>CM051263.1:28934717-29464217 GCA_027921565.1 Artemia sinica | reverse complement strand
GTCTTAGCATAAAGGTTTTGTCAGAGTTCCAGTTTCGCTTAGTTTTAGTTAAGAGTTTAGAGTTTTACCTTACAGTCTTAGCTTAGAGTTTTTGTTAGAGTTGAAGTTTAGTTTAGTTATAGTTAAGAATTTAGAGTTTTAGCTTAGAGTCATAGCTTAGAGTTTTAGTTAAAGTTATAGTTTAGCTAAGTTATATTTAAGAGTTTAGAGTTTTAGCTTAGAGTCTTTGCTTAGAGTTTTTGTTGAAGTTCTAGTTTAGTTTAGTTTTAGTTAAGAGTTTAGAGTTTTACCTTAGAGTTTTAGCTTAGAGTTTTAGTTAGAGTTGAAGTTTGCTTTAGTTTTAGTTAAGAGTTTAGAGTTTTAACTTAGAGTTTTTGTTAAAGTTCTAGTTTAGTTTAGTTTTAGTTAAGAGTTTAGAGTTTTTTGCTTAGAGTCTCAGCTTAGAGTTTTTGTTGAAGATCTAGTTTAGTTTAATTTTAGTTAGGAGTTTAGAGTTTTACCTTAGAGTCTTAGCTTAGAGTTTTTGTTAGAGTTTTAGTTTAGTTTAGTTTTAGTTAAGAGTTTAGAGTTTTTAGCTTAGAGTCTTAGCTTAGAGCATTAGTTAGAGTTTTAGTTTAGTTTAGTTTTAGTTAAGAGTTTAGAGTTTTTACCTTAGAGTCTTAGCTTAGAGTTTTAGTTAAGAGTTCTAGTTTAGTTTAGTTATAGTTAAGAGTTTAGAGTTTTAGCTTAGAGTCTTAGCTTAGAGTTTTTAGTTCTAGTCTAGTTTAGTTTTAGTTAAGAGTTTAGAGTTTTAGCCTAGAGTCTTAGCTTAGAGTTTTAGTTAGAGTTGAAGTTTAGTTTAGTAATAGTTAAGAGTTTAGAGTTTTAGCTTAGAGCGTTAGCTTAGAGTTTTTGTCAGAGTTCTAGTTTCGTTTAGTTTTAGTTAAGAGTTTAGAGTTTTACCTTACAGTCTTAGCTTAGAGTTTTAGTTAGAGTTTAAGTTTAGTTTAGTTTCAGTTAAGAGTTTAGAGTTTTACCTTTGAGTCATAGCTTAGAGTTTTTGTTAGAGTTCTAGTTTAGTTTAGTTTTAGTTAAGAGTTTAGTGTTTTAGCATAGAGTCTCAGCGTAGAGTTTAGTTAGAATTCTAGTTCAGTTATAGTTAAGAGTTTAGAGTTTTAGCTTAGAGTCTTAGCTTAGAGTTTTTGTTAGAGTTCTAGTTTAGTTTAGTTTTAGTTAAGAGTTTAGAGTTTTTGTTAGAGTTCTAGTTTAGTTTAGTTTTAGTTAAGAGTTTAGAGTTTTACCTTAGAGTCATAGCTTAGAGTTTTGTTAGAGTTGAAGTTTAGTTTAGTTATAGTTAAGAGTTTAGAGTTTTACCTTAGAGTCTTAGCTTAGAGTTTTTGTTAGAGTTGAAGTTTAGTTTAGTTATAGTTAAGAGTTTAGAGTTTTAGCTTAGAGTGTTAGCTTAGAGTTTTTGTTGAGGTTCTAGTTTAGTTTAGTTATAGTTAAGAGTTTAGAGTTTTAGCTTAGAGTTTTAGTTAG
The DNA here is from genome assembly GCA_027921565.1 of Artemia sinica. NCBI lineage: Eukaryota > Metazoa > Arthropoda > Branchiopoda > Anostraca > Artemiidae > Artemia > Artemia sinica. The sequence continues at coordinate 29,462,699 of CM051263.1, read as the reverse complement.
AGTTCTAGTTTAGTTTAGTTTTAGTTAAGACTTTAGTTTTTAGCTTAGAGTTTTTGTTGAAGTTCTAGTTTAGTTTAGTTTTAGTTAAGAGTTTAGAGTTTTACCTTAGAGTCTTAGCTTAGAGTTTAGTTAGAGTTCTAGTTTAGTTTAGCTATAGTTAAGAGTTTTAAGTTTTAGCTTTGAGTCTTAGCTTAGAGCTTTAGTTAGAGTTTTAGTTTAGTTTAGTTTTAGTTAAGAGTTTAGAGTCTTTGCTTAGAGTTTTTGTTGAAGTTCTAGTTTAGTTTAGTTATAGTTAAGAGTTTAGAATTTTAGCTTAGAGTTTTAGCTTAGAGTTTTAGTTAGAGTTTTAGTTTAGTTTAGTTTTAGTTAAGAGTTTAGTGTTTAGCTTAGAGTCTTAGCTTAGAGCTTTTGTTGCAGTTCTAGTTTAGTTTAGTTTTAGTTAAGAGTTTAGAGTTTTAGCCTAGAGTCTTAGCTTAGAGTTTTAGCTAGAGTTGAAGTTTAGTTTTGTAATAGTTAAGAGTTTGGAGTTTTAGCTTAGAGTCTTAGCTTAGAGTTTTTTACAGAGTTCTAGTTTCGTTTAGTTTTAGTTAAGTCTTTAGAGTTTTACCTTATAGTCTTAGCTTAGAGTTTTTGTTAGAGTTGAAGTTTAGTTTAGTTATAGTTAAGAATTTAGAGTTTAGCTTAGAGTCATAGCTTAGAGTTTTAGTTAAAGTTATAGTTTAGTTAAGTTATATTTAAGAGTTTAGAGTTTTAGCTTAGAGTCATAGCTTAGAGTTTTTGTTAGAGTTCTAATTTAGTTTAGTTTTAGTTAAGAGTTTAGAGTTTTACCTTTGAGTCATAGCTTAGAGTTTTTGTTAGAGTTCTAGTTTAGTTTAGTTTTAGTTAAGAGTCTAGTGTTTTAGCATAGAGTCTCAGCGTAGAGTTTAGTTAGAATTCTAGTTCAGTTATAGTTAAGAGTTTAGAGTTTTAGCTTAGAGTCTTAGCTTAGAGTTTTGTTAGAGTTCTAGTTTAGTTTAGTTTTAGTTAAGAGTTTAGGATTTTACCATAAAGTCTTAGCTTAGAGTTATAGTTAGAGTTGAAGTTTAGTTTAGTTATAGTTAAGAATTTAGAGTTTTAGCTTAGAGTCTTAGCTTAGAGTTTTACTTAAAGTTGTAGTTTGGTTAAGTTTTAGTTAAGAGTTTAGAGTTTTAGCTTAGAGTCATAGCTTAGAGTTTTTGTTAGAGTTCTAGTTTAGTTTAGTTATAGTTAAGAGTTTAGAGTTTTTAGCTTAGAGTCATAGCTTAGAGTTTTTGTTAGAGTTCTATTTTAGTTTAGTTTTAGTTAAGAGTTTAGAGTTTTACCTTATATTCTTAGCTTAGAGTTTAGTTAGAGTTGAAGTTTAGTTTAGCTATAGTTAAGAATTTAGAGTTTTGGCTTTGAGTCTTAGATTAGAGTTTTAAATAGAGTTGAAGTTTAGTTTAGTTATAGTTAAGAGTTTTAGCTTAGACTCATAGCTTAGAGTTTTTTGTTAGAGTTCTAGTTTAGTTAAGAGTTTTAGTTTAGAGTTTAGAGTTTTAGTTTAGAGTCTTAGAGTTTTAGTTAGAGTTTTAGTTAAAGTTGTAGATTCGTTATGTTTTAGTTAAGAGTTTAGAGTTCTAGCCTAGAGTCTTAGCTTAGAGTCTTAGTTTAGAGTTTTTGTTGAAGTTCTAGTTTAGTTTAGTTTTAGTTTAGAGTTCTACCTTAGAGTCCTAGCTTAGAGTTTTACTAAGAGTTGAAGTTTAGTTTAATTATAGTTAAAGGTTTAGAGTTTTAGCTTAAAGTCTTAGCTTAGAGTTTTAGTTAGAGTTCTAGTTTAGTTTAGTTTTAGTTAAGAGTTTAGAGTTTTACCTTAGAGTCTTAGCTTAGAGTTTCAGTTAGAGCTCTAGTTTAGTACAGTTTTAGTTAAAAGTTTAGAGTTTTATCTTGGAGTCTTAGCTTAGAGTTTTTGTTAGAGTTCTACTTTAGTTTAGTTCTAGTTAAGAGTTTAGAGTTTTTAGCTTAGAGTCATAGCTTAGAGTTTTTGTTGAAGTTCTAGTTTAGCTTAGTTTTAGTTAAGAGTTTAGAGTTGTAGCTTAGAGTCTTAGCTTAGAGTTTTAGTTAGAGTTGAAGTTTAGTTTAGTAATAGTTAAGAGTTTAGAGTTTTAGCTTAGAGTCTTAGCTTAGAGTTTTTGTTAGAGTTCTAGTTTAGTTTAGTTTTAGTTAAGAGTTTAACGTTTTACCATAAAGTCTTAGCTTAGAGTTTTAGTTCTAGTTTAGTTTAGTTATAGTTAAGAATTTAGAGTTTTAGCATAGAGTCATAGCTTAGAGTTTTACTTAAAGTTGTAGTTTGGTTAAGTTTTAGTTAAGAGTTCAGAGTTTTAGCTTAGAGTCATAGCTTAGAGTTTTTGTTAAAGTTCTAGTTTAGTTTAGTTACAGTTAAGAGTTTAGAGTTTTTAGCTTAGAGTCTTAGCTTAGAGTTTTTGTTAGAGTTCTAGTTTAGTTTAGTTTTAGTTAAGAGTTTAGAGTTTTAGCTTAGAGTCTTAGCTTAGTTTATTTTTAGTTAAGAGCTTAGAGTTTTAGCTTTGAAACTTAGCTTAGAGTTTTAGTTAGAGTTGAAGTTTAGTCTAGCTATAGTTAAGAGTTTGGAGTTTTACCTTAGAGTCTTAGCTTAGAGTTTTTGTTGAAGTTCTAGTTTAGTTTAGTTTTAGTTAAGAGTTTAGAGTTTCATCTTAGAGTCTTAGCTTAGAGTTTTTGTTGAAGTTCTAGTTTAGTTTAGTTAAGAGTTTAGAGTTCTACCTTAGAGTCGTAGCTTAGAGTTTTACTTAGAGTTGAAGTTTAGTTTAGTTATAGTTAAGGGTTTAGAGTTTTAGCTTGGAGTCATAGCTTAGAGTTTTAGTTAGAGTTCTAGTTTAGTTTAGTTTTAGTTAAGAGTTTAGCGTTTTACCTTAGAGTCTTAGCTTAGAGTTTTAGTTAGAGTTCTAGTTTAGTACAGTTTTAGTTAAGAGTTTAGAGTTTTATCTTAGAGTCTTAGCTTAGAGTTTTTGTTGAAGTTCTAGTTTAGTTTAGTTTTACTTAAGAGTTTAGAGTTTTATCTTAGAGTCTTAGCTTAGAGTTTTTGTTGAAGTTCTAGTTTAGTTTAGTTAAGAGTTTAGAGTTCTACCTTAGAGTCTTAGCTTAGAGTTTTACATAGAGTTGAAGTTTAGTTTAGTTATGGTTAAGGGTTTAGAGTTTTAGCTTGGAGTCTTAGCTTAGAGTTTTAGTGAGAGTTCAAGTTTAGTTTAGTTTTAGTTAAGAGTTTAGAGTTTTACCTTAGAGTCTTAGCTTAGAGTTTTAGTTAGAGTTCTAGTTTAGTACAGTTTTAGTTAAGAGTTTAGAGTTTTATCTTGGAGTCTTACCTTAGAGTTTTAGTTAGAGTTCTAGTTTAGTTTAGTTTTAGTTAAGAGTTCAGAGCTTTACCTTAAAGTCTTAGCTTAGAGTTTTAGTTAGAGTTCTAGTTTAGTTTTAGTTAAGAGTTTTGAGTTTTACCTTAAAGTCTTAGCTTAGAGTTTTAGTTAGGGTTGAAGTTTCGTTTAGTTTAGTTATAGTTAAGATTTTATAGTTTTAGCTTAGAGTCTTAGCTTAGAGTTTTAGTTAGAGTTATTGTTTAGTTTAGTTTTAGTTAAGAGTTTTAGCTTAGAGTTTTAGCCTAGAATCTTAGCTTAGAGATTTAGTTAGAGTTGAAGTTTAGTCTAAACTAGCATAACCACAAAATTCCACAATATTACATAGAAATACCAAAACCATAGGTTAGATTAGGTTAGGTTAGGTTAGAGGTTAGGTTTCTCCACGTTTAAGTTAGGTTAGATTAGGTTAGCTTATCATGAATAACCTACCATGGAGTACCACTGGGAAAGCCGCTTCCAATGTAAGAGCAACCATAGAGTACGTTTGCTACACCCGCAAGCATGCATAGTGAGAGAGAAATACAAAGTCGACCTGGGGGGATTTTCCGGCGAGTATGGCTAGGTTAGATTAGGTTAGAATAGATTAAGTTAGGTTAGATTAAACATCTCTCCATGCTAGTAAACATAGCTAGTAAACATCTCTCCATGTTTAAGTTAGGTTAGGTTAGGCTAGATTAAGTTATGTTAGGTTAGGTTAAGTTAGGTTAGGTTAGGTTAGCCTACGTACGCGTGCGTACGTAGGCTAACCTAACCTAACTTAACATAACTTAATCTAGCCTAACCTAACCTAACTTAAACATGGAGAGATGTTTACTAGCTAAACTAACCTAGCTTAGCTAGCCTAACCTAACTTACCTAACCTGACTTAACCTAACCTAATCTAACCTAACTTAATCTAGTCTAACCTAACCTAACCTAGCCATACTCGCCGGAAAATCCCCCCAGGTCGACTTTGTATTTCTCTCTCACTATGCATGCTTGCGGGTATAGCAAACGTACTCTATGGTTGCTCTTACATTGGAAGCGGCTTTCCCAGTGGTACTCCATGGTAGGTTATTCATGATAAGCTAACCTAATCTAACCTAACTTAAACGTGGAGAAACCTAACCTCTAACCTAACCTAACCTAATCTAACCTATGGTTTTGGTATTTCTATGTAATATTGTGGAATTTTGTGGTTATGCTAGTTTAGACTAAACTTCAACTCTAACTAAATCTCTAAGCTAAGATTCTAGGCTAAAACTCTAAGCTAAAACTCTTAACTAAAACTAAACTAAACAATAACTCTAACTAAACTCTAAGCTAAGACTCTAAACTAAAACTATAAAATCTTAACTATAACTAAACTAAACGAAACTTCAACCCTGACTAAAACTGTAAGCTAAGACTTTAAGGTAAAACTCAGAACTCTTAACTAAAACTAAACTAGAACTCTAACTAAAACTCTAAGCTAAGACTTTAAGGTAAAGTTCTAAACTCTTAACTAAAACTAAACTAAACTAGAACTCTAACTAAAATTCTAAGGCAAGACTCCAAGATAAAACTCTAAACTCTTAACTAAAACTGTACTAAACTAGAACTCTAACTAAAACTCTAAGCTAAGACTCTAAGGTAAAACTCTAAACTCTTAACTAAAACTAAACTAAACTTGAACTCTAACTAAAACTCTAAGCTAAGACTCCAAGCTAAAACTCTAAACCCTTAACTATAACTAAACTAAACTTCAACTCTATGTAAAACTCTAAGCAAAGACTCTAAGGTAGAACTCTAAACTCTAAACTAAACTAAACTAGAACTTCAACAAAAACTCTAAGCTAAGACTCTAAGATAAAACTCTAAACTCTTAACTAAAAGTAAACTAAACTAGAACTTCAACAAAAACTCTAAGCTAAGACACTCTAAGATAAAACTCTAAACTCTTAACTAAAACTGTACTAAACTAGAACTCTAACTAAAACTCTAAGCTAAGACTCTAAGGTAAAACTCTAAACTCTTAACTAAACTAATATAGAACTTCAACAAAAACTCTAAGCTAAGACTCTAAGATAAAACTCTAAACTCTTAACTAAAACTAAACTAAACTAGAACTTCAACAAAAACTCTAAGCTAAGACTCTAAGGTAAAACTCCAAACTCTTAACTATAGCTAGACTAAACTTCAACTCTAACTAAAACTCTAAGCTAAGACTCAAAGCTAAAACTCTAAGCTCTTAACTAAAAATAAACTAAGCTAAGACTCTAAGGTAAAACTCTAAACTCTTAACTAAAACTAAACTAAACTAGAACTCTAACAGAAACTCTAAGCTAAGACTCTAAGCTAAAAACTCTAAACTCTTAGCTATAACTAAACTAAACTAGAACTCTAACAAAAACTCTAAGCTATGACTCTAAGCTAAAACTCTGAACTCTTAACTAAAACTTAACCAAACTACAACTTTAAGTAAAACTCTAAGCTATGACTCTAAGCTAAAACTCTAAATTCTTAACTATAACTAAACTAAACTAGAACTAAAACTCTAAGCTAAGACTTTATGGTAAATCGTTAAACTCTTAACTAAAACTAAACTAAACTAGAACTCTAACAAAAACTCTAAGCTAAGACTCTAAGCTAAAACTCTAAACTCTTAACTATTACTAAACTAAACTTCAACTCTAACTAAAACTCTAAGCTAAGACTCTAAGCTAAAACTCTAAACTCTTAACTAAAACTAAGCTAAACTAGAACTTCAACAAAAACTCTAAGCTATGACTCTAAGCTAAAAACTCTAAACTCTTAACTAGAACTAAACTAAAGTAGAACTCTAACAAAAACTCTAAGCTAAGACTCGAAGATGAAACTCTAAACTCTTAACTAAAACTATACTAAACTAGAACTCTAACTAAAACTCTAAGCTAAGACTCTAAGGTAAAACTCTAAACTCTTAACTAAAACTAAATTAAACTAGAACTCTAACTAAAACTCTAAGCTAAGACTCCAAGCTAAAACTCTAAACCTTTAACTATAATTAAACTAAACTTCAACTCTTAGTGAAACTCTAAGCTAGGACTCTAAGGTAGAACTCTAAACTAAAACTAAACTAAACTAGAACTTCAACAAAAACTCTAAACTAAGACTCTAAGCTAAGACTCTAGGCTAAAACTCTAAACTCTTAACTAAAACTTAACGAAACTACAACTTTAACTAAAACTCTAACTAAAACTCTAAGACTCTAAACTAAAACTCTAAACTTTAAACTAAAACTCTTAACTAAACTAGAACTCTAACAAAAAACTCTAAGCTATGAGTCTAAGCTAAAACTCTAAACTCTTAACTATAACTAAACTAAACTTCAACTCTATTTAAAACTATAATCTAAGACTCAAAGCCAAAACTCTAAATTCTTAACTATAGCTAAACTAAACTTCAACTCTAACTAAACTCTAAGCTAAGACTCTAAGGTAAAACTCCAAACTCTTAACTAAAACTAAACTAAACTAGAACTCTAACAAAAACTCTAAGCTATGACTCTAAGCTAAAACTCTAAACTCTTAACTATAACTAAACTAAACTAGAACTCTAACAAAAACTCTAAGCTATGACTCTAAGCTAAAACTCTAAACTCTTAACTAAAACTTAACCAAACTACAACTTTAAGTAAAACTCTAAGCTAAGATTCTAAGCTAAAACACTAAACTCTTAACTAAAACTAAACTAAACTAAAACTCTAACTAAAACTCTAAGCTAAAACTCTAAGCTAAAAGTCTAAACTCTTAACTATAACTAAACTAAACTAGAACTCCAACAAAAACCCTAAGCTAAGACTCTAAGCTAAAAAACTCTAAACTCTTAACTAAAACTAAACTAAACTAAAACTCTAACTAAAGCTCTAAGCTAAGACTCAAAGCTAAAACTTTAAACTCTTAACTATAGCTAAACTAAACTAGAACTCTAACTAAACTCTAAGCTAAGACTCTAAGCTAAAAATTTAACTCTTAACTAAAACTAAACTAAACTAGAACTCTAACAAAAACTCTAAGCTAAAACTCTAAACTCTTAACTAAAACTAAAGTAAACTTCAACTCTAACTAAAACTCTAAGCTAAAACTCTAAACTCTTAACCAAAACTAAACTAAACTAGAACTTCAACAAAAACTCTAAGCTAAGACTCTAAGCTAAAACTCTAAAATCTTAACTATAACTAAACTAAACTTCAACTCTAACAAAAACTCTAAGCTAAGACTCTAAGGTAAAACTCTAAACTCTTAACTATAACTAAACTAAACTTCAACTCTAACAAAAACTCTAAGCTATGACTCTAAGGTAAAACTCTAAACTCTTAACTAAAACTAAACTAAACTAGAACTTCAACAAAACTCTAAACTCTTAACTAAAACTAAACAAAACTAGAACTCTAACAAAAACTCTAAGCCAAGACTCTATGCTAAAACACTAAACTCTTAACTAAAACTAAACTAAACTAGAACTCTAACAAAAACTCTAAGCTAAGACTCAATGGTAAAACATCAAACTCTTAACTAAAACTAAACTAAACTAGAACTCTAGCAAAAACTCTAAGCTATGACTCTAAGTTAAAACTCTAAACTCTTAAATATAACTTTACTAAACTATAACTTTAACTAAAACTCTAAGCTATGACTCTAAGCTAAACTCTAAATTCTTAACTATAACTAAACTAAACTTCAACTCTAACTAACACTCTAAGCTAAGACTGTAAGGTAAAACTCTAAACTCTTAACTAAAACTAAACGAAACTAGAACTCTGACAAAAACTCTAAGCTAAAACTCTAAGCTAAAACTCTAAACTCTTAACTATTACTAAACTAAACTTCAACTCTAACTAAAACTCTAAGCTAAGACTCTAGGCTAAAACTCTAAACTCTTAACTAAAACTAAACTAGATTAGAACTCTAACTAAAAACTCTAAGCTAAGACTCTAAGCTAAAACACCAAACTCTTAACTAAAACTAAACTAAACTAAAACTCTAACAAAAACTCTAAGCTAAGACTCTAAGCTAAAACTCCAAACTCTTAACTAAAACTAAACTAAACTAAAACTCTAACTAAAGGTCTAAGCTAAGACTCTAAGCTAAAACTCTAAACTCTTAACTATTACTAAACTAAACTTCAACTCTAACTAAAACTCTAAGCTAAGACTCTAAGCTAAAACTCTAAACTCTTAACTAAAACTAAGCTAAACTAGAACTTCAACAAAAACTCTAAGCTATGACTCTAAGCTAAAAACTCTAAACTCTTAACTAGAACTAAACTAAAGTAGAACTCTAAGCTAAGACTCTAAGGTAAAACTCTAAACTGTTAACTAAAACTAAATTAAACTAGAACTCTAACTAAAACTCTAAGCTAAGACTCCAAGCTAAAACTCTAATCCTTTAACTATAATTAAACTAAACTTCAACTCTTAGTAAAACTCTAAGCTAGGACTCTAAGATAGAACTCTAAACTAAAACTAAACTAAACTAGAACTTCAAAAAAAAACTCTAAACTAAGACTCTAAGCTAAGACTCTAGGCTAAAACTCTAAACTCTTAACTAAAACTTAACGAAACTACAACTTTAACTAAAACTCTAACTAAAACTCTAAGACTCTAAACTAAAACTCTAAACTCTAAACTAAAACTCTTAACTAAACTAGAACTCTCACAAAAAACTCTAAGCTAAGACTCTAAGCTAAAACTCTAAACTCTTAACTATAACTAAACTAAACTTCAACTCTTTTTAAAACTCTAATCTAAGACTCAAAGCCAAAACTCTAAATTCTTAACTATAGCTAAACTAAACTTAACTAAACTCTGACAAAAACTCTAAGCTAAGACTCTAAGCTAAAACTCCAAACTCTTAACTATTACTAAACTAAACTTCAACTCTAACTAAAACTCTAAGCTAAGACTCTAGGCTAAAACTCTAAACTCTTAACTAAAACTAAACTAAACTAGAACTCCAACAAAAACTCTAAGCTAAGACTCTAAGCTAAAACACTAAACTCTTAACTAAAACTAAACTAAACTAAAACTGTAACTAAAACTCTAAGCTAAAACTCTAAGCTAAAAGTCTAAACTCTTAACTATAACTAAACTAAACTAGAACTTCAACAAAAACTCTAAGCTAAGACTCTAAGCTAAAAAACTCTAAACTCTTAACTAAAACTAAACTAAACTAAAACTCTAACTAAAGCTCTAAGCTAAGACTCAAAGCTAAAACTTTAAACTCTTAACTATAGCTAAACTAAACTAGAACTCTAACTAAACTCTAAGCTAAGACTCTAAGGTAAAACCCTAAACTCTTAACTAAAACTAAACTAAACTAGAACTTCAACAAAAACTCTAAGCTAAGACTTTAAGCTAAAAACTAAACTCTTAACTAAAACTAAACTAAACTAAAACTCTAACAAAAACTCTAAGCTAAAACTCTAAACTCTTAACTAAAACTAAAGTAAACTTCAACTCTAACTAAAACTCTAAGCTAAAACTCTAAACTCTTAACCAAAACTAAACTAAACTAGAACTTCAACAAAAACTTTAAGCTAAGACTCTAAGCTAAAACTCTAAACTCTTAACTATAACTAAACTAAACTTCAACTCTAACAAAAACTCTAAGCTAAGCTCTAAGGTAAAACTCTAAACTCTTAACTATAACTAAACTAAACTTCAACTCTAACAAAAACTCTAAGCTATGACTCTAAGGTAAAACTCTAAACTCTTAACTAAAACTAAACTAAACTAGAACTCTAACAAAAACTCTAAACTCTTAACTAAAACTAAACAAAACTAGAACTCTAACAAAAACTCTAAGCCAAGACTCTATGCTAAAACACTAAACCCTTAACTAAAACTAAACTAAACTAGAACTCTAACAAAAACTCTAAGCTAAGACTCTAAGCTAAAACACCAAACTCTTAACTAAAACTAAACTAAACTAGAACTCTAGCAAAAACTCTAAGCTATGACTCTAAGCTAAAACTCTAAACTCTTAAATATAACTTAACTAAACTATAACTTTAACTAAAACTCTAAGCTATGACTCTAAGCTAAACTCTAAATTCTTAACTATAACTAAACAAAACTTCAACTCTAACTAACACTCTAAGCTAAGACTGTAAGGTAAAACTCTAAACTCTTAACTAAAACTAAACAAAACTAGAACTCTGACAAAAACTCTTAGCTAACACTCTAAGCTAAAACTCTAAACTCTTAACTATTACTAAACTAAACTTCAACTCTAACTAAAACTCTAAGCTAAGACTCTAGGCTAAAACTCTAAACTCTTAACTAAAACTGAACTAGACTAGAACTCTAACTAAAAACTCTAAGCCAAGACTCTAAGCTAAAACACCAAACTCTTAACTAAAACTAAACTAAACTAGAACTCTAACAAAAACTCTAAGCTAAGACTCTAAGCTAAAACTCTAAACTCTTAAATATAACTTAACTAAACTAGAACTCTTAACTAAAACTCTAAGCTAAGACTCTAAGGTAAAAACTCTAAACTCTTAACTAAAACTAAACTAAACTAAAACTCTAACTAAAGCTCTAAGCTAAGACTCTAAGCTAAAAAACTCTAAACTCTTAACTAAAACTAAACTAAGCTAAAACTCTATCAAAAACTCTAAGCTAAGACTCAAAGGTAAAACTCTAAACTCCTAACTAAAACTAAACTAAACTAGATCTTCAACAAAAACTCTAAGCTAACACTCTAAGCAAAAAACTCTAAACTCTTAAATAAAACTAAACTAAACTAGAACTTTAACAAAAACTCTAAGTTAAAACTCTAAACTCTTAACTAAAACTAAAGCAAACTTCAACTCTAACTAAAACTCTAAGCTAAAACTCTAAGGTAAAACTCTAAACTCTTAACTAAAACTAAACTAAACTAGAACTTCAACAAAAACTCTAGGCTAAGACTCTAAGCTAAAACTCTAAGCTAAAAACTAAACTCTTAACTAAAACTAAACTAAACTAGAACTCTAACAAAAACTCTAAGCTAAGACTCTAAGCTAAAACATCAAACTCTTAACTAAAACTAAACTAAACTAAAACTGTCAAAATGTCTAAAACGGTTTCACCCAAATAATCCCTAAACGTAATTTCTACGTGTTCCTATTGTTTTGGCATCCCTGCGCTGTCACTTTCAAATTACTAAGAAACCCTTTCCCGTGTTAATCTCTTCATCTCATAAATCTTCCTAGCTACACCATTAAGGGTTCGTTAGAATATCAATTTATCTCTCCGACTTAAAGATCAATGAAGCCGTATTTAAAAATAGAATATTAATTTATCCCTTTAGAGTCCCGTATAATTCCTAGGGAACAAGTGATGTCATTTATAATTCCCTTTCGTGAATCAATAATTCCCCTTAGAAACAACAAATTAATTCCCCTTTTGTGAATCAATAATTCTCCTTAGAAACAACAAATTAATTCCCCTTTCGTGAATCAATAATTCCCCTTAGAAACAACAAATTAATTCCCCTTTCTTGAATCAATAATTGGCCTTAGAAACAACAAATTAATTCCCCTTTCGTGAATCAATAATTCTCCTTAGAAACAACAAATTAATTCCCCTTTCCTGAATCAATAATTCCCCTTAGAAACAAAAAATTAATTCCCCTTTCGTGAATCAATAATTCCCCTTAGAAACAACAAATTAATTCCTCTTTCTTGAATCAATAATTGGCCTTAGAAACAACAAATTAATTCCCCTTTCGTGAATCAATAATTCTCCTTAGAAACAACAAATTAATTCCCCTTTCGTGAATCAATAATTCCCCTTAGAAACAACAAATTAATTCCCCTCTCGTGAATCAATAATTCCCCTTAGAAACAACAAATTAATTCCCCTTTCAAATAAATTGACCAACACACATGACCATCAAATAGAACTTCTGTATTATAACGACCACAGGGTTTCATCCTCAAATCCTCTTCTAAAACATCTTCTAAAATCATCTTTTAAAAATGTCTCTAACTGTTTCGCCGAAATAATTCCCTAAAATATCTAAAACGGTTTCGCCCAAATAATCCCCTAAAAGTAATTGCTGCGTGTTCCTATTGTTTTGGCATCCCTGCGCTGTCACATTTGAAATTTCTAGGAGACCCTTTCGCGCGTTATGCACTTGGCTAAAACAACAACAAATAAATCGACCTTGGAAAAAGAGGTCATTGACCCTGTCCCCGTTAGAATCTATAATCCAGAAAATATCCATCAAAGTGGGAAAAATCCTGTTTTTTCATTCTCACTGACAAAAACCATAAAACAGACATAAATTGCTGTTGACATCCATGAAAAACAACAAATAAATTGACTAACACTCATAACCGTCCAAGAAACATCCATAAAAGTGAGAAAATTCCTGTTTTTTTTCATTCTCAGTGACAAAAACCATAAAAAGATGCATAAATTATGTACTGTCACGAGTACTAGGGGCCTTTCTACTGTCAGTAAGTGTTAACTATAAGTATTTTATTTACTTGTTGAAGCTTTAGAATATAAAGTTAACGCTTGACATAAAAGTTGAGGGCTGGGGGAGGTGGAGCAGTCTTTCCCATGTCTACGATAATATCATTTCGTTTTAAGTTTTAATTTTACTCATTACTTTCATTGAAAAAAGTCGCATTTTGCTTCTATTTCTGTTCGCCTTTGGGCCATCCTAAAAATTATGAAACATACCATCCTTATCATCTCTGGCCTTTTAAATTAATGTTTAACTTTCTTATTGGACTGCTTTAAGGCAAATGTTTCATTTGGGTGCATTTGCTTTTCAGAATAACACATAATTTTTTCTTTCTGAAGAAAACAAAGACTGCTGGTCCCACCATACCCCTACTCCTTAAACAAGAAAATTCTTATCACAATATCTAGGCCTAATATCTAGAAACGAATGTTCCTATAACAAAATATGCAACCACCAGAATAAGAGGGGAGCTCAGTATCAATGCTTTAAACGTAGCCTAAATATATCAGAGGCAACGCTATAGTGTTGCCTATAGTCAGGGCCATACGGCTCCAATGTTTTATTATTATTATTTTTTTCCCAAAGGCACTTCATATGGAAGGGAACGTCGTAGAAACTTCATAGGGGGCTCATTCGAGTGGAAATTGAGAATTCTAGTGCCCTTTTAAGGGCCAAAAGTGATTGAAGGGCAACTAGCCCCCCCTCCCACGCCCATCATTCCCCCAAACACATCCAATCAAAATTTTGAGATAGCCATTTTGTTCAGCGTAGTTGATTTTCACATAGAAAATATGTTTTTGAGAAGGACACTCCCCCACAACCTTTAGGGCAAGGGTTTTAAGTTATGCCAGGGGACCATATAAGAACGATGTTGGCACAGTGTATTATTTATTATTTTTTTCCTTTAGAGCATTGCACTTCGTATCGAAAAAGTTGTCGTAGAAACTTCGAAAAGGGCTCATTCAATTGGAAATTGGAGTGGCTTTTGCCCTTTTTAATAGTCGAAAGTAATTGGAAGGCAACTAACACCTCTTCCACGCCCACTATTCCCGAAACACATCCAATCAAGATTTTGAGATAGCTATTTTGTTCAGCGTAGTTGATTTCCAGATAGAAATTATATTTTGAGGAGGACAGTCCCCCACAGCCTTTAAGGTTTTTATAAAAGGTGTTGTCGTAAAAACTTCAAAAAAGGCTCATTCGATTGGAAATTTACAGAGCTAGTGCCCTTTTTCATAGTCGAAATAGATTGGAGGGCAACTAACCCCCCTCTCACGCCCACCTTTTCCCAAAACACATCCAATCAAAATTTTGATATAGCCATTTTATTCAACTTAGTTCTGGAAATTAGGTCTTTGAGGATGACAACCCCCCACAGCCCTCATAGGAAGGGTTGTAAGTTATGCCCTGGGGGCATATAAGGTTTTGTATAGACAGCGTTGTCGTAGAAACTTCAGAATGGGCTCATTCGATTAAAAATTCAAATGGCTAGTTCCGTTTTTAATAGTCGAAAGTGATTTTAAGGCAACTGACACCCCTTCCACGCCCATCATTTCCCCATAAAACATTCAATCAAAATTGTGATGTAGCCATTTTGTTCAACGTAGTTGAAAGTTCTGGAAATTATATGTTTGAGCAGGACATTCGACCCACAGTCTCCAGGGGCAAGGGTTATAAGTTATGCCCTGGGGGCATATATGGTTCTTATGGAAGGAATGTTCATATAAACTTCAGAGAGGGCTCATTTGGTTGGAAATTAAAAGTTCTAGCTCACTTTTTAAACGTCAAAAGCTATTGGAGGGTAGCTAGCTCCCCCCCCCCCAAAAAAAAAACCTTTTTTTCCCAAATGCTTCCAATAAAAATTTTATGATAACTATTTTGTTAAAGATAGTTCAAAGATCATATAACAATAATTCCGGTGTCGACACAACCCCCCTGGGCCCGGGGGCAGGCGTTGTAAGTTATGCCCTGGGGCATCTATGGGACTTATGGAAGGGATGCTCGTATTAACTTCAATGAGGGCTCATTTGATTGGAAATTGAAAGATTTAGTTCACTTTTTAAGAGTCAAAAGAGATTGGAGGGCACCGCCCTTTTTTCCTCAAATCCACGCCCTTTTTTCCTCAAATCCATCCGATAAGAACTTTGAGATGGCTTTTTTTTTAAAATAGTTCAAAGACCATATAAAGAAAACTCCGGGATCGACACAGCCCCCCAGGGCCTGAGGGCAGGTGTTGTAACTTACGCCCTGGGGGAATATATGGTTCTTATTGAAGGGATGCTTGTAAAAACTTCAGAGATGGCTCATTTGATTGGAAATGGAAAGTTCTAGTTCAGTTTTTTAGAATCTAAGGAGATTGAATGGCAACTAGCCCCCCCCCCATGCCCCTTTTTACCCAAATGCGTCCAATAAAATTTTGAGATAGCCATTAAGTAAAAAATTACTCAAAAGTCAGAAGACTCAGGTATCGTCACATCCCCCCAGGGCCCGAGGGCAGGCGTTGTAAGTTATGCCCTGGGGCATATATGGATCGTATGAAAGGGATGCTCGTAAAAACTTCAGAGAGGGCACATTTAATTGGAAATTGAAATTTTGAGCCCACTTTTTAATAGTCAAAAGAGATCCGAGGGCAGCTAGCAACCCTCCCCCCCCCCACGCCTTTTTTTCTAAACCCATCTGACGAAAATTTTGATATAGAAATTTTGTTAAAAATAGTTCAAAGGTCGGACAAGAAAAAATCTGGTGTCAACACAACCCCCCAGGGGAAGGCAATCTAAGTTATGCCCTAAGGGCATGTTTGGTTCTTATGAAAGGGATGCTCGTATAAACTTCATAGAGGGTTCATTTGATTGAAAATTAAAAGTTCTAGTTCACTTTTTAAGAGTCAAGAGAGTTAAGGGCAACTAGCCCCCCATACTGTTTTTCCCCAAACCCCTCCGCTACAAATTTTGAGATGGCCAGTTTTTTGGAAATCGTTCAAAAATTAGAGAGCAAAACCTCTCCCCAGGGCCCAGGGGATAGGCGTTGTAAGTGTTGTCCCAGGGGCGTATATGGTTCTTATGAAAGGGATGCTCGTATAAACTTCAGGGGGGACTCATTTGATTGGAAATTGGAATTTCTAGTTCAATTTTTAAGAGTCAAAAGATATCCAAGGGCAACTAGCCCCCCCCCCCCCTACACATCCTTTTTTGCTAAGCCCATCCGATAAAATTTTTATAATAGCCATTTCATTAAAAATAGTTCAAAGGTCAGATAAGAAAAATTCCTGTGTCGACGGAACCCGCCAGGGCCCGGAGGCAGACGTTATGAGTAATGCTCTAGGGGCATATATAGTTCTTATGGAAGGGATGCTCGTATAAACTTCGGAGAGGTTTCATTTCATTTGAAATTGAAAGTTCTCGTTCACTATTTAAGAGTAAAAAGAGATCGGAGGGCAACTAGCCTCCCCCCTCCTCCACGCCCTAAATGCATGAGATAAAAATTTTAGATAGACATTTTGTTATGAATAGTTCAAAGATCTGATAACAAAAAACTCCGGTGTCGACACAGCCCCCCAGGGCTCGGGGTTAGGCGTTGTGAGTTATGCCCTAGGGGCATATATGGCTGTTATGGAAGGGATGATCGTATAAACTTTCTAGAGTGCTCATTTGATTGGAAATTGAAAGTTGTAATTCACTTTTTAAGAGTCAAAAGTGATTGGAGGGCAGCTATCCTCCCCCAACACTCCATTTATTTTTTCCACAGAGGCACTTTATATAGAAGGGGTCGTCGCATAAACTTCAAAGGGAGCTCTTTTGATTGGAAATCGAGAGTTCTAGTGCCCTTTTTAAGATTCCAAAGTGATCGGAGGGCAACTGCCCCCCCCCAAGCCCTTTTCACCCAAATACATCGGATAGAGATTTGAAGTGGCCATTTTGTTAAAAATAGTTCAAAGATCATATAACAAAAACTCCTTGGCGTATGGCCATTTCGTTAAAAATAGTTCGAAGGTCAGATAAGAAAAACTCCTGTGTCAACACCCCCCCCCCCCCCCGGGGCCCGGGGAAGACGTTGTAAGTATTTCTCTGAGGCATATATGGTTGTTATGGAAGGTATGCACGTATAAACTTCGGAGGGCTCATGTTATTAGAAATTGAAAGTTCTCGTTCACTTTTTAAGAGTCAAAAGAGATTGGAGGGCAACTAGCCCCCCTCTCCACGCCCTATTTTCCTCAAACCCATCCGATAAGAACTTTGAGAGAGCCATTTTTGCAAAATAGTTCAAAGGTCAGATAAAAAAAACTCCGGTGTCGACACATCCCCCCAGGGCCCGGCGGCAGGCATTGTAAGCTATGTCCTGGGGCCGTATGTGGCTCTTATGGAAGGGATGCTCGTATAAACTTCAGAGAGGGTTCATTTGAATGGAAATTAGAAGTTGTAGTTCATTTTCTCAGAGTGAAAAAAGATCGGAGGGCAACTAGCTCGTCCCGCCCTCCCCGCCTTTGGGTGTATCGGATGGATAAACCCATCCGATAAAAATTTCAGGTGACCATTTTGTTAAAAATAGTTCAACCATCAGATATTAAAACTCCAGGGTCGACACGACATCCCAGGGCCCCGGGAGAAGCGTTGTAAGTTATACTCTGGGGATATATACGGTTCTTATAGAAGGGATACTCGTATAAACTTCAGAGAGGGCTCATTTGACTGAAAATAGAAAGTTCTAGTTCACTTTTAAAGAGTCAAAAGAGACCGAAGCTTAATTAGTCCCCACACGCTCTTTTTCCCCAAACCCATCTGATAAAACTCTTAAGATAGCAATTTTGTTAGAAATAGTTCAAACATCGGATAATAAAAACTCCGAGGCTGACACGAACCCATTTTTACACTGTGATATTGTTACTTTGATACCAGTTTTGATACTTCGATGAATATTTGATTTTTATTAAGTTTGATTTTGAAATAAGGAATTTTTAAAAACTTGAAATTTTTTGCAATCAAAAACGAACAAAAGTTAATTAAAAAAAAACTTTCAGAAAAATAAGTTTTTCAAAGAAAAGTAAAGACCATTTTAAACTTAAGTTCAGCAGATACAAATACCTTTTAAAATTCAAACTCGAAACGACCAGAAATTACTATTAAAGAATAAATGAAACCCAAAACGAACAGAAATTAAACAAACAATCATAGCAAAAACATACAATAAAGTAATAATATAAATGAATAAATAGATCTCAAGCGAGTAATGCTTGGATTGAATATGAAAATCAAGTTTAAAACGAAAAAAAATATTTTCCTATTGAAGTATAAATGAAACTTAAAACGAACAGAAATTAAATAACAATCAATGCAAACAAACATACAATAGATATTAATGTAAATTAATAAATAAATCTTAAAACGAGTGAAACTTAAATTGAATATGCAAATCAAGCTTTAAACGAACAAAAATCACTACAAGCAAGAGTTTGGGTATGACCTCCTTCTCTCGCTGTAAAAGTCTAAAACCTACTGCGTCATTGGCGCTTTACTGAAAACTATATGCGTCTATAAACAACATAAATTGAATAGTTGGTGTATAATGATACTAATTGTTGAAAGATCCACCAGTTCAAGAATTTATTTCACTGTAATTGTATTTTTATTTCAATGCTGTAAGAACTGGAAAAGAAAATATTTGTAATATAATTCGTTTTCAGTTAAGCGCCAATGAAGCAGTAGGCTTTTGGTTTTTATTTACAGTTAGGAAAGGAGGCAGTATCCAAACACTTGTTCGTAGTGAAACTATATTTGTCTTTAACAATTAAAACAACAAATTAATGTTTCGCCTGTTTTATGGGGAAATGATGGGCGTGGAAGGGGTGTCAGTTGCCTTAAAATCACTTTCGACTATTAAAAACGGAACTAGCCATTTGAATTTTTAATCGAATGAGCCCATTCTGAAGTTTCTACGACAACGCTGTCTATACAAAACCTTATATGCCCCCAGGGCATAACTTACAACCCTTCCTATGAGGGCTGTGGGGGGTTGTCATCCTCAAAGACCTAATTTCCAGAACTAAGTGGCTATATCAAAATTTTGATTGGATGTGTTTTGGGAAAAGGTGGGCGTGAGAGGGGGGTTAGTTGCCCTCCAATCTATTTCGACTATGAAAAAGATCCGAGGGCAGCTAGCAACCCTCCCCCCCCACGCCTTTTTTTCTAAACCCATCTGACGAAAATTTTGATATAGAAATTTTGTTAAAAATAGTTCAAAGGTCGGACAAGAAAAAATCTGGTGTCAACACAACCCCCCAGGGGAAGGCAATCTAAGTTATGCCCTAAGGGCATGTTTGGTTCTTATGAAAGGGATGCTCGTATAAACTTCATAGAGGGTTCATTTGATTGAAAATTGAAAGTTCTAGTTCACTTTTTAAGAGTCAAGAGAGTTAAGGGCAACTAGCCCCCCATACTGTTTTTCCCCAAACCCCTCCGCTACAAATTTTGAGATGGCCAGTTTTTTGGAAATCGTTCAAAAATTAGAGAGCAAAACCTCTCCCCAGGGCCCAGGGGATAGGCGTTGTAAGTGTTGTCCCAGGGAAGTATATGGTTCTTATGAAAGGGATGCTCGTATAAACTTCAGGGGGGACTCATTTGATTGGAAATTGGAATTTCTAGTTCAATTTGTAAGAGTCAAAAGATATCCAAGGGCAACTAGCCCCCCCCCCCCCTACACATCCTTTTTTGCTAAGCCCATCCGATAAAATTTTTATAATAGCCATTTCATTAAAAATAGTTCAAAGGTCAGATAAGAAAAATTCCTGTGTCGACGGAACCCGCCAGGGCCCGGAGGCAGACATTATGAGTAATGCTCTAGGGGCATATATAGTTCTTATGGAAGGGATGCTCGTATAAACTTCGGAGAGGTTTCATTTCATTTGAAATTGAAAGTTCTCGTTCACTATTTAAGAGTAAAAAGATATCGGAGGGCAACTAGCCTCCCCCCTCCTCCACGCCCTAAATGCATGAGATAAAAATTTTAGATAGACATTTTGTTATGAGTAGTTCAAAGATCTGATAACAAAAAACTCCGGTGTCGACACAGCCCCCCAGGGCTCGGGGTTAGGCGTTGTGAGTTATGCCCTGGGGGCATATATGGCTGTTATGGAAGGGATGCTCGTATAAACTTTCTAGAGTGCTCATTTGATTGGAAATTGAAAGTTGTAATTCACTTTTTAAGAGTCAAAAGTGATTGGAGGGCAGCTATCCTCCCCCAACACTCCATTTATTTTTTCCCCAGAGGCACTTTATATAGAAGGGGTCGTCGCATAAACTTCAAAGGGAGCTCTTTTGATTGGAAATCGAGAGTTCTAGTGCCCTTTTTAAGATTCCAAAGTGATCGGAGGGCAACTGCCCCCCCCAAGCCCTTTTCACCCAAATACATCGGATAGAGATTTGAAGTGGCCATTTTGTTAAAAATAGTTCAAAGATCATATAACAAAAACTCCTTGACGTATGGCCATTTCGTTAAAAATAGTTCGAAGGTCAGATAAGAAAAACTCCTGTGTCAACACCCCCCCCCCGGGGCCCGGGGAAGACGTTGTAAGTATTTCTCTGAGGCATATATGGTTGTTATGGAAGGTATGCACGTATAAACTTCGGAGGGCTCATGTTATTAGAAATTGAAAGTTCTCGTTCACTTTTTAAGAGTCAAAAGAGATTGGAGGGCAACTAGCCCCCCTCTCCACGCCCTATTTTCCTCAAACCCATCCGATAAGAACTTTGAGAGAGCCATTTTTGCAAAATAGTTCAAAGGTCAGATAAAAAAAACTCCGGTGTCGACACATCCCCCCAGGGCCCGGCGGCAGGCATTGTAAGCTATGTCCTGGGGCCGTATGTGGCTCTTATGGAAGGGATGCTCGTATAAACTTCAGAGAGGGTTCATTTGAATGGAAATTAGAAGTTGTAGTTCATTTTCTCAGAGTGAAAAAAGATCGGAGGGCAACTAGCTCGTCCCGCCCTCCCCGCCTTTGGGTGTATCGGATGGATAAACCCATCCGATAAAAATTTCAGGTGACCATTTTGTTAAAAATAGTTCAACCATCAGATATTAAAACTCCAGGGTCGACACAACATCCCAGGGCCCCGGGAGAAGCGTTGTAAGTTATACTCTGGGGATATATACGGTTCTTATAGAAGGGATACTCGTATAAACTTCAGAGAGGGCTCATTTGACTGAAAATAGAAAGTTCTAGTTCACTTTTAAAGAGTCAAAAGAGACCGAAGCTTAATTAGTCCCCACACGCTCTTTTTCCCCAAACCCATCTGATAAAACTCTTAAGATAGCAATTTTGTTAGAAATAGTTCAAACATCAGATAATAAAAACTCCGAGGCTGACACGAACCCATTTTTCCACTGTGATATTGTTACTTTGATACCAGTTTTGATACTTCGATGAATATTTGATTTTTATTAAGTTTGATTTTGAAATAAGGAATTTTTAAAAACTTGAAATTTTTTCCAATCAAAAACGAACAAAAGTTAATTAAAAAAAAACTTTCAGAAAAATAAGTTTTTCAAAGAAAAGTAAAGACCATTTTAAACTTAAGTTCAGCAGATACAAATATCTTTTAAAATTCAAACTCGAAACGACCAGAAATTACTATTAAAGAATAAATGAAACCCAAAACGAACAGAAATTAAACAAACAATCATAGCAAAAACATACAATAAAGTAATAATATAAATGAATAAATAGATCTCAAGCGAGTAATGCTTGGATTGAATATGAAAATCAAGTTTAAAACGAAAAAAAATATTTTCCTATTGAAGTATAAATGAAACTTAAAACGAACAGAAATTAAATAACAATCAATGCAAACAAACATACAATAGATATTAATGTAAATTAATAAATAAATCTTAAAACGAGTGAAACTTAAATTGAATATGCAAATCAAGCTTTAAACGAACAAAAATCACTACAAGCAAGAGTTTGGGTATGATCTCCTTCTCTCACTGTAAAAGTCTAAAACCTACTGCGTCATTGGCGCTTTACTGAAAACTATATGCGTCTATAAACAACATAAATTGAATAGTTGATGTATAATGATACTAATTGTTGAAAGATCCACCAGTTCAAGAATTTATTTCACTGTAATTGTATTTTTATTTCAATGCTGTAAGAACTGGAAAAGAAAATATTTGTAATATAATTCGTTTTCAGTTAAGCGCCAATGAAGCAGTAGGCTTTTGGTTTTTATTTACAGTTAGGAAAGGAGGCAGTATCCAAACACTTGTTCGTAGTGAAACTATATTTGTCTTTAACAATTAAAACAACAAATTAATGTTTCGCCTGTTTTATGGGGAAATGATGGGCGTGGAAGGGGTGTCAGTTGCCTTAAAATCACTTTCGACTATTAAAAACGGAACTAGCCATTTGAATTTTTAATCGAATGAGCCCATTCTGAAGTTTCTACGACAACGCTGTCTATACAAAACCTTATATGCCCCCAGGGCATAACTTACAACCCTTCCTATGAGGGCTGTGGGGGGTTGTCATCCTCAAAGACCTAATTTCCAGAACTAAGTGGCTATATCAAAATTTTGATTGGATGTGTTTTGGGAAAAGGTGGGCGTGAGAGGGGGGTTAGTTGCCCTCCAATCTATTTCGACTATGAAAAAGATCCGAGGGCAGCTAGCAACCCTCCCCCCCCCACGCCTTTTTTTCTAAACCCATCTGACGAAAATTTTGATATAGAAATTTTGTTAAAAATAGTTCAAAGGTCGGACAAGAAAAAATCTGGTGTCAACACAACCCCCCAGGGGAAGGCAATCTAAGTTATGCCCTAAGGGCATGTTTGGTTCTTATGAAAGGGATGCTCGTATAAACTTCATAGAGGGTTCATTTGATTGGAAATTGAAAGTTCTAGTTCACTTTTTAAGAGTCAAGAGAGTTAAGGGCAACTAGCCCCCCATACTGTTTTTCCCCAAACCCCTCCGCTACAAATTTTGAGATGGCCATTTTTTTGGAAATCGTTCAAAAATTAGAGAGCAAAACCTCTCCCCAGGGCCCAGGGGATAGGCGTTGTAAGTGTTGTCCCAGGGGCGTATATGGTTCTTATGAAAGGGATGCTCGTATAAACTTCAGGGGGGACTCATTTGATTGGAAATTGGAATTTCTAGTTCAATTTGTAAGAGTCAAAAGATATCCAAGGGCAACTAGCCCCCCCCCCTACACATCCTTTTTTGCTAAGCCCATCCGATAAAATTTTTATAATAGCCATTTCATTAAAATTAGTTCAAAGGTCAGATAAGAAAAATTCCTGTGTCGACGGAACCCGCCAGGGCCCGGCGGCAGATGTTATGAGTAATGCTCTAGGGGCATATATAGTTTTTATGGAAGGGATGCTCGTATAAACTTCGGAGAGGTTTCATTTCATTTGAAATTGAAAGTTCTCGTTCACTATTTAAGAGTAAAAAGAGATCGGAGGGCAACTAGCCTCCCCCCTCCTCCACGCCCTAAATGCATGAGATAAAAATTTTAGATAGACATTTTGTTATGAATAGTTCAAAGATCTGATAACAAAAAACTCCGGTGTCGACACAGCCCCCCAGGGCTCGGGGTTAGGCGTTGTGAGTTACGCCCTGGGGGCATATATGGTTGTTATGGAAGGGATGCTCGTATAAACTTTCTAGAGTGCTCATTTGATTGGAAATTGAAAGTTGTAATTCACTTTTTAAGAGTCAAAAGTGATTGGAGGGCAGCTATCCTCCCCCAACACTCCATTTATTTTTTCCCCAGAGGCACTTTATATAGAAGGGGTCGTCGCATAAACTTCAAAGGGAGCTCTTTTGATTGGAAATCGAGAGTTCTAGTGCCCTTTTTTAGATTCCAAAGTGATCGGAGGGCAACTGCCCCCCCCCCCCAAGCCCTTTTCACCCAAATACATCTGATAGAGATTTGAAGTGGCCATTTTGTTAAAAATAGTTCAAAGATCATATAACAAAAACTCCTTGACGTATGGCCATTTCGTTAAAAATAGTTCAAAGGTCAGATAAGAAAAACTCCTGTGTCAACATCCCCCCCCCAGGGCCCGGGGAAGACGTTGTAAGTATTTCTCTGAGGCATATATGGTTCTTATTGAAGGTATGCACGTATAAACTTCGGAGGGCTCATGTTATTAGAAATTGAAAGTTCTCGTTCACTTTTTAAGAGTCAAAAGAGATCGGAGGGTAACTAGCCCCCCTCTCCACGCCCTATTTTCCTCAAACCCATCCGATAAGAACTTTGAGAGAGCCATTTTTGCAAAATAGTTCAAAGGTCAGATAAAAAAAAAACTCCGGTGTCGACACATCCCCCCAGGGCCCGGCGGCAGGCATTGTAAGCTATGTCCTGGGGCCGTATGTGGCTCTTATGGAAGGGATGCTCGTATAAACTTCAGAGAGGGTTCATTTGAATGGAAATTAGAAGTTGTAGTTCATTTTCTCAAAGTGAAAAAAGATCGGAAGGCAACTAGCTCCTCCCGCCCTCCACGCCTTTGGGTGTATCGGATGGATAAACCCATCCGATAAAAATTTCAGGTGACCATTTTGTTAAAAATAGTTCAACCATCAGATATTAAAACTCCAGGGTCGACACAACATCCCAGGGCCCCGGGAGAAGCGTTGTAAGTTATACTCTGGGGATATATACGGTTCTTATAGAAGGGATACTCGTATAAACTTCAGAGAGGGCTCATTTGACTGAAAATAGAAATTTCTAGTTCACTTTTAAAGAGTCAAAAGAGACCGAAGCTTAATTAGTCCCCACACGCTCTTTTTCCCCAAACCCATCCGATAAAACTCTTAGGATAGCATTTTGTTAGAAATAGTTCAAACATCAGATAATAAAAACTCCGAGGCTGACACGAACCCATTTTTCCACTGTGATATTGTTACTTTGATACCAGTTTTGATACTTCGATGAATATTTGATTTTTATTAAGTTTGATCTTGAAATAAGGAATTTTCAAAAACTTGAAATTTTTTGCAATCAAAAACGAACAAAAGTTAATTAAAAAAAAACTTTCAGAAAAATAAGTTTTTCAAAGAAAAGTAAAGACCATTTTAAACTTAAGTTCAGCAGATACAAATACCTTTTAAAATTCAAACTCGAAACGACCAGAAATTACTATTAAAGAATAAATGAAACCCAAAACGAACAGAAATTAAACAAACAATCATAGCAAAAACATACAATAAAGTAATAATATAAATGAATAAATAGATCTCAAGCGAGTAATGCTTGGATTGAATATGAAAATCAAGTTTAAAACGAAAAAAAATATTTTCCTATTGAAGTATAAATGAAACTTAAAACGAACAGAAATTAAATAACAATCAATGCAAACAAACATACAATAGATATTAATGTAAATTAATAAATAAATCTTAAAACGAGTGAAACTTAAATTGAATATGCAAATCAAGCTTTAAACGAACAAAAATCACTACAAGCAAGAGTTTGGGTATGACCTCCTTCTCTCGCTGTAAAAGTCTAAAACCTACTGCGTCATTGGCGCTTTACTGAAAACTATATGCGTCTATAAACAACATAAATTGAATAGTTGGTGTATAATGATACTAATTGTTGAAAGATCCACCAGTTCAAGAATTTATTTCACTGTAATTGTATTTTTATTTCAATGCTGTAAGAACTGGAAAAGGAAATATTTGTAATATAATTCGTTTTCAGTTAAGCGCCAATGAAGCAGTAGGCTTTTGGTTTTTATTTACAGTTAGGAAAGGAGGCAGTATCCAAACACTTGTTCGTAGTGAAACTATATTTGTCTTTAACAATTTTAAAAAGAGCTAATAAATTAAACTAAATATTTGATGTCTAATGATATTGATTGCTGAAAGCTCATCAGTTCAAAATGTTACTATAATTTAAATGTTTATTTTTAATATTAAGTACAAAAGAAAATATTTGTCATAAATTGGTTTTATGACACTTGTTTGTAGAGATTTTTTTTTCGTTTCAAGCTTGATTTGCGTATTCAATTTAAGTTTCACTCGTTTTAAGATTTGTTTATTAGTTTACATTAATATCTATTGTATGTTTGTTTGCATTGATTGTTTATTTAATTTCTGTTCGTTTTAAGTTTCATTTATACTTCAGTAGGATTTTTTTTTTTTCGTTTTAAGCTTGATTTTCATATTCAATCTAAGCATTACTTGCTTGAGATCTATTTATTCATTTACATTGTTACGTGTTGTATGTTTTTGCTATGACTGTTTATTTAATTTCTGTTCGTTTTGGGTTTCATTTATTCTTTAATAGTGATTTCTGGTCGTTTTGAGTTTGAATTTTAAAAGGTATTTGTATCGGCTGAGCTTAAGTTTAAAATGGTCTTTACTTTTCTTTGAAAAACTTATTTTTCAGAAAGTTTTTTTTTTAAATTAATTTATACAGTTGAAGGTCATCTGTATTTATCAGAAGCACTTCTCATCAAAATTTTAAAAAAGGGGGGCGGAAATGTGCTTTTGGAAGCTTAAATATGTCCCCCACAGACACACAAAAAAGATAATCTGACGTCCGTCATAATAGATAATACACAGCTATGCCATGTCCTGCAAACGTTAATGTCACTGCATTTTACCATATTAATGGTTTCTTCTTATAAACTGCCTTATATGTTTATGGACTAGTAAATATAAGATTTAAGGTGGAATGACTTGTAACACAAAGGTTTTTTATACTAAAATACTTAGAAAATTCTGGGGAGTAACATACTAAAAGTCTGCAAGAAATCTTAAATCGAGAAGTCCTAAATCGCACCTAAAGACCCGAATTTCAGCCGAAAAATAAAAATTAAAGCCTTACTTTAAATGGGCTTTTAATAATTAAACTTCCTGGGGGAAGCTCGAGAATCCATGTTTTTTAGACAGCAACTCTAATTCCAGTGCTTGTATATCCGGACCGTGGCTCTTTGGATCTAAAGTCGGTGCAGCAGCATGCTATTTTCCAGAACCAGAAATGTTAAGTCATAAGAATTAAAAGTTTATTTTCCTAGAAGGTATTATTTATTTTTTAATTGGTTTTAAAAGGGTATCGGAATTATTAAGCTATTGTTTCGACTTCAGATGTTATTGTGCACCAAAACTAGCAAACAGCTATACCAAGAATAGATTCAAAGGACCGTAAACTTAGGTACCGAAGGCCGGGTTTTAGTGAGGATTATTTTGTAGATAGTAGCTTAGAGCTTCTGCCTTGGATTTCTTAGAGATGTTGAATTTCAATGCATATTTTCGACATGATCCTTCCTATTTTAAAGGGATGACAAATTCCAGATTAATGACTTTTCTTATTTAGGATCAGTATAAAAAAAACAATTCCTTGATGTAAATATTGCTATCACAATTTCAGCACCACATTTGTTTCCACAAATGGCTGATCTTAGATCTCTTAAACATGGGGTAGGGACGTTGTAAGTCCTTTTAAGTTTACACTCAAGTTTTTATACCATCTCCTAAAATGTAGCGAGTACACTGTAATGGGTTAAGGTTTCATCAGAAAGTAAAATAGTATAGGTATTATTTTCGTTTCACAAGGGACTGATTATTTGAGCAAACCGTAATATTGCTGCTATACTTACGAAAAGTGAGTTGCCATAATACAAATTTGCCCAGGTCGACAGTAACAAGTAGAATCATCATGCCGCATACCAAAACTATGACCCATCTCATGAGCAATTGTCCATGCTAACTTTGGTATGTTATCATTGTAGGACATTACACTTGTTGAATCTTCTCCACAAATAGTGCCAGTATATGCTCTTCCAAGAACCACACCTAATTCGCTGCCGAACTCAATTCCACTGTAAAATATGTCTATATAAATAAAATTATGGTAACATTAATAAAAAGTCATTTTAACAGCAGCCTTGCTTATTCCTGTGCGACTCTGCAAAACCTTTCCAGATATTATTTAATAGTCTATCTCTTTAGAAGGGCGATTTTGGATGGCAACGATAATGAAATTTGAGTTCGAAGTTAGGCCATAATTTTATGTTGTTTTTATTCCCTTTATATTTTGAGTAGATTATTTATTTTTTCTTTGATAAAAAGGTTTTAAAATCAAACTGCGTAAATGGAAGTGTGATACACTATGACTACACTGTGAATCATGGTCTTACCGTAAATTGCTTGCGATACAATGATTTTTCAGAAATGGCTTCCATAGTGTAATTGGCAGTAAAATTTAAACATTCACAGAAGTTTACCTTCTGCATGTTTAGTTGTCAACTAGAGCATGGAATGTAATTATCAGTTCATTGAAAACATGGTCATTCAAAGTTGTTTTTAATCTATTTTCTAGGGTTTTATTTTTAGTTGTTTCTCATTTCATTAGAATGTGCTTTATATATTTGTGTATTATTCAAAAAATCATCTATCAGAGGCAACGCTGTAGCGTTGCCTATAGTAAAGGTCATTTGGCTCCAATGTGTTATTATTGTTAATTTATAAATATTTTTTTTTCCCAGAGGCACTTCATATGGAAGGGGTCGTCGTAGAAACTTCAAAGGGGGCTCATTTGATTGGAAATTGAGAGCTCTAATGCCATTTTTAATAGTCGAAAGTGATTGGAGGGCAACTAGCCTCCCACCCCAACGCCCATCATTCCCCAAACACATCCAATCAAAATTTTTAGATAGTCATTTTGTTCAGCGTAGTTGATTTCCAGATAAAAAATATGTTTTTGAGGAGGACACTCCCCCACAACCCTCAGGGCAAGGGTTTTAAGTTATGCCCTGGGGGCATATAAGGTTTTTATAGAAGGTTTTGTCGTAGAATCTTCAAAAAGGCTCATTCGATTGGAAATTCAATGGGCTAGTGCCCTTTTAATAGTCGAAAGTAATTGGAGGGCAACTAGCCCTCCTCCCACGCTCATCATTCCCCCAAACACATCCAATCAAAATTTTTAGATAGTCATTATGTTCAGTGTAGTTGATTTCCAGATAGAAAATGTGTTTTTGAGGAGGAGACTCCCCCACAACCCTCAGGGCAAGGGTTTTAAGCTATGCCCTGGGGGCATATAAGGTTTTTATAGAAGGCTTTGTCGTAGAAACTTCAAAAAAGGCTCATTCGATTGGAAATTCAAAGGGCTAGTGCCCTTTTTAATAGTCGAAAGTGATTGGAGGGCAACTAACCCCCCTCTCACGCCCAGCTTTACCCCAAACACATCCAATAAAAATTTTTAGATAACCATTTTATTAAACTTAGTTTTAAGTTCTGGAAATTAGGTCTTTGAGGATGACATCTCCCCCACAGCCTTCAGGGCAAGGGTTGTAATTTATGCCCTGGGGGCATATAAGGTTTTGTATAGACAACGTTGTCGTAGAAACTTCAGAAAGGGCTCATTTGATTGGAAATTTAAATGGCTAGTTCCCTTTTTAATAGTCGAAAGTGATTCTAAGGCAACTGACACCCCTTCCATGCCCACCATTTCCCCAAACACATCCAATCAAAATTTTGATATAGTTATCTTGTTCAACGGAGTTGAAAGATCTGGAAAATATATGTTTGAGCAGAATACTCCCCCCACAGTCTTCAGGAGCAAGGGTTATAAGTTATGCCCTGGGGGCACATATAGTTCTTATGGAAGGAATGCTCGTATAAACTTCAGAGGGGGCTCATTTGATTTGACATTGAAAGTTCTAGTTCCCTTTTTAAGCGTCGAAAGATATTGGAGGGTAACCAGCTTCCCCCCCAAAAAAAAATCTTTTTGCTCAAATGCATCCAATAAAATTTTAAGATAGCTATTTTGTTAAAAATAGTTCAAAGATCATATAACAAAAATTCCGGTGTCGACACAACCCCCCAGGGTCCGGGGGCAGGCGTTGTAAGTCATGCCCTGGGGGCATATATGGGTCTTTTGGAAGGGATGCTCGTATTACCTTCAAAGAGGGCTCATTTGGTTGGAAATTGAAAGTTCTAGTTCACTTTTTAAGAGGCAAAAGAGATTCGAGGGCACCTAGCCCCCCCCCCCTCCACGCCCTTTTTTCCTCAAAAAAGGGCGTGTCCTGAAAAAAAAAATCCGGACAATTCCAAACAGTCCTAATATCTCTGTGTCAGCAAGTGAAATGGTCTAAACACCCTTATTGAAGCTATTTTTTCAATCCATTCCTCTTTGTTAATCGCTGTCCACAAGTTATGCAAGCTGTCCATTGTTCATATGTAAGGTTTTTATCAAAGAGGTAATTGTATAGATTTTGAAAAAGCCTCATTCGATTTAAATCGAAAGTTCTAGATTCGTTTTTTAAAGTCAAGAATAATCGGACAGTAAGGAACCCCCCCCCCCCCCCCTATGACATAAGAACTTGGAACTTTTTGCAATAAAAAACAAACAAAAATAAGTTAAAAAAAAATCCGAAAAAAAAGTTTTTCAGAGAAAAGTAAAGGCCATTTTAAACTTAAGCTCAGCAGGTACAAGTACCTGTTAAAATTCAAACTCAAAACGACCAGAAATTACTATTAAAGAATAAATGAAACCCAAAACGAACAGAAATTAAATAAACAATCATAGCAAAAAACATACAACAAGTAATAATATAAATGAACAAATAGATCGTAAAGCGAGTAATGCTTGGATTGAATATGAAAATCAAGCTTAAAACAAAAAAAAATATTTTGCTATTGAAGCATAAATGAAACTTAAAACGAACAGAAATTAAATAAACAATCAATGCGAACAAACATACAATAGATACTAATGTAAATGAATAAATAAATCTTAAAACGAGTGAAACTTAAATTGAATATGCAAATCGAGCTTGAATCGAATAAAAATAACCACAAACAAGAGTTTGGGTATCGCCTCACTGCAGAAGCCTAAAACCTACTGCGTCATTGGCGCTTTACTGAAAACTAACTATATTACAAATGTTTCCTTTTGTACTTAATATTGAAAATAAATATTAAAATTACAGCAAAATTTTGAACTGATGAGCTTTCAGCAATTAATATCATTATGCATAAAATATTCAGTTTAATTTATTAGATCTTTCCAAGATTGTTCAAGACAAATAAGGTTTCACTACAAACAAAATTTGGATACTGCCCCCTTCTTTAATTGTAAAAACCTAAAGCCTTCTGCGTCATGGGCACTTCACTGAAAACGAATTACATATATTACAAATTTATTCTTTTTCAGTTCTTAGAGCATTGAAAATGAAAATAAAAACTACAGTGAAAAAAAAATCTTGAACTGATGGATCTTTCAACAATTAATATCATTATATATCTAATATTCAATTTGATTTTGTTTATACTTTCCAAGACTGTTCAGGACTCATAGGCTCTTCAAGGCTCTTCACCAAATAAAACCTGAAGTAATCAATTTTTGCTTATGAATATAAAAAGTGATGCTGAGCAATTTTTTCTGCATCTTAATAATTATCAAGGGCCTGGTATATAAAAAAAAGAAGAATGTTGAATACCAAACTTAATCTGCTGTAACATCTTCTTTCTTCGTTATTTTCCTCTTCCGAATTACAAATTTCAAGTGTTTGAAAGACCTTATTTCTCAATAGCAGAGCAATAGGGTACTGAAAAACAGTCTGGAATTACAAAAAAAAAAGATTCCTAGATTCAGCGGGTACGGTAGATGGCTTCATCAGAAACATTATTGCCAAAAGCTTGTAGACATTAGAAGAAAAAAACACACACACACATCTTCCGTTTCATTGGAATTACTTTGCTTTTTTTTAGGTAGAAAATATTATATATAGGTACAATAGTTTTTTAAATTTAAGTGTTACCAAAGCCTGAACTCCCCTACATTTCTCTTTACTGATCCTTAGGTTTGTTTTGACGGAATATAATTGAGACCCAAAAGCGAGCAAAATTATGGAACATTCCCAAAGGTTAAATTATTTATGTTTTAAGAGTAAGAAAACAAGTTTAAGATTCAGCTTTTTGTGCAATTTCAGTGAAAAAAATAAGATAGGACGGAACTGAATTTTTTTGTATGGATTGTTCATAGTTCAACGGAAACTTAATTTAAGCATTAACAAATAACATGTGGTAAAAACAACTTTCATCAAAAATAACGTAGTTAGGTAAAACCATTATAAATAGAGAGCTACCTGAGAAGTAGTGCGTGATCATATTTAAATTTCTTGGGAAGTTCATTTTTTCTATAAACATTAAAGCCGCGTAAGTTGAAATCAGCGTCTTTTGAGATTTTGATCTTGTCTCCATAAAACCAATAGTCGATGCCAACAAGAGCAACACGAACGTGAAATTGAAAATATATCTGAAAAATCAAAGATTTTGACAGGCACGAATAGAAAAGGTAAACGTTAAAAAACACAAGCAAATTATATAAAATTACTTCTCCCCCCCCCCCCCTCTAGAAACCTGGTTCGGAGGGAACTAGAGCAAATACATTTGAAATGTTTCAACTATCTTTTATTTGTCATATTTACACGCCAAAATGGGAAAAATTTTTCTTAATTGAAAGAAGAGAAGAGTTATAACAATTACGAGGTAAAAAAGATCAATTTATGGAATATTAATCTAAATTACTTCACCAGAAGGCACATAGTTCGCAGGTCTGAGAATAAACTCCTTGATGAATTCAACAGCGCTATTACTAGAAAAAAATATAAAATAGGAAAAATATATACAGATATCTATATAGGAATATATATATATATATATATATATATATATATATATATATATATATATATATATAGATATATATATATATATATATATATATATATATATATATATATATATATATATATATATATATATATATATATATATATAATATATATATGTATATATATATATATATGCATATATATATATATATATATATATATATATATATATATATATATATATATATATATATATATATATATATATATATATATATATATGTATATATATATATATATATATATATATATATATATATATATATATATATATATATATATATATATATATATATATATATATTTATATATATATATATATATATATATATATATATATATATATATATATATATATATGTATATATATATATATATATATATATATATATATATATATATATATATATATATATATATATATATATATATATATATATATTATATATATATATATATATATATATATATATATATATATATATATATATATATATATATATATATATATATATATATATATATATATATATATATATATATATATGTAATAACTATAATATGAGAGAAAAAATTTACTTTTGTGTATCTGAGAATAATTTAAAAAAAATAATAATAATAAAATTATGATAGACGTTGTCAAACAAACCGATGACGGAAATTTATGGTATTTTTCTTGTTTGTCCTAGGGTAAGATGTTTTTCTTCTAACAATGCGAAATGTTCTCAGTGAGCTGTTGATCGCGAAAAATCTAGACAATCTACGTACCCGTGATATTAAGTTTGCTAATTGCGGTGAAAAACATCCATGCTATTGTTCGCAATGCCCGGTTTATAAAAAATAAAAACAATTAGAAGCTAATTCGAACCAATGTAAACAATGAATACATGTGTTTACCTTTACAGCAGAAATATATACGGGCACACTTCTCATAACCTGTCTCTCTCAAGCGATCTAATAGCCACGCATAGTATAACATGCATACAAAAACATTTGATAACGTCCGATCATTATGCAGTTCTTGATCGAGCTCCAAGAAAAGACTATTTTTTCAGCCCACTATCTGCCATAGAAGGCCGAGTGGTGAAATTTTTATCATCGCAGACTTTGCTTTGCTTTGCACACTAATTGATCCAATGAATTCTTCACAGTGATCAGAGTCACTGGGCCTAGTGGTTTTATCATCGTATCAGTGTCCCTCCCCACAAATTATCGTTATGTTCTCTCAGAAAGGCAGTATACAAAGACTTGTTTGAGACCTGGAAGGCTGGCTGAACAATGCATGTTAGGAAAGATTACTATCTACGGGGACTTTAATTGCCAGCTTTTAGATGATGACTGTTTCTTCACTATACATAGAGGGTGTGTTCCAGACGTTATGACTCCGGTCCCCAAATCCCTGTCTTTTAATTTTTTTTTTCATAGCGCATCTCTGGCCCCATCAGACATTGATCACTTTTTGTGAATTTCCAACTCCCCAAGGGGGTGAAAACAGTTGTATACTCTGAGCACAACCGTAGCGATCATCTTGGTATTATCTTATTAGTACCATTCTCGACCAGCATGTGGTGCTCTGTTCGATCATGGCATATAAAGATTTAATGGCATAGAGTAAATCAATTCTTGTACAAAGGTATGCTTGACTCGAATCTTGCTATAATCAAAGTCCGTTCCACCTGCTTGCTCATGGTCAAAGTCAAGACACGCTAGCTGAATCAGTCTCTGAAGTTCGCAGAATCAGTCTCTGTGCTATCAGTCTCAATGAAGTTCGCAGAATCAGTCTCTGTGCTAGAAGGATAAGTGTATCCCATCATTCGCAAAAATGGATAGGATAACCCATATGTCAAGTTTGTCCTGAAGTGATCCAAATTCTGGTGTGAATTGTGGAAGGATTTTGAAAAGCCTAGCTCTGGAGTAGTTGTCAGTGTTTTCGATGTGCGAAAAAATAATTCAAACATATTGTGAAGCATATACAAGCACAAGTGAAGAAATCGTCCAGTGATTCTAAGAATAACCCAAACATCCCATGGAAACAATTCAGATCAAACAGGTCTGACGATTAAAGTCCGATTTCTGATGAAAGATGGGTAAACCATTGATGATCAACCGATCAAATTCCCCACATATTCACGCCGCCACCCAATGATTTTGATCCCACTTTCAAATCTAAGCTAAAACGACAGATAGGTAGCTCAAAACTCCGCCGCATTGCTGTCACTATTTTTAAATGACATGTTGAAACAACATTGAAGAAATTGAAAAAAAAACAAGTCTTCGACACTCGATGGGGTCACTCCAAGACACTTAAAAAACTTCTTCATGAGTATGTAGCCCTACTGTTCCAAGTGTGCATCGAGCAGGAATTCACACCTGCCAACTTTTACGGTGACCGCACATCCGATATTCTGAAAAAGAGTCAAGATCCACTGCTTTGCAAAAGCTGTAGGCCAATCACACTTTTGTTTGTCCGCAGCCTTCAAAATTTCTGCTGCCTTAGATTCAATCGTTCAATCGCAAGTACTGTGGCGCCTCTTCGATTCAGGAGTAGATAAGATGGATAAGATAAGATATTTATTTCAGAAAAAGGCTATCACAAGCCCAGAAGGGCCGAATTCGCATTTCGGGGTCATATAATAAAAAAGACATAAATAGCACAACAACTAAAAAACTGGCTAAACAATGCCAAAAACAACAATATCAGAAAGGCAAAGCCATTCATTAGTCTAACAAAAAGTGTCAAATGTAAGAAGGTGAAAAAGGCACAAATTAAAACAAAACCAAAAAAAAAAAAAAAAATTGAGATAAAAATAATGTTAAAAAGGTTTAAAAGAGATTATATAAAAAGGGGAGGGAACGGAAGAGCCAAACGGACACCAGCATGGGTATCACCAGTAAAAAAAAAAAAAAAAAAAAAAAAAAAAAAAAAAAAAAAAAAAAAAAACAACTAGTGGTTTATTTGATCAGTAATGAAGGGGACAAAGGTTTTTTCATATCTGGAGGTTAAACAACGGATGGGGGACAAGGTAGGGATGGGTTCAGATACAGTACGTGGCAGGCGGTGTCTGGATGGGGAGTGTCATTTGGGGAAAATGTTTTCCGTGCGAGGGTTTATTATTGCATTTTTTGCAAAACGGAGGCACAGCGTTCCTTTCCTGTGCTCAAGAGTTTCCAGCTTGGCCTTTTTTAGAAGGAGTTAATGTGGTACCAAAGTTTCTTTAAAAATTATTCTTAGGGCTCTTTTTTGAATAGATTCAATTTTATCTGATTCATCACAGGAGATGCCAGGATGCCATACTGAACAAGCATATTCAAGATGCGGGCGGACAAAGGAAGTATAAATCCTTAAAGAATGGAATGGGGGGATGTTAAATTTATTCAAGAGCTTAAGGAGAGACATGGACGCATTAACTCTACGGACAATATCTTTCACGTGGATATCCCACTTTAAATTAGAGGAAATTGTAACCCCAAGTAATTTAAAGGAAGACACAGAAATATCTGGGGGTATAGGGTCAAGGAAGGCGGGAATAGATTTCAAGAAATTTATCGTAATTATATTTGATTTAGTGGAATTTACTTTCATATTTAGGTTCTTAGCTTCATCCAAAATGTGGGATAGAATTTCAAGGGGGTCACTTTTAATATTCCTGTGACATACTTCGAGGATCGTCAAGTCATCCACGTATTTCCACCTATGGGGGAAGTCCTTACCAATATCATTAATCATGACTAGAAATAAAAGTGGTCCCAAAAAGGTTCCTTGAGGAATTCCACAATATATAGGGAGGGGGTTAGAGAAAATATTTTTGTATTTAATAACTTGGGATCTATTTGAAAGAAACGATATAACAATATTTACTAACAGAGGATCAAGTTTAAAGTTAACCAGGAGTGAACGAATTAGGGTGGTGTGGTCAACCAGGTCAAAAGCTTTTTGGAAATCAACTAAGACAAGGTTCAGCCAGACATTTGGTTTATCAAGGTTACTTACGATGGTATGCATTAAGTGCACAAGGTAATGGGCGGTGGAAGTTTTCTTTAAGTTACCAAAGTGCCGGGTGTCAATACGCGGACAAATTTTATCCTTAAGCCAGTCACAGAGGAAACCTTCATAAAGTTTGGAAAAAACAGATGTGAGCGTAATGGGGCGAATGTTGGAGAAAGTCAGACTGGCGCATTTTTTAGGGACAGGTGTTATAAAACCTTGTTTCCAGCAACTTGGGAATTTGCCAAATTTTGTGATGTGGTTGAAAATATTTGATAAAGGCTCAGCAATTTTGTCCGAAAAGGCTTTAATTAAGTCAACTGGGATGTCCAAGGGACAAATACTTGATTTTCTAAGCTTAAGAATTTTATTTATAACATCAGAGGGAGAAATAAAGGGGAAGGAAGTATTGGGAGGAATAGTTGGACTTGAGCCAGTGAAAGGGGGGAGACTTTGCACGATGGAAGCAAGGTACAAGTTCAGATCGTTGGCAGTCTTATTAGGGGGTTCAGGGAGATGAAAATCAATTTCGGAAGGAATTTTTCCACATATTTCTTTAATTTTTCTGTACCATTGCTTGGGCTTGTTAGAATATAGATCTTTGACTTTATTATTATAGTAATTAGAAGCTGCTTTTCTTAATTTTTTCTTTAGGAACTTCCTTAGACTATTAGCCTCAGTAATAAGACCTGCTTTGAAAAAATTGATTTTTTTTCTTATAAGTTTTTTAAAAGACTCAGTAACGTAAGGCTTATCTGTAGAACACGTTTTAAATTTTCTCTCAGGGAAGTGGAATTCATAATTACTCCTCAATAGATTTTGGAGGGACAAAGCCATGTAGTCAACGTCATTTGTTTGATACACAGTGGACCGATTTTCAGTAGTAATCCAGGAGCCAAATTGAAAAGTCCTGAGTCAGTGAGAGGTCCATAAGCGGTTTCAGTTATAGAAAACGACTGTTTAACTTTAGCCAGCGGAGACAGGAAAAGGCTAAAGTGGTATCTATCCACTAGAGGGGGCAGAGTGGAGACCGGTTTGTAAAACTTCGAAAGATTAGTGCAAATTAAATCAAGAGTAGTATTGCCTTTTGTAGTAAGGACATTAACGGCCTGTTTTAACTTAAAAGCGTTACATGTAGAATCGAGTCTTAAATCGTTTGCGTCACCCATCAGGAAAATTCCTGCATTTGGGTATTTTGATTGTACAAAGTCAGCACTTGCATGGAATTTTTCGATAAAATTTATTTTGTCAGCGGATCTCTGATTAGGGGAGTAGTAAAAACAACAAAGGACAATTAAATTAAAAGGACGCGGCAAGACTTTAGGTCGAACACATACCCACATAACTTCATCAAAGGGATTAAGACACGGAATTGGGATTTCACTTGGATATAAATCATTACGGATAAAGAACAGAATTCCGCCACCTTTCTTACCCAGAGGGTGGTTTTCTGGTCTGAGTTTAATAAATTGAGAAAAATTGTTAATCTTTAACATGTGCAAATTTTGAGCTTGAACTTCAGTAATAGCGATTACATCTGAACTATATATTTTAGAAAGGGTGTCTAATTCGTTCAGTTTTTCAAAGTTAAGGCTTTCAGCGTTGCTCAACAAAAGTTCGGGGAATCGAAAACGACTTGTGAAGGTACCGTTTTTACACTTTACTTTTTTTATATCACAGATGCGGTCAGGGGTTCTAGTGGAATATATGACGGGGGCTAAACTTGGATAGCGAGAACAAGGGACAGGGGGATCAAATCCATCTTTTTCAAATACAATTGTATTTAATTGAGCAGGTACTAGCGGAGACTCTAAACAGTGGTAACTATTTGAAGTTTTAGAAACTCTGCATGGAGGTGTTAAAAGAGGATCATTCTGCCTGCTTACTTTTAAACCAGAGTCATACTGGTAGGGTAGTCAGGGGGATAAAGTGCAAGGGAAGGGAGAAAGGTTTCATGGTGACCTGGGAATAAGTCAGTAGTATTGATATAATGATAAGTAGCGGGCAGTCCCCCTATATAGCTATAACGATTAATAGCGGGCAGTCCCACCATATATTTATAATGATAAGTAGCGGACAGTGCTCCTACCAATACAAGCAGACAGTGTAATGACCGGAATTCAACCACCATGAAAATTCGTGTTGATCTGTGTTCAAATTGCGTGATGTTTTCATGCTAGTAATTCGTTTCCTTTGTATGAAATTGTGAAATTCTTTTTGTAATTTAATTTGTTAGGCGTGGTTGACTTATGTTTAACCTTGAACTAATTTACATAAATTAATTTATTATTAATTAATTTACATAATTACATTAATTTACATAATTACATTTTTTTTTATTTTAATAGTTTTTTTTTATTGATGACATTTTATTGTACTCTAAAGATGATATTTTTTTTTCCAATGATACGATTTTTTTTTACATTCTAAGTATCTTCCAATTGATTCATATGAAATTTGTGTTTGATGTAGGAATCGAACGTGAGACCCGTGATTTCCTAAGGTAAAAAGAACGACACGTTAATTGACTGAACCAACAAGCCATTGAACATATTATGATTTTAGAAATACATCCAATGAATTGTTTCTGGGGCATTGCCCAACTGATGTTAAGCGTCGCAATATCGTAACAGGTTCAATCCATTGAACTGGAACAAGTTCAAGCACATTCGATTTATCAATTGGATTTTTGATAGGTGTTAAGTGACCTGTTTCGGGGCATTTTTATGACATCATCATGAGAATATGCATACCACGATGATTTGAGATGCATTCTAGACAAACAATTTCTTCTGATACTTGGGCCCCAAGTCCTACCCCTATCCCTCAACCCTATCCCTCCACCATCCCTCCAACCCCTATCCCTCCACCCTCCCTCCAACCCCCCCCCCCCCAACATATTTTTTTTTTTACTATTAGAAAAATAATGTTTATATTGACCAATTTTTTTTTTAACTTTTTTTTCAACTTTTTTTTACATCTCTAAATCATATCAGAGTAATAGAATGAAACTTTTGATT
Organism: Artemia sinica; assembly: GCA_027921565.1. Taxonomy (NCBI): domain Eukaryota; kingdom Metazoa; phylum Arthropoda; class Branchiopoda; order Anostraca; family Artemiidae; genus Artemia; species Artemia sinica. Next base: position 29,423,114 of record CM051263.1, on the reverse strand, counting down.
TAAGTTTTTAAACATATTCTAGTGCAAACTATTGATGAGAACATATTGTTCTCTTTCAAGATTTTTTTTCATGAAAAACAAACTATTTTTTCTTCTTTTTTTAAGGCCAATTATGAAGAATGGGTTATAAAAGAATAAAACACACAAACACAAACACACACAAAAACTTACACACACAAACACACAAAAAAAAACTTACAAACACACAAAAACTTACACACACACACACAAACTTACACACAAAAAAAAAACTTACACACACAAAAAAACTTACACACACAAAAAAACTTACACACACACAAAAACTTACACACACAAAAAAACTTACACACACACAAAAACTTACACACACACAAAAACTTACAAACACACAAAAACTTACACACACACACAAAAACTTACACACACACAAAAACTTACACACACACACACACAAACTTACACACACACAAAAACTTACACACACACACAAAAACTTACACACACAAAAAACTTACACACACGCACAAAAAAACTTACACACACAAAAACTTACACACACACAAAAACTTACACACACACAAAAAGTTACACACACAAAAAAACTTACACACACACACAGAAACTTACACACACACAAAAACTTACACACACACAAAAACTTACACACAAAAACTTACACACACACACACAAACTTACACACACACAAAAACTTATACACACACAAAAACTTACACACACATAAAAATTTACACACACACAAAAAAACTTACACACACATAAAAACTTACACACACAAAAAAATTACAAACACACAAAAACTTACACACACACAAAAACTTACAAACACACAAAAACTTACACACACAAAAAAACTTACACACACACACACATAAACTTACACACACACAAAAACTTACACACACAAAAAACTTACACACACACAAAAACTTACACACAAACAAAAACTTATACACACAAAAAAAACTTACACACACACACAAACTTACACACACACAAAAACTTACAAACACACAAAAACTTACACACACACACACAAAAACTTACACACACACACACAAACTTACACACACACACACACAAACTTACACACACGCAAAAACTTACACACACACACACACACACAAAAACTTACACACACAAAAAACTTACACACACACACAAAAACTTACACACAAAAAAAAATTACACACACACACACACACAAAAACTTACACACACACAAAAACTTACACACACACAAAAACTTACACACACACAAAAACTTACACACACACAAAACTTAGACACACACAAAAACTTACAAACACACAAAAACTTACACACACACACAAAAAAAACTTACACACACACAAACTTACACACACAAAAAAAACTTACACACATACAAAAACTTACACACACACAAAAACTTACACACACACAAAAACTTACACACACACAAAAACTTACACACACACAAAAACTTACACACACACAAAAAAACTTACACACACAAAAACTTGCACACACACAAAAACTTACACACACACACAAAAACTTACACACAAACAAAAACTTACACACGCACACAAAAACTTACACACACACAAAAAAACTTACACACACAAAAAAACTTACACACACACAAAAACTTACACACAAAAAAAAAACTTACACACGCATAAAAACTTACACACACACAAAAACTTACACACACCCAAAAAAACTTACACACACAAAAACTTACACACACACAAAAACTTACACACACACAAAAACTTACACACATACAAAAACTTACACACACACAAAAACTTACACACACAAAAACTTACACACACACAAAAACTTACACACACACAAAAACATACACACACAAAAAACTTACACACACACAAAAACTTACACACACATAAAAACTTACACAAACAAAAAAACTTACACACACAAAAAAAACTTACACACACACAAAAAAAACTTACACACACAAAAACTTACACACGCACAAAAACTTACACACACACAAAAACTTACACACACACAAAAACTTACAAACACACACAAAAACTTACACACATACAAAAACTTACACACACACAAAAACTTACACAGACACACAAATTTACACACACACACAAAAACTTACACACACACACACAAAACTTACACACACATAAAAACTTACACACACAAAAAAAATTGCACACACACAAAAACTTACACACAAAAAAAAACTTACACACACACAAAAACTTACACACACACAAAAACTTACAAACACAAAAAAACTTACACACACACAAAAAACTTACACACACACAAAAACTTACAAACACACAAAAACTTACACACACACACAAAAACTTACACACACACAAAAACTTACACACACACACACACAAACTTACACACACACAAAAACTTACACACACACACACAAAAACTTACACAAACAAAAAAACTTACACACACACAAAAAAAAACTTACACACACAAAAACTTACACACACACAAAAACTTACACACACACAAAAACTTACACACACAAAAAACTTACACACACACACACAAAAACTTACACACACAAAAAAACTTACACACACACAAAAACATACACACAAAAACTTACACACACACACAAACTTACACACACACCAAAACTTATACACACACAAAAACTTACACACACAAAAAAACTTACACACACACACAAAAACTTACAAACACACACAAAAACTTACACACGTACAAAAACTTACACACACACAAAAACTTACACACACACACACAAAATTATACACACAAAAAAACTTACACACACACACAAAAACTTACACACACAAAAAAAACTTACAAACACACAAAAACTTACACACACACACACAAAAACTTACACACACACAAAAACTTACACACACAAAAAAACTTACAAACACACACAAAAACTTACACACATACAAAAACTTACACACACATAAAAACTTACAAACACACAAAAACTTACACACACAAAAAAAACTTAAACACACACACAAAAACTTACAAACATATAAAAACTTACAAACACACAAAAACTTACACACACACAAAAACCTACAAACACACAAAAACTTACACACACACACAAATTTACACACACACAAAAACTTACGCACACACACATGTTACACACACACAAAAACTTACACACACACACAAAAACTTACACACACAAAAAATTACACAAACACACAAAACTTACACACACACAAAAACTTACACACATACAAAAACTTACACACACACAAAAACTTACACACACACAAAAACTTAGACACACACAAAAACTTACAAACACACAAAAACTTACACACACACAAAGAAAACTTACACACACACACAAACTCACACACACAAAAAAAACTTACACAAATACAAAACCTTACACACACACAAAAACTTACACACACACAAACTTACACACACACAAAAACTTACACACACACACAAAAACTTACACACACACACAAAAACTTACACACACAAAAACTTGCACACACCACAAAAACTTACACACACACACAAAAACTTAAACACACAAAAAAACTTACACACGCACACAAAAACTTACACACACAAATAAAACTTACAAACACACAAAAAAACTTACACACACACAAAAACTTACACACACAAAAAAAAACTTACACACACATAAAAACTTACACACACACAAAAAAAAACTTACACACACAAAAAAAAACTTACACACAGAAAAACTTACACACACACAAAAGCTTACACACACACAAAAACTTACACACATACAAAACTTACACACACACAAAAACTTACACACACAAAAACTTAAACACACAAAAAAACTTACACACGCACACAAAAACTTACACACACAAAAAAAAACTTACACACACACAAAAAAACTTACACACACACAAAAACTTACACACACAAAAAAAAACTTACACACACATAAAAACTTACACACACACAAAAACTTACACACAAAAAAAAACTTACACACACAAAAACTTACACACACACAAAAACTTACACACACACAAAAACTTACACACATACAAAACTTACACACACACAAAAACTTACACACACAAAAACTTATACACACACAAAAACTTACACACACACAAAAACTTACACACACAAAAAACTTACACACACACAAAAAACTTACACACACATAAAACTTACACAAACAAAAAACTTACACACACAAAAAAAAACTTACACACATAAAAAAACTTACACACACAAAAACTCACACACGCACAAAAACTTACACAAACACAAAAACTTACACACACACAAAAACTTACAAACACACACAAAAACTTACACACATACAAAAACTTACACACACAAAAACTTACACACACACACAAACTTACACACACACACACACACAAGAAACTTACACACACAAAAAAACTTACACACACAAAAAAAATTTCACACACACAAAAACTTACACACACACAAAAACTTACACACACACAAAAACTTACAAACACAAAAAAACTTACACACACACAAAAACTTACACACACACAAAAACTTACAAACACACAAAAACTTACACACACACACAAAAACTTACACACACAAAAAAACTTACACACACAAAAAAACTTACACAAACACAAAAACTTACAAACACACAAAAACTTACACACACACACACAAACTTACACACACACAAAAACTTACACACACACACACAAACTTACACACACACAAAAACTTACACACACACACACAAAAACTTACACACACAAAAAACTTACACACACACACAAAAACTTACACACACACAAAAACTTACACACACACAAAAAGTTACACACACAAAAAAACTTACACACACACACAAAAACTTACACACACACAAAAACTTACACACAAACAAAAACTTACACACAAAAAATTACACACACACACACAAACTTACACACACACAAAAACTTATACACACACAAAAACTTACACACACATAAAAACTTACACACACACAAAAAACTTACACACACATAAAAACTACACACACAAAAAATTACAAACACACAAAAACTTACACACACACAAAAACTTACACACACACAAAAACTTACACACACAAAAAAACTTACACACACACACAAAAACTTACACACACACAAAAACTTACACACACAAAAAACTTACACACACACACAAAAACTTACACACAAACAAAAACTTACACACACAAAAAAAACTTACACACACACACAAACTTACACACACACAAAAACTTACAAACACACAAAAACTTACACACACACACAAAAACTTACACACACACACAAAAACCTACACACACACACACACAAACTTACACACACAAAAAAACTTACACACACACACACACAAAAACTTACACACACAAAAAAACTTACACACAAAAACTTACACACAAAAAAAAATTACACACACACACAAAAACTTACACACACACAAAAACTTACACACACACAAAAACTTATACACACACAAAAACTTACACACACACAAAAACTTACACACACACAAAAACTTACAAACACACAAAAACTTACACACACAAAAAAAAAACTTACACACACACAAACTTACACACACAAAAAAAAACTTACACACATACAAAAACTTACACACACACAAAAACTTACACACACACAAAAACTTACACATACACAAAAACTTACACACACACACAAAAACTTACACACACACACACAAAAACTTACACACACAAAAACTTGCACACACACAAAAACTTACACACACACACAAAAACTTACACACACACAAAAACTTACACACGCACACAAAAACTTACACACACAAAAAAACTTACACACACAAAAAAACTTACACACATACAAAAACTTACACACACAAAAAAAAAACTTACACACGCATAAAAACTTACACACACACAAAAACTTACACACACCCAAAAAAACTTACACACACAAAAACTTACACACACACAAAAACTTACACACACACAAAAACTTACACACATACAAAAACTTACACACACAAAAACTTACACACACAAAAACTTACACACACACAAAAACTTACACACACCCAAAAACATACACACACAAAAAACTTACACACACACAAAAGCTTACACACACATAAAAACTTACACAAACAAAAAAACTTAAACACACAAAAAAAACTTACACACACACAAAAAAAACTTACACACACAAAAACTTACACACGCACAAAAACTTACACACACACAAAAACTTACACACACACAAAAACTTACACACACACACAAAAACTTACACACATACAAAAACTTACACACACACAAAAACTTACACACATACACAAACTTACACACACACACAAAAACTTACACACACACACAAAAACTTACACACAAACAAAAACTTACACACAAAAAAAAATTGCACACACACAAAAACTTACACACAAAAAAAACTTACACACACAAAAACTTACACACACACAAAAACTTACAAACACAAAAAAACTTACACACACAAAAAAACTTACACACACACAAAAACTTACAAACACACAAAAACTTACACATACACACAAAAACTTACACACACACACAAAAACTTACACACAAACAAAACTTACACACAAAAAAAAACTTACACACACACACAAACTTACACACACACAAAAACTTACAAACACACAAAAACTTACACACACACACAAAACTTACACACACACAAAAACTTACACACACACACACACAAACTTACACACACAAAAACTTACACACACACACAAAAACTTACACACAGACAAAAACTTACACACACACAAAAACTTACACACACAAAAAAACTTACACACACACACACAAAAACTTACACACAAACAACAAACTTACACACAAAAACTCACACACACACAACAACTTATACACACACAAAAACTTATACACACACAAAAACTTACACACACATAAAAACTTACACACACACAAAAAACTTACACACACATAAAAACTTACACACACACAAAAACTTACACACACACAAAAACTTACACACACAAAAAAAACTTACACACACAAAAACTTACACACACAAAAAAACTTACACACACACAAAAACTTACACACACACAAAAACTTACACACACAAAAAAAATTACACACACAAAACTTACACACACAAAAACTTACACACACACAAAAACTTACACACAAAAACTTACACACACACAAAAACTAAAACACACACAAAAACTTACACACACACAAAAACATACACACACACAAAAACTTACACACACATAAAAATACTTACACACAAAAAAAACTTACACGCATACAAAAACTTACACACACAAAAAAAACTTACACACACACAAAAACTTACACACACAAAAAAACTTACACACACAAAAAAACTTACACACACACAATAACTTACACACACAAAAAAAAACTTACACACAAACAAAAACTTACACACACAAAAAAACTTACACACACACACAAACTTACACACACACAAAAACTTACACACACACAAAAACTTACACACACACACAAAAACTTACACACACACACAAAAACTTACACACACACACACACAAACTTACACACACAAAAAAACTTACACACACACACACAAAAACTTACACACACACACAAAAACTTACACACACACACAAAAACCTACACACACACACACACAAACTTACACACACAAAAAAACTTACACACACACACACAAAAACTTACACACACAAAAAAACTTACACACAAAAACTTACACACAAAAAAAAAATTACACACACACAAAAAACTTACACACACACAAAAACTTACACACATACAAAAACTTATACACACACAAAAACTTACACACACACAAAAACTTACACACACACAAAAACTTACAAACACACAAAAACTTACACACACAAAAAAAAACTTACACACACACAAACTTACACACACAAAAAAAAACTTACACACATACAAAAACTTACACACACACAAAAACTTACACACACACAAAAACTTACACACACACAAAAACTTACACACACACACAAAAACTTACACACACACACACAAAACTTACACACACAAAAACTTGCACACACACAAAAACTTACACACACACACAAAAACTTACACATACACAAAAACTTACACACGCACACAAAAACTTACACACACAAAAAAAACTTACACACACAAAAAAACTTACACACACACAAAAACTTACACACACAAAAAAAAACTTACACACGCATAAAAACTTACACACACACAAAAACTTACACACACCCAAAAAAACTTACACACACAAAAAGTTACACACACACAAAAACTTACACACACAAAAAAACTTACACACATACAAAACTTACACACACACAAAACTTACACACACAAAAACTTACACACACACAAAAACTTACACACACCCAAAAACATACACACACAAAAAACTTACACACACACAAAAACTTACACACACACAAAAACTTACACAAACAAAAAAACTTAAACACACAAAAAAAAACTTACACACACACAAAAAAAACTTACACACACAAAAACTTACACACGCACAAAAACTTACACACACACAAAAACTTACACACACACAAAAACGTACAAACACACACAAAAACTTACACACATACAAAAACTTACACACACACAAAAACTTACACACATACACAAACTTACACACACACACAAAAACTTACACACACAAAAAAAAAACTTACACACACACAAAAACTTACACACAAAAAAAAATTGCACACACACAAAAACTTACACACAAAAAAAACTTACACACACAAAAACTTACACACACACAAAAACTTACAAACACAAAAAAACTTACACACACAAAAAAACTTACACACACACAAAAACTTACAAACACACAAAAACTTACACACACACACAAAAACTTACACACACACAAAAACTTACACACACACAAAAACTTACACACAAAAAAAAACTTACACACACACACAAACTTACACACACACAAAAACTTACAAACACACAAAAACTTACACACACACACAAAAACTTACACACACACAAAAACTTACACACACACACACACAAACTTACACACACAAAAAAACTTACACACACACACAAAAACTTACACACAGACAAAAACTTACACACACACAAAAACTTACACACACAAAAAAACTTACACACACACACACAAAAACTTACACACAAACAACAAACTTACACACACACACAAAAACTTACACACACACAAAAACTTGCACACACACAAAAACTTACACACACACACAAAAACTTACACACACACACAAAAACTTACACACACACATAAAAACTTACACACACATAAAAACTTGCACACACACAAAAACTTGCACACACACAAAAACTTGCACACACACAAAAACTTGCACACACACAAAAACTTACACACACACACATAAAAACTTACACACACATAAAAACTTGCACACACACAAAAACTTGCACACACACAAAAACTTGCACACACACAAAAACTTACACACACACAAAAACTTACACACACACACAGAAACTTACACACTCACAAAAACTTACACACACTCACAGAAACTTACACACACATACACAAAAACTTACACACACACACAAAAACTTACACACACACAAAAAACTTACACACACACACACAAACTTACACACACACAAAAACTTACACACACACACAAAAACTTACACACACAAAAAAACTTACACACACACAAAAACTTACACACACACAAAAACTTACACACACACAAAAACTTACACACACACAAAAACTTACACACACGCAAAAACTTACACACACACAAAAACTTACACACAAAAAAAAACTTACACACACACAAAAACTTACACACACACAAAAACTTACACACAAAAACTTACACACACACAAAAACTTACACACACAAAAACTTACACACAAAAAAAAAACTTATACACACAGAAAAACTTAAACACACCCAAAAACTTACACACACACAAAAACTTACACACACACACAAAAATACTTACACACACAAAAAAAACTTACACACACACAAAAACTTACACACACAAAAAAACTTACACACACACAAAAACTTACACACACAAAAAAACTTACACACACACAAAAACTTACACACACACAAAAACTTACACACACACAAAAAACTTACACAAACACACAAAAACTTACACACAAAAAAAAACTTACACACACAAAAACTTACACACACAAACACAAAAACTCTTAGCCATAACTCCATTCGACCTTGAGCGAAGGTATAAAAGTTTGATGATGTATTTCTCTTCTTAACAACTACATTAATAGCTTCCAAGATGATAAGACTCTATGACACAGGATTTATCGGTTTGAAAAAATCATCTTGTGGTGTTATATTTGAATGTGCATTTTTATTATTGTCAATGGAACTCGAAGAAATTGACTGTTATCATTGGATAGTGAACTACCACATGTATGAGTATGATAAAAGCTTATGGATTACTACATTACATCGTATAAACAGACTGGGATTCTACGATAGAGTGATTACACCACTTAATAATAGTGGCAAGGAACTGAGAAATGTCCAGGAGGAAGTCAGTGAAATTTGCAGCTTTTTCGGGGTTGAAGCACTCTATGTAAAGGGTAATGTACCTACAGATAAAGTTTTAATTCAAAAGTGTGACCCTAGGATTCCACTTTTCAATCTAGAAGAATTTAAGTGTCCTAAATTTGAAGGGGTTTATCATCGTCCTGAAGACGAGGTCAGGTTCTTCGCGCACTGGATACCTAAGTACATACCTGATCGTGATAAATGCATTAGACATGGTAAAAACTATTCTATATCATGGGACCAACGTTTCTGGATGTTTAAGAGTGAACGTTTGTATGACTATGTGTGATAATATAGTTTTGTATTAATATTCTACATAGCATTATTTCATTAAAAATATATTATGCATTACATTGTTATGTTTTCATTATTTTTAGAGTAAGCTAGCATATCAACAGTTTAGAATGTATATTAAAACATCGGAGATTTGAGAAAAGGAATTTGCATACATCTATTGTCAGACACATGAGGTAACATGTACAAAATCTAGGTATCAGAAAGAATAAATTCTTTATCAACATCCGTTGTTGGATATGTCATTTTTTCATTATGAAAAAATTGTAAGTAAGTAAGTAAGTAAGTAAGTAACAAACTCTTTCTTGAATTCACCTCTTGGATACACAAAGAAGACATTTCATTCAAGAAAATATGAAGATATTTGTAAGTAAGTAACACCTTCTTTCTTGAAGTCACCCCTTGGATACACAATACAGATACTTTATTCAAGAAATTATGAAAAAATCGCAAGTAAGTAACAAACTCTTTCTTGAATTCCCCATTTGGATGCACAATACAGAAATTTAATTCAAGAAATTATGAAAAAAATGTAAGTAAGTAAGTAACAAACTCTATGTTTTTTCTGCATCAATTGTCGGATATGTTGAATAAAATATGCAAAGTCGACATAGCTTTATTTCATTTTTTAAGGTTATTTTGGCGAGGTTACGTGCGCGCACGTAACCTGCAAATTCCTTTTCTCAAATCCCCGATGTTTTAATATACATTCTAAACTGTTGATATGCTAGCTTACTCTAAAAATAATGAAAACATAACAATGTAATGCATAATATATTTTTAATGAAATAATGCTATGTAGAATATTAATACAAAATTATATTATCACACATAGTCATACACACGTTCACTCTTAAACATCCAGAAACGATGGTCCCATGATATAGAATAGTTTTTACCATGTCTAATGCATTTATCACGATCAGGTATGTCCTTAGGTATCCAGTGCGCGAAGAACTTGACCTCGTCTTCAGGACGATGATAAACCCCTTCAAATTTAGGACACGCAAATTCTTCTATATTGAAAAGTGGAATCCTAGGGTCACATTTTTGAATTAAAACTTTATCTGTAGGTACATTACCCTTTACATAGAGTGCTTCAACCCCGAAAAGGCTGCAAATTTCACTCACTTCCTCCTGGACATTTCTCAGTTCCTGACCACTATTATTAAGTGGTGTAATCACTCTATCGTAGAATCCCAGTCTGTTTATACGATGTAATGTAGTAATCCACAAGCTTTTATCATACTCATACATGTTGTAGTTCACTATCCAATGATAACAGTCAATTTCTTCGAGTTCCATTGACAATAATAAAAATGCACATTCAAATATAACACCACAAGATGATTTTTTCAAACCGATAAATTCTGTTTCATAGAGTCCTATCATCTTGGAAGCTATTAATGTAGTTGTTAAGAAGAGAAATACATCATCAAACTTTTATACCTTCGCTCAAGGTCGAATGGAGTTATGGCTAAGAGTTTGTGTGTGTGTGTGTAAGTTTTTGTGTGTGTAAGTTTTTTGTGTGTGTAGGTTTTTGTGTGTTTGTGTAAGTTTTTTGTGTGTGTGTAAGTTTTTGTGTGTGTGTAAGTTTTTTTGTGTGTGTAAGTTTTTTTGTGTGTGTAAGTTTTTGTGTGTGTGTAAGTTTTTTTGTGTGTGTAAGTTTTTGTGTGTGTGTAAGTTTTTTTTGTGTGTGTAAGTATTTTTGTGTGTGTGTAAGTTTTTGTGTGTGTGTAAGTTTTTGTGTGTGTGTAAGTTTTTGTGTGTGTTTAAGTTTTTGTGTGTGTATAAGTTTTTTTTTGTGTGTGTAAGTTTTTGTGTGTGTAAGTTTTTGTGTGTGTGTAAGTTTTTGTGTGTGTGTAAGTTTTTGTGTGTGTGCAAGTATTTGTGTGTGTGCAAGTTTTTGTGTGTGTGCAAGTTTTTATGTGTGTGTAAGTTTTTATGCGTGTGTGTAAGTTTTTGTGTGTGTGTAAACTTTTTTTGTGTGTTTAAGTTTTTGTGTGTGTGTAAATTTTGTTTGTGTGTGTAAGTTTTTGTGTGTTTGTAAGTTTTTTTTGTGTGTGTAACTTTTTGTTTGTGTGTAAGTTTTTGTGTGTGTGTAAGTTTTTTTGTGTGTGTAAGTTTTTTTGTGTGTGTAAGTTTTTTGTGTGTGTAAGTTTTTGTTTGTGTGTAAGTTTTGTGTGTGTGTAAGTATTTTTGTGTGTGTGTAAGTTTTTGTGTGTGTGTAAGTTTTTGTGTGTGTGTAGGTTTTTGTGTGTGTTTAAGTTTCTGTGTGTGTGTAAGTTTTTGTGTGTAAGTTTTTTTGTGTGTGTAAGTTTTTGTGTGTGTAAGTTTTTGTGTGTGTGTAAGTTTTCTTGTGTGTGTAAGTTTTTGTGTGTGTGTAAGTTTTTGTGTGTGTGTAAGTTTTTGTGTGTGTGTAAGTTTTTGTGTGTGTAAGTTTTTGTGTGTGTGTGTGTAAGTTTTTGTGTGTGTGTAAGTTTTTGTGTGTGTGTAAGTTTTTGTGTGTGTGTATAAGTTTTTGTGTGTGTGTAAGTTTTTGTGTGTGTGTAAGTTTGTGTGTGTGTGTGTGTAAGTTTTTTTGTGTGTGTAAGTTTTTGTGTGTGTATAAGTTTTTGTGTGTGTGTAAGTTTTTGTGTGTGTGTAAGTTTTTGTGTGTGTGTAAGTTTTTTTGTGTGTGTAAGTTTTTGTGTGTGTGTAAGTTTTTGTGTGTGTGTAAGTTTGTGTGTGTGTGTGTTAGTTTTTTTGTGTGTGTAAGTTTTTGTGTGTGTGTGTAAGTTTTTGTGTGTTTGTAAGTTTTTGTGTGTGTGTAAGTTTTTGTGTGTGTGTAAGTTTTTTTGTGTGTGTAAGTTTTTGTGTGTGTGTAAGTTTTTTCGTGTGTGTAAGTTTTTGTGTGTGTGTAAGTTTTTGTGTGTGTGTAAGTTTTTTGTGTGTGTAAGTTTTTGTGTGTGTGCAATTTTTTTTGTGTGTGTAAGTTTTTTTGTGTGTGTAAGTTTTTTGTGTGTGTATAAGTTTTGTGTGTGTGTAAGTTTTTGTGTGTGTGTAAGTTTTTGTGTGTGTGTAAGTTTTTGTGTGTGTAAGTTTTTGTGTGTGTGTGTGTAAGTTTTGTGTGTGTGTAAGTTTGTGTGTGTGTGTGTGTAAGTTTTTTTGTGTGTGTAAGTTTTTGTGTGTGTGTGTAAGTTTTTGTGTGTTTGTAAGTTTTTGTGTGTGTGTAAGTTTTTGTGTGTGTGTAAGTTTTTTTGTGTGTGTAAGTTTTTGTGTGTGTGTAAGTTTTTTCGTGTGTGTAAGTTTTTGTGTGTGTGTAAGTTTTTGTGTGTGTGTAAGTTTTTTTGTGTGTGTAAGTTTTTGTGTGTGTGCAATTTTTTTGTGTGTGTAAGTTTTTTTGTGTGTTAGTTTTTTGTGTGTGTATAAGTTTTTGTGTGTGTGTGTAAGTTTTTGTGTGTGTGTAAGTTTTTGTATGTGTGTAAGTTTTTGTATGTGTGTAAGTTTTTGTGTGTGTTTGTAAGTTTTTTGTGTGTGTGTAAGTTTTTGTGTGTGTGTGTGTAAGTTTTTGTGTGTGTGTAAGTTTTTGTGTGTGTGTGTAAGTTTTTGTGTGTGTGTAAGTTTTTGTGTGTGTGTAAGTTTTGTATGTGTGTAAGTTTTTTGTATGTGTGTAAGTTTTTGTGTGTGTTTGTAAGTTTTTGTATGTGTGTAAGTTTTTTTGTGTGTGAAAGTTTTTGTGTGTGTGTAAGTTTGTGTGTGTGTGTAAGTTTTTTTTGTGTGTGTGTAAGTTTTTGTTTGTTTGTAAGTTTTTGTGTGTGTGTAAGTTTTTTTGTGTGTGTAAGTTTTTTTGTGTGTGTAAGTTTTTGTATGTGTATAAGTTTTTGTGTGTGTGTAAGTTTTTGTGTGTGTGTGTAAGTTTTTTTGTATGTGTAAGTTTTTGTGTGTGTGTGTGTGTAAGTTTTTGTGTGTGTAAGTTTTTTTGTGTGTGTGTAAGTTTTTTTTGTGTGTGTAAGTTTTTTTGTGTGTGTAAGTTTTTATGTGTGTGTAAGTTTTTGTGTGTGTGTAAGTTTTTGTGTGTGTGTAAGTTTTTGTGTGTGTTTAAGTTTTTGTGTGTGTATAAGTTTTTGTGTGTGTAAGTTTTGGTGTGTGTGTAAGTTTTTGTATGTGTGTAAGTTTTTGTGTGTGTGTAAGTTTTTGTGTGTGTGTAAGTTTTTGTGTGTGTAAGTTTTTGTGTGTGTGTAAGTTTTTGTGTGTGTGTAAGTTTTTATGTGTGTGTAAGTTTTTGTATGTGTGTAAGTTTTTGTGTGTGTGTAGGTTTTTGTGTGTGTGTGTAAGTTTTTGTGTGTGTAAGTTTTTTTTGTGTGTGTAAGTTTTTGTGTGTGTGTAAGTTTGTATGTGTGTGTAAGTTTTTTTGTGTTTGTGTAAGTTTTTGTGTGTGTGTAAGTTTTTTTTTGTGTGTGTAAGTTTTTTTGTGTGTGTTTAAGTTTTTGTGTGTGTGTGTAAGTTTTTGTTTGTGTGCAAGTTTTTGTGTGTGTGCGTGTAAGTTTTTGTGTGTGTGTGTAAGTTTTTGTGTGTGTGTGTAAGTTTTTGTGTGTGTGTAAGTTTTTGTGTGTGTGTAAGTTTTTGTGTGTGTGTAAGTTTTTGTATGTGTGTAAGTTTTTTTGTGTGTGAAAGTTTTTGTGTGTGTGTGTAAGTTTGTGTGTGTGTAAGTTTTTTTTGTGTGTGTGTGTAAGTTTTTGTTTGTTTGTAAGTTTTTGTGTGTGTGTAAGTTTTTGTGTGTGTGTAAGTTTTTTTGTGTGTGTAAGTTTTTGTATGTGTATAAGTTTTTGTGTGTGTGTAAGTTTTTGTGTGTGTGTGTAAGTTTTTTTGTATGTGTAAGTTTTTGTGTGTGTGTGTGTGTGAATGTGTGTGTGTGTAAGTTTTTGTGTGTGTGTAAGTTTGTGTGTGTGTAAGTTTGTGTGTGTGTGTAAGTTTTTGTGTGTGTGTAAGTTTGTGTTGTTGTGTAAGTTTTTGTGTGTTTGTAAGTTTTTTGTGTGTGTGTAAGTTTTTGTGTGTGTGTAAGTTTTTGTGTGTGTGAGTAAGTTTTTTTGTGTGTGTAAGTTTTTGTGTGTTTGTAAGTTTTTGTGTGTGTGTAAGTTTTTGTATGTGTGTAAGTTTTTGTGTGTGTTTGTAAGTTTTTGTGTGTGTGTGTGTAAGTTTTTGTGTGTGTGTAAGTTTTTGTGTGTGTGTGTGTAAGTTTGTTGTGTGTGTAAGTTTTTTTGTGTGTTTAAGTTTTTGTGAGTGTGTGTAAGTTTTTGTGTGTGTGTAATTTTGTGTGTGTGTGTGTGTGTGTGTAAGTTTTTGTGTGTGTGTAAGTTTTCGTATGTGTGTAAGTTTTTGTGTGTGTTTGTAAGTTTTTGTGTGTGTGTGTAAGTTTTTTTGTGTGTGTAAGTTTTTGTGTGTGTGTGTAAGTTTTTGTGTGTGTGTAAGTTTGTGTGTGTGTGTAAGTTTTTGTGTGTGTGTAAGTTTGTGTGTGTGTGTAAGTTTTTGTGTGTTTGTAAGTTTTTGTGTGTGTGTAAGTTTTTGTGTGTGTGTAAGTTTTTGTGTGTGTGTGTAAGTTTTTTTTGTGTGTGTAAGTTTTTGTGTGTTTGTAAGTTTTTGTGTGTGTGTAAGTTTTTGTGTGTGTGTGTGTAAGTTTTTGTGTGTGTGTGTGTTTTATTCTTTTATAACCCATTCTTCATAATTGGCCTTAAAAAAAAGAAGAAAAAATTGTTTGTTTTTCATGAAAAAAAAATCTTGAAAGAGAACAATCTGTTCTCATCAATAGTATGCACTAGAATATGTTTAAAAACTTAAATCAAAAGTTTCATTCTATTACTCTGATATGATTTAGAGATGTAAAAAAAAGTTGAAAAAAAAAGTTAAAAAAAAAATTGGTCACTACAAACATTATTTTTCGAATAGTAAAAAAAATATGTTGGGGGGGGGGGGGTTGGAGGGAGGGTGGAGGGATAGGGGTTGGAGGGATGGTGGAGGGATAGGGTTGAGGGATAGGGGTAGGACTTGGGGCCCAAGTATCAGAAGAAATTGTTTGTCTACTATGCATCTCAAATCATCGTGGTATGCATATTCTCATGATGATGTCATAAAAATGCCCCGAAACATGTCACTTCACACCTTTTAAAAATCCAATTGATAAATCGAATGTGCTTGAACTTGTTCCAGTTCAATGGAATGAACCTGTTACGATATTGTGACGCTTATTATCAGTTGGGCAATGTCCCAGAAACAATTCATTGGATGTATTTCTAAAATCATAATATGTTCAATGTCTTGTTGGTTCAGTCAATTAACGTGTCGTTCTTTTTACCTTAGGAAATCACGGGTCTCACGTTCGATTCCTACATCAAACACAAATTTCATATGAATCAATTGGAAGATACTTAGAATGTAAAAAAAATCGTATCATTGGAAAAAAAAATATCATCATTAGAGTACAATAAAATGTCATCAATAAAAAAAAAACTATTAAAATAAAAAAAAAAATTAATGAAATTATGTAAATTAATGTAATTATGTAAATTAATATATATATATATGTAAATTAATTAATAATAAATTAATTTATGTAAATTAGTTCAAGGTTAAACATAAGTCAAACATGCCTAACAAATTAAATTACATAAAGAATTTCACAATTTCATACAAAGGAAACGAATTACTAGCATTAAAACATCACGCACTTTGAACACAGATCAACACGAATTTTCACGGTGGTTGAATTCCGGTCATTACACTGTCTACTTGTATTGGCAGGAGCACTGTCCGCTACTTATCATTATAAATATATGGTGGGACTGCCCGCTTGTAATCGTTATAGCTATATAGGGGGACTGCCCGCTACTTATCATTATATCAATACTACTACTTAAGTCAAGTTGGGAGTGTTCTTTAAATGGGGGGTCGGGGGCAAGATGATGCTGAGGGAGGGAAGTACGGTGGGGGGTCTCTGAGAGGGGAGGGGTTGGGTTTGTTTTGGCAAATAACGGGTGGAGTCCAGAACCGGCTGGTAACTTTTTGGACGCACTGAGACGAAAGGAGTCGAAAGGAAGTGGATTTTTGGGAGGAATATGAGTGAGGGGGGTTTGGGGATGGTCCGAATTGAGTGAAGTGATTTTTGGGGTTGGACTGATTGGGCACGCGTAAGCACTTGGGGCGGAGGATTGTTTCGAGGGATGGATTCCTGTGGTATACTGCTCTGTAACGGGTATGCAGGGGGATAAGACTGAAAGTCGAATGGAACACGAACAAAGGGAGGGGGGTCTTGAATACTTTCGGCGTCGCTCTAAAAAACGTTGGGTTTCAAACCTGCGCTCCAATCCTGGAGATGCATGAGCAAAAGTACACGACTTATGAATACAAGGTAAAACAGAAAAAAGATCAACATGGTCAAAAATACACTTATAAGACACACAAACTCCCGAAATAAACTGACTACAAATATGCAGAAACTTGCATTGTTTGCGGAACTTGCAGAAACCACTATCAAAATGCTTGCAGATTACATTTTCCTTTCTGCTTATTTTTGCATTTATTTCACTTTTATCCTTCACTTTTGTAATTTTTTCAAAGATAATAAAAATGTCATCGTCTGGTAATGACTTCTCCATAACCTTTTTGTTTAGTTCATTATCACCAGATAATTTATGTGAAAAGCCGGAAGTCACTGGACTATTAACGAACTCAAGGGCGTCATCAGTAGTCATACTACACGTAGGTATTTGTAAGCTCTCATGGGATACTGTGCAATTAATGCTGGATTTGTTGAACTCAGATAATTGATTCCCTAGGGTAATAATAATTGCTTCGTTGTTTTTTAAATCCTCTTGTAATTTGGTGATTTTCAATTTAAGGGTCACCTGATTGTTCTCTAGACTGCAGAGTTCATCTTCCATAAGGAGGCGTTGTGAATTGTGGGAGTTGATATTTTCACTTAATTTTTTAATTTCAAGATCAAGTTCCTGGAGTATATCGTTACCAATTTTTTGGTCATTGAGAAAAATTTCAACTTGTTTTTTCGAATCTTCAATGGCTACTTCATGCTCTGAATTCTTCTCTAACTGGGAATTGTATTTAGCTCGGAGATCAGCCAGCTGTTTGATGTGTTTAACACAATCAACACAAGGGGGGACTTCGGAAGCTTGATTTTTTGAAATTGATTTTGGGGTTGTAGTTTTTGTGGCAGACTTGGGCTTAGAGCGTGGTTTAGAGACAGGGGGTAGAGAAAGTGGCGTTAAAGGTGGTGCGGGGTCCTCATTCAAAGACCGGGGGGACTGGCAGTTTAAACAAAACCACTCACCACATTGTTTTCTCTCCTCAATAGAAATGCCTGCACATTTTGGATGAAACCACTGCTGACACCGACTGCACTGCACTGTTCCACTGGCGGCACGAAGTCTGCACTCAGGGCATGTGTATTTCATGGGCCTTGACATAATAGCGAAACAATAAATCCAGTTAATATAGCTCGAAACTGGTCAATGACTGATCTCAACAGTGTCTTGGTTATCTATGATTGGTACTCCTATGTACATATCCGTCTTGTTTTTGGATTAGAAATAATCGCTGGATACTGTAGGCAAAAGCCTTCTGAATTCATTGAGCTTTAAATTCTGCAACTTATTCCGTAACTAGACTCATTCGAGGGACATTTTTTCCTGGAAGGCTTGAATCTAAGTTTCATTTCATATGCAGATGGTGTGTTGCTCTACCAGAAAATCTTCCCTTCCTAGTGATCCTATACAGAAGAATGAGACCACGGGTCAACATAGAAAAAGTGGAATTTATTGTTTTGAAGCTTAGTAGAAATCAGACTTGCTGTAATAATCAAATATCTTTGAATAGACTGAAGTATGAAAAGACATTAAATTGCTTAAAGAGCAAAAAACTGGTAATTGCAAAAATATTTGTATATATTTAAACAAGGGATTACAACAATTCAAAACATTAAAAAAAGTCAAAAATTTGGAGCTTAGTAGACAATCGGTGTTAGAAATTTGACTTGCTTCAATAATCAAATATCTTTGAAAAGACGCATAATTTCCCATCTTTTCAGGAAAACTTACATCCTGGGTTATTCTGGCCCAGAAAACGATATAGATTACATCAGTATTGCAATAACGTTGTCACATTTGTCACAATTAATTGAAAAAATTGAAGCTGTTCATGCATGGAGAACTTTACTTTAAATTACTTAAAGAGCAAAAACTGGTAATTGCAAAAATATTTGTATATATTTTAACAAGGGATTACAACAATTAAAACCCTTAAAAAGGACAACCAAAAGCTTGAAGCTTAGTAGACAGTCGGTGTTAGAAATCGGACTTGCTTGAATAATCAAATATCTTTGAAAAACAGCTTTATGAAAAGACATTAAATTGCTTAAAGAGCAAAATACTGGCAATTGCAAAAATATTTGTATAGCCTATATTTTAGCAAGGGATTACAAAAATTCAAAAACTCTTGAAAAAGAAAAACCAACAGTTTGAATCTTAGAAGAAAATCAGTGTTAGATATCGGACTTGCTCCTGGACCTGGATCCTGGACAATCAAGTGAAGCAAGACCCATAAAACGAAAATTTATAAGTGTTATAAATAATAATTCGTTGGAAGGAAAAGAAGATTTTGTCCCATCACCTAAACAAGTAAAAATTCTACAACCTGGACAATCATGTAAGACTAGACCAATAAGGGCAGCTAAAGCAAAGGGTATTGCCAAATTGTCTGAAGTAATATAAATCCAAAATGACGTAGAAAGAAAAATGAGGTAAGAAGATAAGCGAATACAAATGATTATGAATATAAATGAGAATACAAATAATGATTCTTTGGAACCACATGAACTATCAAACGTGATAAGATCAAGAGAAAAGCCCGGAAAAATGAAATTCAGAATGGATGAAAATCAACTAACCTGAACTATCAAATGAGACAAGACCCAAAAGAAGAAAATTTACAAGTGTTATAAACGATAGCTCGTCTGAAGAAAAATAAGTTTTTGTCCCACCACCTGAACAATTAATAAATCTACAGCCCAGGCCATCATGTAAAATTAGATCAATAAGGACAGCTAAAGCAAAGGGCACTGGAAAACTGTCTGAAGTAATAACAACCCAAATGAAAGAAGAAAGAAAAATGGGGTTAGAAGATAAGCGACAGCAAGAATAAAAACTTCTCAAAATTGACAATGATAGTTATGATGATTGGGTTTAGGATTTTGACATGAATAAGGTCTACCATGCCTTTGTTAAAAAAACAAAAGTTTCGGCAATATGTATTTCATAATGACAAAAGACAAGCCGGGGCAGTCGACGTTCAACATTATATGAAAGCTCCAAGCAATGAAATAGCTATAAATAAAGACATTAAAATTTATAAGGACGTTAGCGAAGATCCTAATACTGCATCAGCCTATGTTAAAAAAACAAGGTTCGGCGTTGTGTTTTTCCTAATAACAAAAGACAAGCCAAGGCAAAAGTTAAAGGTCCATTAACAAAAAACGTAATTTTACAAAGGTGCTAGTTCTAATTTAAGATAATTTGAAATCTTTAAGGGGTTGATTGAGGAATATGAAGCACAGATAAATGTGATTAGAAAACTAGGGAAAGTGAGAATCGCAACAACTAAAGAAAAAGGAATGGAACAAAAGACAGTAAGAATCACATTGAACTGTAAACGAAATTTGAACAGTGATCTTTGATTATAAACTGGAAAAGACGCATTTGTTATCTATATTGTATTAAGAAATTATACGAGATGATGTATGAATCTAAACTGCTAAAGCAAAAGCGGTGGAAAAAACTGCCTGGGGTAAAGATGAAAAACAAAAACAATGAAATCTAAGGTTGGAAAACAAGGTACAGCGATGACATAGGTCAGGACGATCTAAATAGGCTGGACTTTGCAAAGCCGCCGGGCTCCCGGTATTATATATATATATATATATATATATATATATATATATATATATATATATATATATATATATATATATATATATATATATATATATATATATATAATATATATATATATATATATATATATATATATATATATATATATGTATATATATATATATATATATATATTATATATATATATATATATATATATATATATATATATATATATATATATATATATATATATATATATATATATATATATAATATATATATATAATATATATATATATATATATATATATATATATATATATATATATATATATATAATATATATATATATATATATATATATATATATATATATATATATATATATATATATATATATATATTATATATATATATATATATATATATATATATATATATATATATATATAATATATATATATATATATATATATATATATATATATATATATATATATATATATATATATATATATATATATATATATATATATATATATTATATATATATATTATATATATATATTATATATATATATATATATATATATATATATATATAATATATATATATATATATATATATATATATATATATATATATATATATAATATATATATATATATATATATATATCTATATATATATATATATATATATATATATATATATATATATATATATAATATATATATATATATATATATATATATATATATTATATATATATATATATATATAAGAAACTAGGACCTTATTCACTCTTAATAGGGGGAGTTTTGATGATCGTTTCAGGCCATGATTTACCAATAGGTCCACTAGACCCGGGCCTAAGGGTGCAATAAATTGTCAATGAGTGATTTTTTATTCTTAGCAAAAACTGGACTGACGTTATTTATCGTCAAAACACCAGGTGCACTCCACCGCCGCGCTACCTATTCAGAGAAAAGTGATTTTAGAACAACACAGGAATTCCGTAGCCACTTATAAAATGTCAGAATCTGTCCCCCAAGAATGGAAGCTAAGAGCTCGGTATTACCTTTTTCTTTCTTTACTTTTGGCTCATCAGTTGCGTTCTGTTCAGTGCTTCCACTATCCCCGAATTATCTGGGATTTCCCCGAAAATCTCGCAAAAACGCTTGGGCCTGGAAGCGTCAAAGGTTTAAATCCGGTCCTGGGAAGTCTTCTCAAACTTCATATTTCTCTGATCAGAGAATAAAATATTTCCATAACAGTCAGAAACCGTGAACACTAAGTATCAATTCTCATATTAGCCTTATTATTATTATTAGTATTTTTTTGTCTTAGAGAATAACCATCGCTGCATGTAATTAGTAAAATTAGGCTTAACGGCATCACTTACCCCCATTTAGAGCAAAAGCAGAAAAAGAAAAATCAGCACAGTTAACGCAGTAAATAATTGCATTTATATGTCTATAATTAGCCTTAAGGTTATCTTAACGCTAGATGGCACTGGCTATTTTTTGCCGACAAAAAACAGTTTCTGCTGTTATTAGTTTCCTATACTCTTTACTCATCACCCCAAGCATGAGTGAATCGAGGAGCAACTTCAAGTTTAGCAAGGCAGTATATTAGCTATCTGAGCCACTGAATATTGTCAAAAGCAGGAAATAACTTACAAAGTTGACGTAGCTAAGAATTTCAAGAAACTTTGCTTCAATCTTTCTGCTATCTGAGCCATAATTTTTAAGAAGCGTTCCATCTACAACAAGGACAAGTTCAACCACGCTGATTTCTTGCCGGCCATAAAAGGGATAAACGACGGATCTAGCTGGCCGATTAAGCTCTTGATTAGCATTATGAGATGTAGCGGAGAAATATTGTGTGGCATTACTCTCTGCGATGTCCTGATTTCTAGAAATATGAATAGTAACTACACTACAAGAAAAATAAACATACCAGTGTAATATTATCCCTTTAGGAAAAAAAAATGTATTTAACATTTAACTCTTTTAAGAAAATAGGGTGAAGGGCATGTTTTTTTCAAGCAATGACGAATAATGGTTAATAAATTTATTTCAATTTTACCTTGCATTTCAGTTCTCCAATTTCTCTTTAAGTAAAGAACATTTTATGAAAATTTGATTATTCAACTGACGGATGATAGAATAAATTAGGCTTGTATAATTTGGGCTATATATTTGCACATTAGGAGGGGGTAGGTTAAGTTGGGTTGTGTTAAATTAGATTGGGTTAGGGGTGCTGTCCAAATACTTATAAACATATAGTTTATAATAACTTATTATAATAAATAAAATTATTTGCGCATACTCTACTTGGGTACTTACTTAAACTTAGGTCTTCCCACGCCCGCTGGCGCATAGGGCGACAACGGCGCCTCTTCATGACGACCTCTCTTGTGCTTTTGACCAATGTTCTTCAAGCGACGATTTCAACAGCGCAGCAGCCTTCTCAAGCCATTTGCCTAGTGTTGCCTTCTGTCACCCATGTTTTCTGATGCCAGGAGGAACCCAATACCACACACCATGGGGTAGGCGGCCCTCACCCATCATCACCACGTGACCCCAGTAACACCATCGGTTAGTCATAATTCTATCGATCCTGAGCGGCTGCTCTGTCTTTTCACATTTAATGACACTACCAAGGTATTTGAAATCTTCAACCTACTCTAGTACATCGAATCTGACTTTGAGTAGTGGGGCACGTAGGTTATTGACGTTGTATCACATGAATTTTGTTTTCCATGTAGTGCTTGACAGACCAATTCGCCGGGTCACAGAATGTGCGGTTTTGGTTCAGCTGGATTCTACCTCTGAAGTTATACATTCGAAGTATATAGTCGATGAGTATAGCAAATAGCACTTGGGAGAGGATATATCCTTGGCGGACACCAGACTTCACGCCGAACCATTTGGTAGGGTCCTCGTCGTCAGTCCGTACATCACATAACTGATTCTCATATAGAGTGACAATCATACGAATAATCTTGTCGGGGAATCCATAATACCATAGTATTCTCCATAGTGAGTCTGCGTGGACAGAGTCAAATGACTTCAAAAGGTCAATGAAGGCAATAATAATCTCAATCTGCCATTCATTTTCTTCTGCTATGAGTACCCTCAAGTTGAATATCAAATCAGCACCCGATCTCCCTGGTCCAAACCAATGCTGCTCGTCTCTTAGTATTGCGTCGACTTTTGACTGAATGCAGTTCAGTAATACTTGGCAGAAAATTTTACTCCCTACAGATTGTAGAGTGATACCTCGCCAGTTATTGCAGTCGCTTTTTATGCCTTTCTTTCCCATATCTGAGTAAGAGCCTGGCGAAGGGGTGTGTCCATAACCTCAGCTCCATACTTCAAGAGTTCAGGCTGTAACCCGTCAACTCCTGCAGCTTTGCGATTCTTAAGTTTATACAATACAGTCTTGACTTCAATCAGGCTTATAGGTTCTTACTTATATTCAGCTGAAGGAACGGTAGCTCAGCTGGAGGGGATACAGGGTTCGTATGCGGCGTAAAGTTTAGTACCTCATTGAAGTATTCTATCCGTCTCTTATCAGTGTCTTCCTTTTTTGTAAGAAGCTGGCTGTACTTTCAGTCACAGGAGCCAGATTTCTGAAATCTCCGGTTATTACCTTTTTGATACGATACGCTGTCTGGCTGTCACTCTTACTGGCAGTTGCCTTTGTCTCAAGGAAGAGCCGTTTGTCCACTCTTGTAGACCACTTTACGGCCTTGTGGGCTTCCTTATATTTGGATTTCAAAAGATCTTTGTACTTGACAATAGACTCTCTCTCGCAAGATTCCAATACGATTTTGGCCTCTTTTCGGTTATTCGTAAATTTCCAAGATTTGTCACTGATCCACTGCTCACTTTATTTTTCACACACCAGATGTTTTATTCGGCGGCATCCTGCACGCAGTTTACAATAGACACAAATCTCTCGCTCACTGTTGCAGTTGTGTCTTCAGTCGAAAGACTTGCAAACCTGTTAGCAAGATTTACACAATACGCTTGTCGAATACTTTTGTCCTGAAGCTTCCAGACGTCGAAGAACTTGTTAGTGTTTGTGCATTTCCTCACGGTCTTCAGCTCAAGTTTGAAACTGGCAATCACCACTTGGCGGTCGGAGTATGAATCTGCACCACGGTAAGTTCGCACATCCTCCAGCGATCGTCTATGACACTTTTTCATTACCATGTGGTCTATCTGGCCTCTTTTAGCACCGTCAGGTAAAGTCCAAGTATATTTCTTTACTTAAAACTTTTTTTAAGATTAGCATAAAATATAAAATACAACTATATAAAATCCGAAGAGTTTGAGGTTCAGACCACCACTAATTAGAAAGAATTGCAAGAATAATGCAAAATATATATCTTTTATCGTATTTTAACATTATAAAGCCTTTTCTTCATTAGAACCCTCCCGTAAAGTGAACTGGATTTTCTCAAAAACATACTTTTTCGAACGCAGCAATAAAATAACCACAGAGAGGCGTTCGTGCATTAAGTAACAAAACATATTGAATTCGAAGAGCTTGAGGTTCAGACCACCACTAGTTAGAAAGAATTGTAAGAATAATGCAAAATATATATCTTTTATCGTATTTTAACATTTTAAAGCCTTTTCTTCGTTAGAACCCCCCTTAAAGTGAACTGAATTTTCTCAAAAACATACTTCTTCGGAAAGCAGCAGCAAAATAACCACAGAGAGGCG
The DNA here is from genome assembly GCA_027921565.1 of Artemia sinica. Classification (NCBI taxonomy): domain Eukaryota; kingdom Metazoa; phylum Arthropoda; class Branchiopoda; order Anostraca; family Artemiidae; genus Artemia; species Artemia sinica. The sequence continues at coordinate 29,396,492 of CM051263.1, read as the reverse complement.
TTCGTGCATTAAGTAACAAAACATATTGAATTCGAAGAGCTTGAGGTTCAGACCACCACTAGTTAGAAAGAATTGTAAGAATAATGCAAAATATATAGTTTTCCCGATAACAAAATATAGTTTTCCCGATAGGGTGTCTTGACTTACTCTGAACTATACCCATAAGAGTAAATGGATTTAAATTTTTGCTGCAGTGTGAGCCATGATTTTTGGTATTTTTAATACATGTTTGAGTCCTTAGGGGGGGGGGTGTATCTTTAAGCCTTGACACATGCAAAGGGGTGGGGGGCAACAACCCCACAGGGAAACAAGAATATTTTATAAATGTATGAAAATAGGAAAGTTAGAAATATCCAAATTTAAATTTAAAACGAAGTTCCTGGTAGCAGTTTTTGTAACTTTTTTACGCAAGAATTCTCTGAAGGGCTTCAACTCTCTAACCTCGCAAGTGTGTGTCCCTATTTGAATATATGACTCTCTTAGTCTAAATTCGATACTACCTAGACACGCTTGGGAAATTTAAAGCTACATCAGATAACATCCACATTTTTTCAATTTTCACAGAGCAGAGAATTTCTTGAAAATATTTATCTTAAAAAAAAAAAAAAATCTTTTCCTCACTGCTTTTTCGAAGAAAAGGTTCAACTTATAAATTTATTGAATTCGATTTTTTTTTTTCCAAGTTCAAATGGTTATAATAAATGCGCAAAAGAAACAGAAAATAAATCGGAAATGGTTTCTCCCTTATAGAGGCTCGTGGGCTAAAGCATTGAAAAAGACACGTAATAAACCTACTTATTGGAGGAGTTCTAGAATAAAGTGAATCTCCCGCAGATTAAAATTAAAGTAAGGAATGCCAGTAGTTAAAAAAGCAATAAAGAACTCACTTAAATGGAATCAGTCTACTTTCTTCTTGCATGTCATAGCAACATTCTGCATCGTGAGCTAAACAACTGGATTCAAGTAATTCACTTTCCTGATTTCCTGAAACACGACAAGATTACACCACAATACTCTATATTTATGAAAAACAAAAGGAAGGAATTGATAAACGAGAAAACTAATTTAGAAAAGACAAAATTCTACAATAGCTAGCAGTGTCGAAATCTAACCACTGTAAGTTCACATCCATGTGTTCTTTGAAGATCCCTCACAAATGCTCATCCTGAATCACAGTCATAACTAATTAGTAAAGAGTAGATTCTTTAATTTAAGCATAAATGATAATAGATGATAAATTTTTCTTTTAAAATCACCAAATAGCATTGTCAAAATCTAAACTATCTAATTTCACATACAGCTGTTCTTCGAAGATTCCACGCAAATCCTCATCCTAAAGTACATACATAGTCACAACTAAATAGTAAGGAGCAGCTTCTCTAAATTTAAATTAGCTTGGGATTCTACCAGATGGTCACCTTTTCTTCTAAAATCAATAACAACACTCCCATCTTGGCCCTGATAATCTTTGACTTATAACAAAATAATCACAAAGCATAGCCACTTGACCATCATGTTTTAATGGCAAACGCTGTATTGATTTCAAATAAACTGTTATACCCTTAAAAATAGTAGTAGTCTAATAGTACAGCTATGTTCCAGCCGTACATCAAATTGGCTTAAGCTAAAATACTATTTATCCCTATTTGCACCAATTTCGGCATCGAAGCGACTTAATCAAGTACTAACTTTTTACTTGGAAATTGTTTATTTGTCCTTTATTGATTATTGTCCTGCAACCACATGCAACATTCATCGGAGTCACTGCTGTCTCTGTCAGTTGATGCTACAGGGAAAGTACTCATATGATTGACACTTTACGTGTTTTAGACATAAAGTACGCAAATAGACAGGTTTTATTAGCCCCATCACGACTTAGGCCATACTAAAACCTTAGAATCTTCCTTAATCATCACAAGTCCAAATCCCCATCTAGATACACTCTATTTCTTACCCGAATAAACAAATTCTATATCGTCTTATTGAATACATCCTAAAATCTGGAGAGCAGTCTAAATTTCCCTTTAATTCGCTCTTAGTTTACTTTTCTCGAAGCAAATGTCTTTCTAATGTCTTTGCACGAAAGCTTCGAAGCCATATCATGTTCTATGGGGATTAAACTCAAGTATGTCAAGTGCTGCTCGGCCGCCCTGTTTTTACAATAGTTTTTAATTAACTTTAATTTGCTCAAGCTTCTTTTATTAGAAGGAACCAATAAAGGGAGGCCCATGCTGGCCTGGCAGAACACCGAGCAAAGTCCTGGTTCTTCCCTTCTTTTGTAAAGTAATAGCACCCTTCGTTTCAAAAAACAAAATTTTTGAAATATTTTAATTTTCAGTGTCGAGAAATTAATTTCATGGGTGCTTGCCTACGACTGGATGTAAATGTACATGTTATTTGAGGTATTGGTTCTTTATTTTCCTTGCCTTAACTTGAAAACGAAGGGGAAAACTGTTATAAATGGGAAGTCGTCAGCTTAGAGTGCATTTTTGCTCTGTCGTCAAAACGTTGATTTACATTATTTAGCATAGGCTTGGCACTCTCGAGTAATATGTGTGGACAAATAATGTGGCGGTTGACCTCTGTAAAGAGATTGAGGTGCAACCGTTGGTCATCTAATTTCCTATAATTTTAGTGAGGTAGTCGTCCACTAGGGGGCTGAGGACTAGATGGAGCGACTTTAGACATGTGCATCAAATAATCTAAAAACATCAAGCCTCCAAAACACTTTTAGAGTCCGTCACTTTATTCATAGCCACTAAACAAAAAAAAGAACAAAATCCACTTACGATTTACTTCAATATAACAAGTTATAAAAGAGCAAGCAAATGGTAACGTTCAGTGTGTATTTGTGGTCTGGTTTTTGCAAGGGTGTGAAGCAGTTGAAAGATTATTATCTTTAAAATGTGTCACATGAACATTGGTTATATTACTGCTAGTCTCATTAAGAGATACTCTAGAAGAGGTTGGAATCGCAATAAAAAATTAGGTAGCGTATGTTTTTAATGGGGTATCGAAAATGAGTGGAGCCCAGAACAGTCTGACTGCCAAAACAACGAACATCATACCACACCATATCCACACTTGTTATTATGCACATCTATTAAACTAAGTAGTCCATGATGCAGCCCTGATCCTGGCGTCAACTAGTTTGTTTTTTGGTTTGCTTAAAGAAGCTGAGGTGCTTTTGAAAGAATCGTAGAAAAAGCCGTGTTACAAGGTAAGCAATCCAATGTTAAATGGGTAAATTTCGTTCAAATTTCAGTATGCTCTTACTAACCAAGGAGCATTGGGCATTTCATTATGAACAGATATTGTAAATAAATTTTTATTGTTTAATAACCGTGCTTAGTTCAACGTTTATTGTGTCTGTACGGGCCAAGGAGCCCTTGAGAAGGTTAGTATATCGTATTATTGTATGTGCTATTCATTATGAATTAATTAAAAAAAAAATTCCGAAAAAGAAGTTTTCTAAAGGAAAATAAAGGCCATATTAAACTTAAGATCAGAAGAAATAGACACCTATCAAAGAATGAATGAAACCCAAAACGAACAGAAATGAAATAAACAATCATAGCAAACAAACAAACAACAGTTACTAATATAAATGAGTAAATAAATCTTAAAACAAGTGAAACCTAAATTGAATATGCAAAGCCAGCTTGAAACGAAATAAAATCTCTACAAAGAAGTTTGGGCTTTGCCTCCTTCTTTCACTGTATAAGTCTAAAACCTACTGCATCATTGGCGCTTTACTGAAAACCATGGGCGTAGGGAGGGGGGCAGGGGGGACAGCTGCCCCCCCCTAGACCTTCAAATTTACATTAGATATGGCTGAAAAAGCAGATGGTTTGGAACTATTAATTGTTAAAAGATCATCAGTTCAAGATTTTATTTCACCATAATTTTATTTTCATTTTCAATGCTTCAATAACTGGAAAAGAAAAAGCTTTAGACTTTTACAGTTAGGGAAGTGGACAGTATCCAAACTCTTGTTTGTAGTAAAGCTATATTTGTCTTAAACAGTCATGGAAAGAAAAAATAAAATTAAACAAAATATTTGATATATGATGACATTAATTACAAAAAGCTCATCAGTTCAAAATTTAATTTTACTGTAATTTTTGTCTTTATTTTCAATGTTGCAATAAGTACAAAAAAAAAAAATATTTGTAATTCGTTTTCAGTAAAACACCAATGACGCAGTAGGTTTTAGACTTTTTCAGCGAAAGAAGGAGGCAAAACTCAAACTCGTCTTAATAGAGATTTTTGTTTGTTTCAACCTGGATTTGCATATTCAATTTAAGCTTCACTCGTTTTAAGATTTATTTACTCATTTATACTAGTAACTATTGTTTGTTTGTTTGCTATGATTGTTTATTTAATTTCTGTTCGTTTTGAGCTTTATTTATTCTTTAATAGTAATTTCTGGTTGTTTTGAGTATGAGTTATTACAAATTTCTATTTCTTATGATCTGAAGCTTAATATGGCCTTTACTTTTCTTTAGAAAACTTCTTTTTTCGGATTTTTTTTTTTAAATTAATTTCTGTTCGTTGTTGATTGCCAAAGTTTCAATTTTTTCAAAATTCCCTATTTCAAAATATTTTTTTATTCCAAAATAAATTAACAGTTTTTGTAAGAACTAATAAATTAAACTGAATATTGGATATATAATGATATTATAATTGCTTAAAACTCACCAGCTCAAGAATTGTTTCACCCTGGTCGGATTTAAAGCTTTGACGCTTCTAGGCTCAAGCATTTTTGCCGCTCCGTTTTTCAATATTTTCGGGAAATCTCGAAAGCTTTATGAATACTGACAGCAGACGGGCTGTCAGCAGTGAAGGGCATGTTTGTAGTGAAGACACAATTCAGTAGAAGTACAAAGCCTCTACTCCCTGAAAATGATCGCGGTCTAACAACCAATCCTTAATCCAATTCTCACTTCTGTTTGAATTCTGTTCTCCCAATTATCATAGGCAGCGCAATCGCGCTGCCTGAGTAAAGAGCAATACTGGCACAATGCATTATTTATTATTTATTTATTTATTTCTTTAGACTAGGGAAGTTCGTATCGAAGGAGTTGTCGTAGAAACTTGGAAAACGGCTCATTCGATTGGAAATTGAAACGGCTAGTGCCCTTTTTAATAGTCGAAAGTAATTGGAAGGCAACCACAACCACCATTTCCCCAAACACATCCAATCAAAATTACGAGATAGCTATTTTGTTCAGCGTAGTTGATATCCAGATACAAAATAGGTTTTTGAGGAGAACAATCCTCCACAACCCTCAGGGCAAGGGTTGTAAGTTATGCCCTGGGAGCATTATATAGAAAGCGTTGTCGTAAAAACTTTAAAAGAGCTTATTCGACTGGAAATTCAAAAAGCTAGCGCCCTTTTTAGTAGTCAAAAGTAATTGGGGGGCAACTAACCCCCATCTGACGCCCACCTTTTCCCCAAACCCATCCAATAGAAATTTTGAGATAGCCAATTTGTTCAACGTAGTTGAAAGTTCTGAAAATTAGGTCTTTGAGGATGACAACCATCTCTCTTCCTCACAGATCTCAGGGCAAGGGTTATAAGTTATGCCCTCGGGGCATATAAGGTTTTCATAGAAAGCGTTGTTGGAGAAGCTTCAAAATGGGCTGAATCGATTGGAAATTGAAATTGCTAGTGCCCTTTTTAATAGTCGAAAATGATTGGAAGGCAACTAGCACCCGTTCCACGCCCACCATTTCCCCAAACATATCCAATCAAAATTTTGAGATAGCCATTTTGTTGAATGTAGTTGAAAGTTTTGGAAATTATATCTTTGAGCAGGAAACTCACCCACAGTCTTTAGGGCAAGGGTTATAAGTTATACCCTGGGGGCATATACGGCTTTTATTGAAAACTTTGTCGTAGAAACGTCAAACAGCGTTCATTCGATTGGAAATTCAAAGGGTTAGTACTCTTTTTAATAGTCAAAAGTGATTCGAGGGTGACTAACCCCCTTCCACGCCCACCTTTTCCCCAAACACATCCAATTAAAATTTTGAGATAGCCATTTTGTTCAACATAGTTGAAAGTTTTGGAAATTAGGTCCTTAAGGATGACACTCCCCCCCACCCCACAGCCCTCAGGACAAGGGTGCCCTTTTTAATAGTCGAAAATGATTGGAAGGCAACTAGCACCCCTTCCACGCCCACCATTTCTCCAAACATATCCAATCAAAATTTTGAGATAGCCATTTTGTTGAATGTAGTTGAAAGTTTTGGAAATTACATCTTTGAGCAGGAAACTCACCCACAGTCTTCAGGGCAAGGGTTATAAGTTATACCCTGGGGCATATAAGGCTTTTATTGAAAACTTTGTCGTAGAAACGTCAAACAGCGTTCATTCGATTGGAAATTCAAAGGGTTAGTGTTCTTTTTAATAGTCAAAAGTGATTCGAGGGCAACTAACCCCCCTTCCACGCCCACCTTTTCCCCAAACACATCCAATTAAAATTTTGAGATAGCTATTTTGTTCAACATAGTTGAAAGTTTTGGAAATTAGGTCATTAAGGATGACACTCCCCCCCACCCCACAGCCCTCAGGAAGAGGGTTGCCCTTTTTAATAGTCGAAAGTGATTTGAGGGCAACTAAACCCCCTCTCACGCCCACTATTTTTCCCCAAACACATCCAATCAAAATTTTTAGATAGCCATTTTTTTCAACGTAGTTAAAAGTTTTGGAAATTAGGTCTTTAAGATGACCCCAGTAATCAGGGCACACCCACAATTTCCCCAAACACATCCAATCGATATTTTGAGATATCCATTTTGTTCAACGTAGTTGCAAGTTCTGGAAATTAGGTCTTTGAGGATGATAACACCCCTCAGAGCCCATAGGGTAAGGGTTGTAAGTTATGCCCTGAGGGAATAGAAGGTTTTTATAGAAGGTATCAAAAAGAGAAACTTCAAAAAGAGAAACTTCAAAAAGGGCTCATTTGATTGGAAATTTAAAGGGCTAGTGCCCTTTTTAACAGTCGTAAGTGAATGGAGAGCAAGAAACCCCCCTCTCACGCCAACCATTTTCCCAAACACATTCAATCAAGGTTTAGAGATAGCCATTTTGTTCAACGTAGTTGAAAGTTCTGGAACTTATGTATTTGAGGACGAAAGACCCCTCAGAGCCCCCAGGGCAAAGATTGTAAGTTATGCCCTGGGGGCATATGAGGTTTTTATAGATAGTGTTGTCGTAGAAACTTCAAAAGGGGCTCATTAATTTACTGAATTTTTTTTTCAGTAAAGTACAAATTATATTCTGGCTTTTAGAAATCATAGGGGTTTTGAACCCTACTCATATTAGTTTCTGCTCGTTTTGAGTTTGACTCTGTTATCTATTTTAATTCTGTTCGATTAGGGTTTTATTTATTTATTGATACTGATTTGTGGTAATTGTATGCTTGGTAAATTGCTTGATTCTATTTTCATTCATTTTTGGTTTGATGTAGTTCTTTACTTTTTGTTGAAAAACTTATTTTGTGGAAAAAGTTTCTTTTAATTAATGCTCTTAAAACACCTATACTGAAAAAAAATCCCTACGATGTTGAACAACAGGCATGACAATAATGAGCTTTTTTGTCCCATTGAATAGCGCTTATACTGTGAAATTTGAGTTATTTTTCACTCCTTCAATGAGCAAATAATATAATCCTGACTATAAATCTATTACCAAACAAAAATAGATGCAAAACGACTATTGCAACTTTGAACAGAGTGTGAAAGTACAAAAAAGACGAGTTCGTAGCCTCAAAACACATTCATTTCTTAAGAGCTTTGCGGGTCTTCCCTTCTTTACATAACAAACTATGCTTTCTTCGATTTGGGATCTCTCGGGAAATGAAAAAAAATTAAGATGAAAAAAGAAGAAAAAACGCCTTTCTAGTCATAAAAAAAACGTCGGCCCACTTCAACCCTATAATCATAGGCAGCGCAATCAGGCTGCCTAAGTAAAGAACGATGTTGGCACAATGTATTATTTATTATTTTTTTCTTTTAGACCAGGGCACTTCGTATCGAAAATTAGAACATTAGATCTTTGGGGAAGACAGCCCCCCCCCACAGCCCTAAGGGTAAGGGCTGTAAGTTATGCCCTGGGGGCATATAAGGTTTTATGGAAAACGTTGTCGTAGAAACTTCAAAAGAGCTCATTTGATTGAAACTTGAAAGGGCTAGTGCCCTTTTTAATAGTCGAAAGTGATTGGAAGGCAACTAACCCCCTCTCACGCCCACTATTTCCCCAAACACATCCAATCAAAATTTTCAAATAGCCATTTTGTTCAAATTAGTTGAAAGTTCTGGAAATTATATCTTTGAGGATGAAAAACCCGCCAAACCCCTCAGGGCAAGGGTTGTAATCGATTCCCTGGGGGAGATAAGGTTTTTATAGAAGATGTTGTCACAGAAACTTCAAAAAGGGCTCATTCAATTGGAAATTGTCGAAAATATAGTCGAAAATAATAGTCGACTTGTCGAAAATAATAGTCGAAAATAATTGTCTTAAATAATAGGCGAAAGGGATTGGAGGTCAACTAAACTCCTTCTGCAACCCACCATTTCCTTAAACACATCTAATCAAAATTTTGAGATAGCCATTTTGTTCAACGGTATTAAAAGTTCTGGAAATTAGGTCTTTGAGGATGACAACCACCCAAAGCCCTCAGGGTAAGGGTTGTAAGTTAGCCCTAGGGACATAAAAGATTTTTATAGAAAGGGTTGACGTAGAAAGTTCAAAAAGGGTTCATTTGATTTGAAATTAAAAGATCTAGTGCCCTTTTAATATTCGAAAGTGAATGGAGGGCAACTAACCCCCCTGTCACGCCCACCATTTCCCCAAACACTTCCAATCAAAATTTTGAGATAGCCGTTTTTTTCAACGTGGCTGAATGTTCTGAAAATTATGTCTTTGAGGATGACAAACCCCACACCCCTCAGGGCTTTTATAGCCCCGACGGTTGTAAATTACACCCCTCAAGGTTGTAATTAATGCCCTGGGGCATGTAAGGTTTTAATAGAAAGCGTTGTCGTAGAAACTTCAAAAAGGCCTGGTTAGATTGGGAATTGAAATGGATAGTGCCCTTTTTAATAGTTGAAACTGATTGGATGACAACTAACCCCCCTCTCATGCCCACCATTTTCCCAAACACATACAATCAAAATTTTGAAATAGCCATCTTTTCAACGTCGTTGAAAGTTCTGGAAATTAGGTCTTTGAGGATGACAACCACCCACAGCCCTCAGGGTAAGGGTTGTAAGTTAGGCCCTCGGGGCATATAAGGTCTTAATAGAAAGCGTTGTTGTAAAAACTTCAAAAAGGCTCATTCGATTGGAAATTGAGAGGGTTAGTGTTCATGTTAATAGTCAAAAGTTATTGAAGGGCAAATAAACCCCCTCTCTCGCCAATCATTTCCCCGAACACATCCAATCAAAATTTTGAGATAGCCGTTTTCTTCAACGTAGCTTATAGTTCTGGAAATTAGGTCTTTGAGGATGACAACACCCCCCCCCCCCCCCACAACCCTCACAGCAAGGGTTGTTAGTTATGCCCTGTGGGCATATTAGGTTTTTATAGAAAGTGTTGTCATAGAAACTTCAAAAAGAGCTCATTCGATCGGAAGTTGAAAGGGCTAGTGCTCTTTTTAATAGTCAAAAGTGATTGGAGGGCAACTAACCCCCCTCTCACGCCCACCATTTCCCCAAACACATTCAATCAAAATTTTGAGATAGCAACTTTATTCAACGTAGTTGAAAGGTCCGGAAATTAGATCTTTGAGGATGATGAACCACCCAAAGCCCCCAGGGCAAAGGTAGTAAGTTATGCCCTGGGGGGCATATAAGGTTTTTATACAAAGCGTTGTTGTAGAACCTTCAAAAAGGGCTCATTCCATTGTGAATTAAGGGCTAGTGCCCTTATTAATAGTCAAAAACTATCGGAGGGCAAATCCCCCCAAGCCCATCATTTCCCGAAACACTTCCGATCAACCTTTTGACATATCCATTTTGTTGAACGTAGTTGAAGGGCCCAAACATTATGTTTTTAAGTATGAAAACCCCCCTCCCCACATCCCTCAGGGCTAAGGTTGTAAGTTATGCCCTGGGGATATATAATGTTTCTTATAGAAAACATTGTCGTAAAAATTTCCAAAAGGGCTCATTCGATTGCAAATTGAGAGTGCTATTGCCCTTTTTAATAGTCAAAAGTAATCAGAGGGAGAACCACCCCCCCCCCCGCACACCCATTATTTCCCCAAACATTTCCGATCAACATTTTGACACGACAATTTTGTTCAACGAACAAAATGAAAGGTCTGGAAATTATTTATTTGAGAATTACAACCCTCCCCTCAGGACGAGGGTCGTAAGTTATGCTCTTGGGGCATATAAGGTTTTTATAGAAAGTTTTGTCAAAGAAGCTTCAAAAGGGCGTATTCGATTGGAAATTGAGAGTCGAAAGTGATCAGAGGCCAAATGCCCCCCCCCCCACGCCTATCAATTCCCCAAACACCTTTTTTCGAAATCAAAATTTTGAGATAGCCATTTTGTTCAGCGTATCAGAAAGGATGGTTGTTTAACTTTAGAAAAGGCTCAGTCTTTCTTCCTGAAAAAGACTATGTCGATATAAAACGAACAGAAATTAATTAAAAAAAAACTTTCCCACAAAATAAGTTTATCAAAAAAAGTAAAGAAATCCATTAAACCAAAAATAGAATCAAATAATCTACCAAATATACAACTACCACAAATCAGTATCAATAAATAAATGAAACCCAAAACAGAAATTAAAATAAATAACAGAGTCAAACTAATAACGAGCAGAAATTAATATGAGTAGGGTTCTAAACCTCATGCTTTCTAAAAGCCAGAATATAATTTATACTATACCGAAAAAAATTCTTTTAAATGTTTTCACTTGTATAACTTTATGAAATCAAAAATTAATTAAGGTTTTAAGGAATAAATATCAGCATATGTACATTAAACTAACAATGCACATTTGTTTTATTAAAGTACGAATTATATTCTGGCTTTTAGAAAATAATATGTAATTTTTATTATACACTATTCATTTTATTTATTTAAAATTCAAGTATCAAAGTAACATTAATTAGGTTCCGTAGCTCAGAGTCATTTCCCCGGGGAAATGAGTCATTTCCAAAAGCATAATTATTTGGCCTTTGAACTATTTTGAACAAAATGGCTATCTCCGAATTTTGACAGGATGCCCTTTGGGAAAGTGGGGCGTGGGCTAGTTGGCCATTGATCACTTTTCACTCTTAAAAAGAGCTAGAAGTTTCAAATTCCGATCGAATGAACTCTCTCCAGAGTTAATACGACCACCCCTTCCACAGAAATTTATATTCTAATAATGGGCAACTTACGTAAGTTAAAATCCTTGCCCTGGGAGCTAGGAAAGATTTCACAACCCCCTAAGTTATAGTAATTTGAATTTTGGACTATTTTGAACAAAATAGCTATCTCAAAATTTCTATCGGATGTATTTGGGGAAAAAAGTGCGGGGGGGGGGGGAAATATCCTCCGATTACTTTTGATGGCTCTTAAAAAGGTAATTAGAACTTTGAGTTTCTAATCAAACGAGCCATCTCTGAAGTTTATACGACCACCCCTTACATATAACCTTGTATGCCCTCGGGACATAGCTTACAACACTTGCTCCCCAGGCTCTGGGGGGACGCATCGACCCCGAAAGTTTTGAAGTATCGACCCCGAAACTATTTTGAACAAAATAGCTATCTCAAAATTTTGATTGGATGCATTTTAGGAAAAAGAGCCTTGGGGGGAGCTAGTTGCCCTCGGATCACTTTTGACTCTTGAGAAGGGCACTAGAAATTATGATTTACAATCAAATAAGCCCCCTCCAAAGTTTATACGACCATCCCTCCCGTAAGAACCTTATATGCCCCCAGGGCACATTTTACAACACTTGCCCGCAGATTCTGGGGGGGGGGGGCTGTTTTATTCCTGGAGTATTTTTACATTATCTTTGGTCTATTTTGAACAAAACGGATATATAAAAACTTCGATAGGACGCATTTGGGGAAAAGAAGGTTGGGAGAGAGGAAGGGGGGGGGGTGTAGTCACCATCGGATCACTTTTGATTCTTAAAAGATGAATTAGAACTTTCAATTTCTAATCATTTTAGTCCCCTCCAAAGTTTATACGACCACCTCTTTCATAAAAACCTTATATGCCCCCGCAGCATAAGTTGCAACTTTTCCTCTGGGGGGGGGAGGGGGGTTATGTTGACAACGAAGTTTTTGTTGTCTTATTGTTGGACTATTTCAAATAAATTGGGTATCTCAAAATCATTATTTGATGCTTTTGGGGAAAAGAGGGTTTTTGTGTCAGGGGGGGGGGGGGTAGATGCCCTCCGTTTTGACTCATAAAAAGTTAACTAGAACTTTCAATTTCCAATGAAATGAGCCACGTTCGAATTTTATACGACCACCCCGTACATAAGAACCTTGTACGCCTCCGGGTCATAACTTAAAACACTTGCCCCCAGGCTCTGGGGGGTTGTGTCGACCCTGAAGTTTTTGTTATCTGATGTTTGAACTATGGTTATCTCAATGTTTGTATCGGATGGATTTGGGGGAAAAAGGGCCAGGGGGGCTAGTTGGGCTTGGATCTCTTTTGACTCTTAAAAGTGAACTAGAACTTCCAGTTTCTGATCAAGAGAGCCACCTTTGAAGCTTATACGACTACCCCTTACATAAAAACCTTATACGCCTCCGGAGCATAACTTAAAACGCTTGCCCCGTTCTCTAGGGGGTTGTGTCGACCCCCAGTTTGTGTTATCTGGTGTTTGAACAATTGAAAAAATAGATGCCTCAAAAGTTGTAAGAACTATATATGCCCCGAGAGCATAATTTACAACGCCTGCCCTCGGGCCCTGGGGGTTGTGTCGATACCTGAGTTTTTATTATCTGACCTTTGAACAATTTTTAACAAAATGGTTATCTCAAAATTATTATCGGATGCATTTTGAGAAAAAGGGGCGTTGGGGGGACTAGTTGCCCTCCTATCTCTTTTGACTCGCAAAAACTGAACTAGAACTTTCAATTTCCAATCAAATGAGCCCTCTCTGAAGTTTATACAAGCATCCCTTCCATAAGGACCATATATGCCCCAAGGGCATAACTTAGCCTACCCCCTGGCCCTGGAAGGTTGTGTCGATACCAGATTTTGTTATATAATCTTTGAACTATTTTTAACAAAATGGCTATCTCAAAGCTCTTATCGGATGGGTTTGAGGAAAAAAGAGCGTGGGGATCTAGTTGCCCTCCGATCTCTTTTGACTCTTAAAAAGTGAACTCTAACTATCAATTTCCAATCAAATGAGCCATTTCTGAAGTTTATGCGAGAATCCCTTCCATAAGAACCATATATGCCCCAGGGTATAACTTACAACGCCTGCTTCCGGGCCCTGGAGGGCTCTGTCGACACCGGATTTTGTGTTATATGATCTTTGAACTATTTTTAACAAAAAGAATATCTCAAAATTTTTATCGGATGCATTTTGGAAAAAAAAGGACGTGCGGGGGGGGGGGGGTCTAGTTGCCCTCCGATCACTTTTGACTCTTAAAAAGGGCACTAGAACTTCCAATTTACAATCAAATGAGCCCCTTCCGAAGTTTATGCGACGACTCCTTCAATAAAAAGTGCCTAAGGGATGGCTCTTAGGGCACGCCTCTCCCCCGAAGTTCGATAGTTGCACTAGATAAAAATGAATTTATATCTTTGTTAATTATGAATGTTAATATATCTTTGTTGATTTGTTAATTTAAAATGTATATATATATACATATATCTCTGTTAATTTATATCTTTGTTAATTAATAATTTGTTAATTATGATACGTAATTTTTTCACTATTACGTATTTTTCTAAAACCTTTTTTAATTTTGTTTTAATTTTCAAAATGTGCTGATGGTTTATAGTTTAATTTTAAGCTTAGTATTTGACAAGGACTAATGATTCAGGCTAATTAAAAATAGTTTAGTTAATTAGAAGGCAACAGTTTATTTAAAAATTAATTTGTAATAATGAAAATACTGGACAAATAAAAGGGGTTAAAAAAAGAAGGCAACACAATCGTACGCAATGCAACCTCATACGGAATAATGCAATAGCGGTCTCAGCCAAGGAAGTGTCGCCGCATTTTGAAAGTGTTTACTATGGTTAAAATATGGTTTGGTTATTTTACTTTAGACACTCGATGCGCCTTAAGCCATTTCTGTCCCGCTCTCTTTCAGAACTTTTCTAGAACTTACCTAAGTTCTAAAACTTTAAACTACGTTGAAAAAAAATAGCTATTTAAAAATTTTGATTGGATGTGCTTGGTAAATGATGGGCGTGAGAGGGGGCTTAGTTGCCCTCCAATTACTTTCTTCTATTAAAAGTGCACTAGCCCTTTCAATTTCCAATCGAATAAGCCCTTTTGAAGTTTCCACGGCAAAACTTTCTATAAAAACCTTAAAGACCCCAGGGCATAACTTACAACCCATGCTCTAAGGGCTGTGGGGGGGGGGGGGGTTTGTCATCCTCAAAGACGTAATTTCCAGAACTTCCAGCTATCTCAAAATTTTGATTGAATGTGTTTGGGGAAATGGTGGGCGTGAGAGGTTAGTTCACTTTTGACTATTAAAAATGGGCACTAGTTCTTTTAATTTCCAATTAAATGAGCCCTTTTAAAGTTTTTACGACATCGCTTTCTATAAAAACCATATATTCCCCCAGGGCATAACTTACAAACCTTGCCATGAAGGGTGTGGGGGGTTTGTCATCCTCAAAGACATAATTTCCGGAACTTTCAACTATGTTGAACAAAATGGGTATCTCAAAATTTTGATTGGATGTGTTTGGGGAAATGGTGGGCGTGAGAGGGGGGTTAGTTGCCCTCCAATCACTTTCGACTATTAAAAAGGGCACTAGCCTTTTCAATTTCCATTAAATGAGCCCCTTTTGAAGTTTCTACGACAGCGCTTTCTAAAAAACCTTATATGCTCCCCAGAGCATAACTTACAGCCCTTGCCCTGAGGGCTCTGAGGGGGGTATCATCCTCAAAGACCTAATTTCCAAAACTTTCAACTAAGTTGAACAAAATGGGTATCTCAAAATTTTGATTGCATGGGTTTTGGGAAATGGTGGGCGTAAGAGGGGGGTTAGTTCCCCTCCAATCAAGTTATGCCCAGGGGGCATATAAGGTTTTCATAGAAAGCGGTGCCGTAGAAACTTCAAAAGAAGCTCATTCGATTGGAAATTGAAATGGCTAGTGCCCTTTTTAATAGTCGAAAGTGATTGGAAGGCAACTAACACCCCTTCCACACCCACCATTTATCCAAACATATCCAATCAAAATTTTGAGATAGCCATTTTGTTCAACGTAGTTGAAAGTTCTGGAAATTAGATCTTTGAGGATGATAACCCCCTCAGAGCCCTCAGGACAAGGGTTATAAGTTATACCCTGGGGGCATATAAGGTTTTTATTGAAAGCTTTGTCGTAGAAACTTGAAAAAGAGCGCATTCGATTGGAAATTCCTAAGGCTAGTACTTTTTTTAATAGTCGAAAAGTAATTGGAGGGCAACTAACCCCCCTCTCATGCCCACCATTTCCCCAAACACATCCAATCAAAATTTTGACAAAGCCATTTTTTTTCAACGTTGTTGAAAGTTCTGGATATTATGTCTTTGAGGATGATCAACCCCCCCCCCCCCCACACCCCTCAGGGTAAGAGTTGTAACTTATGCCTTGGGGGCATATCAGGTTTTTATAGAGCGTTGTAATAGAAAGTTCGTAAATTTCGAAGGTCTAGTGCCCTTTGTAAAAGTCAAAAGTGATTGGAGGAAAACTAACTCCCCTCCCACGCCCACCATTTCCCCAAAAACATCCAATAAGAATTTTGAGATAGCCATTTTGTTCAACGTAGTTGAAAATTCCGGAAATTATGTCTTTGAAGATGACTCTCTTCCCATATCCCTCAGCGCAAGGGTTGTAAGTTATGCCCTGGGGGCATATAAAGTTTTACAGAAAGCGTTGTTGTAGAAACTTCAAAAAGAGATGATTCGATTAGAAATTGAAAGTGCTAGTGCCCTATTGAATAGTCGAAAGTGATTTGAGGGCAACTAACGCCCCTCTCAAGCTTACAATTTCCCCAAACACATCTAATCAAAATTTTGAGATAAGTATTTTGTTTAACGTAGTTGAAAGTTCTGGAAATTAGGTCTTTGCCAGCGTTGTCGTAGAAACTTCAAAAAGGGACTCATTCAATTTGGAATTAAGAGGGCTAGTGCCCTTATTAACAGTCAAAAGCGATCGGAGGGCAAATGCTCCCTCCCATAACCACCATTTCCCCAAACACTTCCGATCAACATTTTGATGTAGCTATTTTGTTGAACGTAGTTGAAGGGTTCAGAAATTAGGTTTTTCAGTATGACAACCCCTAACAGCCCTCAGGGCTGAACATGTAAGTTATGCCCTAGGGGCATATAATGTCATATAGAAAGTGTTGTCCTAAAAACTTCAAAAGGGCCCTTTCAATTGGAAATTGAGAGGGCTATTGCCCTTTTTAATAGTCGAAAGTAATCAGAGGGAGAATCCCCCCCCCAGCGCCCATCATTTCCCCAAACATTTCCGATCAACATTTTGATGTGGCCAATTTGTTCAACGTAGTTGAAAGGTTTGGAAAATATGTCTTTGAGGGTGACAACCTTCCCCCCATAGCCCTCATGACAAGGGTCGTAAGTTATGCCCTTGGGGCATATAACGTTCTTATAGAAATTTTTGCCGTAGAAGCTTCAAAAAGGGCTTATTTGATTGAAAATTGAGAGGGCTAGTACCTTTTTTATTAGTCGAAAGTGATCAGAGGGCGGATGTCTCCCTCAACGCCTATCATTTCCCCAAACACTTCCAATCAAAATTTTGATATAGCCATTTTGTTAAGCCTATCAGAAAGGTCTTGAAATTATGTCTTTGAGGATAACAAATCCCCCAGCCTTGAGGGCAAGGGTTGTAAGTTGTGCCCTGGGGAAATATAGGGTTTTTATAAAAATTATGGTCATATAAACTTAAAAGGGGGCTCATTGGATTGGTAATCAGACGTTCTACTGCTCTTTTTAAGAGTCAAAGTGATCAGAAGGCAGCTACCCTCTCACCCCTATAGATACGTCATATTGCCCGACATGCTTCTAATAGAAATTTTGAGATAGCCATTCAATTCAAAATAGTCTAAAACTCTAAATATTATATAACAAGGCTTTTGGGGTTGAAACAAACCCCAGAGATTAGGGGCAAGGGTTGTAAGTTATGCCCAGGGGGCATTAAAGGTTTTTATGGAGGGGATGGTTGTTTAACTTCAGAAGAGGCTCAGTCTTTCTCCCTGAAATTATGTCAATATAAAACGAAAATAAGGTATAAAACAAAAATTAATCAAAAAAAACTTTTTGCATAAAATAAGTACTTAAAAAAAAGTAACGAACTCCATTAAACCAAAAATGAGCAAAAATAGAATCAAATAATTTACCAAGCATACAACTACCATAAATCAGTATCGATAAATAAATGAAACCCAAAACAAACAGAAATTAAAATAAGTTAAACTCAAAACGAGCCGAAATTAATCTGAGTAGGGTTCTACACCCTATGCGTTCTAAAAGCCAGAATATCATTTGTAATTTACTGAAAAAATTCTTTTAAATGTTTTCACTTATAACTTTAAGAAAACAAAAATTAATTAAGATTTTAAGGAATAAATATCAGCATATGTATATTAAACTGACAGTACACATTTTTTTCATTAAATTCATTTGAATTTTTTCAGTAAAGTAAAAAGTATATTCTGGTTTTAGAAAGCATAGGGTTTAGAACCCTGCTCTAAGGGTTTCTTCGGGCTGAAAAACCTCTTCCTAGCTAACTTATCTACTATGGGCTGCATCCCCGTAGTAGTATGTAGGCATGAATATACAATGAGTCGGAGGTAATTAGGCTTGAGACTGTCTGCGCAGGATTTCAACTCTTGTTGATAGAAGAGCATCGCCAAGTGCTGAAAACCATGTTATGACCAAGATGTGACCCAGGATTGCACAAAGTCTTTATTTATGGAGGTCCCAGGGACTTCTTGCTGTCCGGTTCTAAGCCGGTTTTAGCACTTCGGCGTAGACCTGAGAAGATATGTGATCCCCGTCCTGCACTGGTATCCGGGATCATTGCTTTTCCTGTGGCCAAAATAATTTCAATGATTTAATAAACATGAAAATTGGAACTTGGAATGTTACGATGTTAAGATATTACCATGGTATCGACATTTTGACTGACGAATTCAGACGATCCGAACTGGACTTACTAGGAGTTTTAGAAACTCTTATCCCAAGGGTAGGAAGCCTGAAATTAGGTGATATAGAATTTATTTACTCAGGCGGAAAGGATGGAGTACATAAACAGGGAGTAGGGCTCATGATGAATAAGGAAGCTGCTAAGTCTTGTTTAGGCTGGGAGGTATTAATAGTAGAATTTTAATTGCTCATTTTATGACTAAAAAGTTCAGGGTATCAGTTATAGTAGTATATGCCCCTGTAGAACAGACTGACGGAGATACTAGTGACTCAGAAATATTTTACTTACAGTTACAAGAGCAAATAGACAGGGTCCCAGGTAGAAATATGATGTTTCTACTAGGAGATTTTAACGCCCAGGTCGGAAGAAATAGAGATAGATGGTATCCTGGCCTAGGTAAATTTGGTGTAGGAAAAGAAAACAATAATGGATACAGACTTTTGCAATTTTTTAGGTATAACAATCTAGTTATAACCAATACGGTGTTTGGTCATAAAATGGCTCATAAGTTAAAATGGTATTCACGCAATGGTAAGAAAGCAAACCTTATTAATTATATTACAGTGAACCGAAGACAGACAGGATCAATACAGGATACTAGGGTATATAGGAGTTATGTTACTGATGTTAAAAGTAAAGATCACCATCTAGTAGTGTCAAGGGTTAATTTAAAGCTCAAATTTCGGAAGGGTAACTAACTCCCGGGAAGTTATGATGTTGGTAGACTCCAGGATGAGAATTTGAGAGAACAGTTGAATACTAAACTTGAGAGTTTAAAATTTTGATAATGCGGAAGATAGTTGGATTACTTTTAGAAAAATAATATGTGAAGTTGCTGAAGGTGTCGTAGGGAAGTAAGCTAGGACTGCAGCTAAGAATATTAGTGAAAAAGCTTTATGTTTAATAGAAAGGAGAAAGGACTTGTACAAGAATTATCTGAGTAATAGATCATATGAGGACAAAAGGAATGTAAAGAAAGTGGAGAAATCATTAATATATGAACTAAGGAGGTGTGAAGTGGAGGCCGTGGATAAAATTCCTGAGGATCTGGAAGATGCAGCTAGACAGCATAGTAGTAAAATATTGTACTGGCATGTTAATAAATTGAGAGGGAGTAGTCGATCCGAACTTGGCCCAGTTAAAGATAGAAATGGGGCCACAATTATTCTAATTCTTTTCAAAGCAAAGGCAGAAGCTAGCCTCTTTGACCTTCTTGGATTCGGTTCATTAGCGTTCCATGATATAACATTTGGACAAAGGTCAACTACATTGGGTGAATTAAACTTTACTCTGTCAGATTTTAATAAATTATCATAGATAGAGTTCAGCCCAAATTCACCTTTATCCCGATTTAAAGCAATATTCTTGAATAAGATTTTCTTCATTTCAAGAGTTTCACGAAAATTTTGCTTTAAACCCCGATCCCTAGAAATCAAAGAGACATTCTCGAACAAAATAAAATGGTCTGGAAAATTGAAAATATGTTCTGAAAGGGCTGAAATAAAATATTCAGACTTAGAATCTTGCTTTAAAGCCGAAGAAATAGAATCTTTATGTTGTAATAATCTCATTTCCAAACTCTGGTTAGTTAGAGATTTAAACAATATTTAGTTTTATTTGATTTCGTATATAAACTTTTCTTTTAAATTGTTTTAGTTTAGTTTTACTACTGATGACGGTCACTGTATATGTGACCGAAATATCTGGTATTTTTTGTGAATTTTCTATACACTGTCTATGAAAAAGGATTTTATCCCTATTTTGAACTTTTATTTTATCGTCATGGAAAGGCAGTGTGGTCTCCAAAATTATCTATATTATTAGTAAAGATGATGGGAGCAATGAAGATGTTAAAAGTAGAATAGCCAAGGCTCAGGGTGTTTTTTCGCAGTTAAAAAAAAGTTTGGAAGAATAGGAAGATAATCCTGCAAACCAAGATTACAATATTAGAAGCTACAGTGATGACAGTGGTCAAATGCGGCTCTGAAGCATGGGCGCTCAGAAAAGCGGATGAAGATTTGCTAGATGTTTTCCAAAGAAATTGCTTAAGGATTGTTCTGGGTACCCGGCTGACTGGCCGCATTTCAAACAATAGGCTATACTAAAAAATGCGGTTCAATACCGCTCTATAGGGCTATAATGAAAGAAAAGTTGAGGTGGCTAGGGCACGTTGTGCGGATGAAGGATGACAGATTCCCGAAGATTGTTCTTTTCGGCAAACCGTCTAGGGCTAAACGGAAAGCAGGTCGTCCTCGTCTGGGGTGGGAGAACGTCATAAAGAAAGATTTAAAGGAAACGGAAACTTCGTGGGAGGGTGTAAAAAGGGAGGCTTTGAATAGATTGGGATGGAGGAGGAGCGTGCTTAGCTGTGTTGGCCTCAGGCGCTGCCTCAGTTGCTGGTGCCTCAGGTGCTCCGGTGAGTTTTTAGTAGTAGTAGTATTTTGTGCAAAAGGTTTTTTTGGTTAATTTATAGAAACATTAAAGTCCAAACTTGATAGCATAGTTGCACTACTACATTTGTGTCGATATTGGAAGCACTGTACTAATATTGAAGTTGACAAATGAAAAATCAACAAAATATGCGTTTTGCTAAATATGAAAGTTCCTAGATACCACAAAAACGTATTGCTTTTGGCGCTCAAAGCTCAGAACGGAGCTTTCCCCTGGTGTAGTCATGGGCGCCCATAAGCTGAATTCCAGGGGGGGGGGCAAATCTCATCTAATTGGCACTTTTAATGCTATATAATAGAAATCTCAGAACAAAAATATAAAAATAAGGCAGCATCATTCAGCCAGGGGGGAGCGGGAGCCCCCCCCCCCATATGGGCGCCCATGGGTGTAGTCATTAAGTTATAGCCACCTTTTGAAGTTTCTCAGGTTAGGTCACCTCTTCTTGTCTAAAAACCTTGGAGGAGTCTGAAATAAATGCACAAAACTGTTTCCTACGAGTAAGGTCACCTACAAACACTTCTAAGGCAGGGGGAACTTTCCCGTCATTACATCCGTCCCCTCTTCTATCCATATCGCTCTGCGAACACAGTCACGCCTACTCTCTACTCCAAAATGCGCGTTCCAGAGCTGAAAAATTAGGATTCAAATTTTACTTGACCAGATCAAAAAGTGCCTTATCAGCCGGCACCCCCTAGGAACAAACACCCAGGGCAGTCCGTCCCTGGCCACCAGGCAGAGACCAGTTACTCCCTCTTAAGTCTATACGAATGCATTACAACCGGACAGGACAAGTCCCTCAGATCTCCAGTTAAAACAAGGCTTTTTCCTTCCCTGGAGCCCGTTTTGGTCGCTCCATGGTTTTCAACAAGTTCAGTGTTTTACGCTTATCCTAAGCGGTCGTTGTAGCATTTCCCGTTTTTTTTTTTTTCAACAGTGCATAAAAATATAAGGCGCTAGGCATGCAAAATCTTAATTGTTAAGAATATTACGGGGATAAATTTTTTCGACTTGGAGGTCGTAGCTAGTCGGAACTTATTTTGAACCGTTGTGAGGGACTAGCTAAGACTGCAGATATATTGAAATATTGGGTCAAAGAAGGCACAATTTTAACACAACAACCTTCCTTTTCCTAGTGTTACAATAAGTGAAAGAAATGCTTATTATGTATGATTTTATCTACGTATTGACACTAGGATTAGACACTTGGCGCTGGGACTAAGATGTACAACAACAAAAAATGCAAAGGCAGGAAGGGTCATTTTGGTAGTATTTTGATTATTTTATTTTCATGCTTATTTGGCTGTTCTCTGCCAAAGCTTAATATCTACGCAAAATATTCGATTTTTAGTTAAGGATGGACCTTGCCTAATTTTGACACTCCAAGGCCAATGACGTAGCCAGAATACTTTCTTGCATGTATTTTCTGAGATAAAACCCATAATTTAGCAGATCAAAAATAGATTTCAACGGTTTCAAGACCCAAACCCGTATGGATCGACTAGCATTTGAAAAACCTGATATCTACGTTCAGCAGAAAAAGGAGTGACAAAGACGGAACGATAACTCTTGACAAAATGCTGTACTTTCTTCTATTTTTCTTGCTCCCAAACAAAAGAAACTCAGTATTTTGCATTTTTTTTTTTTTGAAATATTGAAATACGGATGCAAGGTTCAGGCAGAGGAGAGCTTGATTATTGAGAGAAAGTAACACTCACTGCGACACTACACAAGTGTGTAGACAAAAAGCACTAACGCATTAGCAACGTCATTCTAGCATCCAGGTTATATTTAAAGAAAAAATTCTTCACCTGATCCAAATTCCCACCTGCGACAAAAGCAACATTTAGTTGAAAAAATGAGGAAAGTGTAGGGGATACTCTACCCAGCTCTTTTAAAGGTTAAAGAGCATGAGCAGTACCCACAGAACTTCAAGAACATTTTACAACAATTTCGTTTTCTTTAAATCCATTCGAAGGCCAGGATTGGGTTTGAATATCCGATAAAATTCAACAATGAGGTTCCGGTCCATCATAACAAACGCAACTTGTTAGATAAACTTAATATCACGGAAGCCCTCCTTGGGACTCAATAGGTCACCTTGAAATATCTAGTCCAGGGGGTTCTCAACCAGAAATGAAATGGCCCCAAGTGATTGGTGGAAATCCTCCTGTAATATACATAACATGTTCCCATAGCTCTTCCAAGAAGGAACTCCCCTTCCCCCTTATACAAATGTCGAAAATGAGTCATGGCTATTTACCTAGTTTTCAGAAGCGGTCCTTGGAACAAAAGAGGGTAAGAACTCCTATTATGATCCCTGACCTACGCTCTTCCTATTTATGCTGCGGAACACCGCTACTACTTTTTTCTAGCTATCTGCGGTCTTCGGCTCTAAAATGATAAGGAATTAAAACTTGAAATCTGTGTCCGATATGGGGATCGCAAAACAGAGATAAGAGTTCTTCTAAACCCGATTAATTTGGATAGTTTTTTTTTCACATAGTTTGCGTTTTCAATTGATATTCACGACAACTTTCATTAGCCGGTATTAGGCTAAATGCTTGCTCCACCTTTGAAATTTCCATTATCCAGTATTATATGCTTGCTCCACCTTTCATTAGACGGAATAAAACAAACAATATGAATAAAGCTAACAAGGGTAACCGAAGATGAAATAATAGCACTTTTAATAACATTTTTCATGTCAGGCGGTAAATCCAATGATTCTGAAACAAAGACGTCAATTGGAATCTCTGGCAGAAAAGAAATCAGGAAAAATGAGTAGCTAGTATTAACGTAATTAGCTACCCTCTTTCACTAATTAGCTTGGTCACTAGCCAAAATTATTATTTTGGCTAGTGACTCCTCTGGGCATATCAATATTAAATGTACTATGCGTCAATATAATAATCAAATGCATTCTGTTTCTTACGAAGATACAAAAAAAAAGAAGCTGATCTTCTAGCCAAACAAAGTTAAGTCAATGAAGCATAAAAAAACATACCTTTTGAGTTTACACCAAAAAGATTTACAATAAATAGAATCGACAGCCACATGGGGAAAATATATTTCATATCATACTAAATGAAAAGTCAATGTCTCAACAAGAAAACCACAAGTGCCGATATCAAAAATTGCGTTTTGTTTAGATAATAGTTTCTTTTTCCAAGAGAAGAGGAAGCAGAAATAAGTAGTGATAAATTAGCTGTGAATTATAATAGAACCGAAACCAATGTTTCCAAACCTAGTAACTAGTGACATTTCTTTTGCTTTCTTTATTACGTGAAAAAGTCAGAGGGCATCAAACGCAATATTCGTTTTTATTATTCAACCCACATCAAACCAATACGACATATTAGATAAACTACTTTAAAGTCATAAGAGAGAGCTTCTATGGCATTTCCATAATTATACAGGAGAACCAAAATTAAGGTTTCTAAACAAATCACTTGCTGCTAAGAAAATCAAATGCTCAGAACAAAGAAGCTCTAGCAACATTGTTCAAGTACATGGGTAAGGTGAGAGAATAGCCTCCTATTCCCCTTAGATAATTCAAAAGGAACTCCTCCAGAAAAACGGTAGCCTAAAAATGTTTTTTTTTCTTCATTTTCAACCCGCTCCCCCTATTAAAAGATCCTAGGTTGAAAACTCCCTAGGAAACGTACAGCTCTAAAAATAAGTAACTCAGAAGAACGAACTTATTATATATTTATTCTTGTTCTTACAATGAAATAATAGAAACAAAAAAATCACAAAAAGCAGTAAAAAGTATGTAAACCACAATACACACGGAATAACTTAACAAGTACATTAACAAGGGATGTTATTTTTCTGCAACGCTGAAAAAAAAATCTTGGAGATTCAAATTTTACAAAAGCGTCCGTAAACAATACAATGAGTAAAATACAAAGGTACAATTTTCCAAATGAAGCAACTTAGAACTAAAATCAATTACTTTAAGAGGATTCGATACCTTAAACATCATTTTGTGAGCCTCAACGTCGGTTGACTGTCTCAAAGACAAAGGTTCCATAAGCGAATTCTCCCAGGGGACTACTTATCATTGAAACCTATTGAGAATTTATGATTTGATTATGAAATTTGATTGAAAAGACAATGGAATTGTGACAGCAAAGTTTTCAATCAAAGTGGCCTGAACCACAGAAAATTCGAAGAGCTATCAAATTGATCAAATGACATCTTTTTTTAGGCGATTTTTGGAATTTTCATAGCAGATATACTAGAACATTTTTAGAGACAACCCTTCCCTTAATTTTAGAAAGAAAATTCTGCTCCGTTTGATAGAAAAAAAAAATTACACTTCCTAATGATATAAGTTTCCCTAAAAGAAAATATATCTATCTCCGGCACAAAACAATAGAATTTACAAGATTTTCAATTCAGGGAAAGAATATGTCGGATTTAGTTTTCTACAGTTTATTCAGATCGCTTATCCAGGCTCTGCAAGTCATGGCAAGACAGCCCAATTAATCCTAAATAGTTTGGCCCCACAAACTAAAAAGTTTATAATGGACGAGTTAGCCTGATTTTTTATGGTATCGAATCCCCTTAGTTTTACACTAGTAGCTGCGCATAGTAGAGTAGCAAAATACATTCGATCTACTTAGGATTATAACGTTTTATATTTCACGGTCAGCGATGGCCCGACTTACCAGCAATGAGCCACATAACAAATTCTAAGGATCACCGTTTCGATAAAAAAAATTTTTTTTGACGGTCCCACTGAAATTACCATATTCCAACGTCCTGTAAACTCAGATTTGATATTCTGCCTTTTAAGCTGCAGATTAATTTTGTCACAAGATAGCAATTTCTAGTTTAGCTCATTTGCCCAAGGCCAAATTCACGACCAGGTTTCTGAAAAATATGCTGACTTTCTCAAAATTGTTGGAATGACCAAGCATTTAGATAGAATCGGAACAAGATGTAATGTAAGTTATTTTTGTGTAGGTATGTGTTTATAGGGGATCACCCGAACTACGGGATTCTAAAATACAAAGCATATAGGCAAAAGTTAATTAAATGATGTCCTAATTTGTAAACAAGAATTTTCACAGAACTGTTACCAAGCCGATTAAAATAGTAAGAAGCCGTCAACTATTACTTTGCAACCCGTTCAAAATACAGCCGTTCAAAATCAAAACACATTACGGCCACTTTTCTTGTTAAGAGTTAGACACCTTAGATGTTGTCATTGCCCTTATTGAACAGACTAGCGAAATCTGAGGTACTGAGCATCCCATTTTCATTTTGTTACGATTTAAGACCATGTAAATACTATAATTTTGCATATACCCAAGTAATTTCAAATCCAATCGTTCAAAAGATATAATCCCAATGTGTTTTGATTTTGAAGGCACCAGGAAGAGATCAGACAAACTTAATTCCATGTCAGAGACCAAATACCGCTTCGCCAAAAATGAAACATTTCTTACGTTTTCAAAGGACAGCAAAACTGTTCATAGTAACAGTTATTTTAGTCAAAGTTTAAGACGAGAAAAAAGAAATCAGTAAAAATTAGAGTGAATAGTGAACGAAGTGGCTTCAATTTAGTAAACAATACATAAAGTTACCGCATATAGACTTGGAGCTAGAGGTACTGAAACACGTTTGGTCCGAGTCACGGCCACAGGTTCTCTTACCTACTATGAAGTAAACATGCATCTGCAAATGTGACAAGGATAAAGATAAACTACAAGAATCTTTTTCACTTTAAAAAATCATTAACAAAAAAGGACAAGACCCGGCCTCTCATATTGGGCACACTGACTTACAACAATCGCTACATTGAGCCATGCTACATATCAGCTAGACCAGGCATATTATTCACGATATTATTTGGATAAATGCCTTTCAAGTATCAGATTCTTCCCCGACAACCTATTTAGCAATAATATAGTTAATATAGGTGCCTCTTTAAGGAGAAAAATAATTTGATATCAAAAGTTTGAAAAACCAATCATAAACAGGTGTATAAAAGAATAACTTTTTAACAATAAGATAAACGAGAGCAAATTTTTAGGGCAAAGCTACAATTTAGTTCTCCATAGATAGTACCGATGGTACAAAAAAAAAAGAAAAAAAAGAGGCATTATAATGTATCGATCGGTTTAACAAAGTTTAAAACTTGATACTTGTCGCTCTTAGCTTTGTCAAAAAAAGCAAGAGTAAAAAAAAAGAAAGGAAAATAGCACCATGATTACACAGGCATATTGGAATAAATACAGAGAAATATAACCATATACGGGAGCATTAACTTACCTTGGTTCACAAACAAAAGAATAAATTGGATCAACTCAACATTCAATGGATAAGGGATATCAAGCCATTCCTTAGACAAGCTAAATCTTGCAGAGTTTTTTGGGTATGTTCTGGGTTGTTATATATTTTAAATTATGCTAGAAAATCCAAATTTGTTGGCATTAAGGTTGTTTAGGGAGATTATTGGGTGCTGTGAAACAAACTTTATAGAAAATATGAATGAAAACTAGATTCTATGGCATACTCTAAGACAAGCCATTTAATACAGTAGACAAATTTGATTAGTCTAAAGTAAAATCTTTGAATCCATATCTTTGAATGTATGCATCATGACGCCTAATATAGTGACTAAATCGTTCTAAGTATGGCAGTTGAATCCCACGACAGCTAAAAATTTTCAAAATAAACCTAAAATTGAAAAAAAGCAATAGATAATTGTTTCATTTTTTAATTTACTAGATTTAAGAAAGGAATTTTTATTTTAGATTTCACTATTTCGACACAGCGTGAATCCAGAATTGAATAAAAACTACTGACTTATCATTAAAGGATAGTTTTGCTTGCACATCTCTCCCTAATATGCCTCAGTCAGGAATAAATTCAATTGTAATATGTAAAAAGAAAATCAAAATTGTCATGCCTAAATAGTAGTAGGTCTAAGAACAATTTAACTACCACATTCCTTTGCACCGTCCACGAAATAAAATGAAAAAAAAAAAATTGTTCTAAGAACAATTTAACTACCACATTCCTTTGCACCGTCCACGAAATAAAATGAAAAAAAAAAAATTGTTTTTCACCAGTAGGCAATATCTTCATAAATCCATTAATTACACAAAAGAAAACGTAACACCAGAAATACTCTGCGAACTATGCAAAATCAAATAGGAATAATAAAGGTTGGATAAAGCAAGATTCCGGACGTACATTAATTTCCTAATTGTTTCACTTCAAGGATCCTGAAAAAAAACTCTGTTGGAATACAGAATTTTCCCCTTACATTTGGAACTTCCTATGGGCAAAACACGTTGGAAAAGTAAAAGAAACCATCCTTTCTTGGCATGTATAAATTATTAAAAATATATTCGCTACATAGTTTAACAATGACCTTTACAAGTTCTTTCTTAGGCCTGTATCAATTTTTGACTGAACATTTGAGCCTGGCTTTTTAATACCGCTCGCAGGCTTTGAAGCTGCACTAAGCTTTGAAGGGACCGTTTTGGTCATAGGTTTCCCGGCAGTCGTTGTAAGAGGCCTAGATGCATTTGGAGTTACACCTTTTGTAGTGGTTCTCGGAGGGGATGTTACACGACCTTGTAAAGGTCTATTTGATATTTTATTAGCTTTATCAGAAGTAGCCTGAACTTTAAAAAGGCCAGTGCCTTCTTTACGAGTTGCTACGACGGGAGCCGAAACAGAAAAAGTAACTGTCGTACTTGTTAGAGGTTTGCTGTCAACTTGACTAGTATAATCAGGTCTTTCAACCTTAATCGAGCCAACGCCGGTCACGACTTCTGCCACAGGTCCAACAGAAGGCAAAGGAGGGGGTATTTTGACTAGAGAAGCGGCAAGAGAAGCAGGAGTAGATATTGCAGAAACAGAAGTCGTCAATCTACTTGGTGTGGCTTGTAAGTTTGGTCTTGACGTAAACACGCTGGTAGAATAGGCAGCGTTTGGAGTAATTGTTGCTATAGGTTTTGCTAGTGGTGTTGTTAATTTCAGATTGGAATTTAAGTAACTAAAAGGGGCACCAGAATTCGATAAGGAGGATTTAGCATCAGTGGCAGAAGGTGTGGATGTTCTCAAAACGCTAGGTGAAGAAGTGTTGACACTCCCGCTAGACGGCATCGATGCGAGTTTAGGCCAGACTGGTGTTTTCAGAGAAATTGTGCTTGGACTACCTGAACTAGAAGCAATTGGGGAATTTCCATTAAAACTAAATGTTGGGTTTTGGGCATTTTGCAGCTGTGAGCTGTTCATACTCCCACTTAGTGAGGTAGGAGTAGATAAAGCCGCTAAAGTTTTGGTGCCCGAATAATTGTTGAGTAAACTGGTCATTGTTGAAGGACTATTAACTCTGATTCTGTTTGTTGCTGCGGAAAAAGACGGCTTAGGGTTTGTTGACATAAAACTGGAGTTCTGTGTTATCACAGGTTCTGATGTTTTCAACAGGGGCTTATTTACTGTTGAATATTTTAACGCATTACTACTAGGAGAGGATATAGAAAATTTACTAGGCGTTATAGACGTATCAGTAGCTACCGATGAAGTTTTCACAGTATTTGAAGACTTTGAAGAAGGGGAAGAGACAGCAGATTTAAAAGAATTAGATGGAGGTTCCTTTTCTTTAGCAACTTTTCCCGGATTCCCCTTTCCACCAGAGAAAGCAATTTTCCCTTCAAGAGCTTCAGGAGAACTACAACCTGTTTTTTTCATAGAAGTGGCATAAACATTATCCTTTCTGCTTAATTCAGAAACAATTTCTGATAAGAGTCCATCGCCACTACTTGCAGATGAACTATCTTCTTCAGTGAATCTTGATTCCCCAGATTTTTCATCAATGTTTTCATAAAAGTTTTCAGCGTCTTCTGAATTCATTAGATCCTTTTTGGAGAGACAGTCGTCATATAAGTATTCCGGAGAGCTTTCTTTAATAAAATAGTTATCTTTCCGCGGGATTGTGCTCACTGGGGGTGCAGGTGGATTTGGTGGTGGGGATTTAGGCCTCGCTGATGGCATAGACACAGGTCGTTGACTCTTTCGCATGCTTCCAAATTTTGGAATCTTTGGTTTTGTTGTAACATTTGAGATACGCATGCTGTTAGTTCTTTCAACAGATGATCTTGGATTCTCATCTTCAGATTCGCAAACATTGCTACTAAAACGAACTCGATTGACGTTGCCATCAACTGTGTCCTTGGGAGGTTCTGGCGCAGCTCTTACGGGCATAACTTTAACTGATAAGTTGACATCTTGAGTGATTGGAGAGGAAATATCCAAGTTTCTGAGACTTTGTCGGTCGATTTTTTTAACATTTTTCTTAAGAGTTCCTTCTCCTTCATTGTTTAAACTTCTTTCATTTTCTTGTTTAGGGTCTGAGCGAAAGAATCTTTGAAAAAAAGGATTATTGAAAATTTTACTTTCTCTTTCTCCGGACTTGCTTTCCTCTTCCTTCGGTAATTTCACAAAGAAAGATGTTGGAGATGAAACAGGCCTTTGCTTTTTCTCTATTCTTGGCGAAGGATTAACACTAGTTACAGTTACTTCAACGCGAGAATCGACTTTAACAGTTTCAAGTAGCGGTTGGCTAGTCGGTGATTCCGTTTTTCTCTCTTTCGGCACTTGCGGTGCTGGACGGACTGGTAGAGTTCCAGCAGTTTTTCCGTTGGTACAATGATTCAAAACTGGGCTACTAATCACTGGTCTACTTGGTGCCACAACGGCAACCTTATCATCACCAAATATTCTTGAAGCACTACTTATTGAAGGTTTATTTGTGGCTGCCATGGGTCTATTATCAACGTTCTTCTTGTCGAAAGCACTAGTAAGAAACGCAACTCTAGAATTCTGTGGAGGGATGTTGTGCTTCGGAGATTCGACTGGCGTCGGAGTTTGCTCTTCGGGCTGTTCATTTAAAGGAGACAAAGTAAAACCATTAAACTTTCCAAACATTCCTTTTCTTAAAGAATCTGGATTTCCCTTAGGTTTCTCATTTGAACTTTGATCTGCTCGCCTTTCACTTGTCAGTACATGAATAGGCAAAATGTCTGGCCGCTGAGATACGTTTCGCCTATAAAAAGAGAGAACCATTAGAACAGCTAGCAGTTGGGATAATCTCAAAAGTAAACAGACAGGGAAGGTGAAAAGGAAGAATGTGCGAAAGCACAAGATAGCTATCCCCCAGCCTCCCATTGCACTTCCTGGCTGAAGGGCCATGACACTATGATCAGCACCACCGGTTTGGACTATGAAGTCTAGTGCCATTTCTTTATTTACAAACCTGTAATCAACTCAATCATCTTGACCCTTGCCTAACTGCGCTCATTGCATAGCTGGTAATAGTACACGTAATATATCATCAAACTACCTTCTTGAAAAGATTTAAGGTGTTAAAAATATGGACTAGGTTAATCTTGAGGAGCAAATTTAATATCTGAAGAGGAAATGGGAGACCAACAGGCCTGGCTCCCTCCATCCCACCAAACAGTGAAAATTACAAAAATAGGCACTTCTCGATTTTTAATTGACAAAAATTGTTAGACACGATCTTAATCATTTTACAACTGCAATATTCCAATACGTAATAATCAGTGAGCTATGATGAATGAATAGAAAAAAAAAAACAAATGAATATACTTTGAGCACACAGTTTAAAGTTCTAACGATATGCAACTCATGAAAAGCGAAACTGTTTAATTGCGTCTATCTGATTAACAGCTGTCCTAGTCGACTGGTTAACACGCTAGACTTGAAATCCTATATCCGTGAGAATGGGGGTTCGAGTCCTACTGTCACTGCTTATTTGATTCGGAGCGAGGTTCAGTGGGGTGACACGGTAAGCTCAGCCAGAGTTGACCCAGCTCTAACTGGGTACCTGGAGAAATCTAGGGAAGGTAAACAGGAAGGGTGTCCGAAAGCACAGGATGGCTGCCCCGAACCCCATTGCACTTCTTAGCCAAATGCCCATGAAACGGAGATCAGCACCATCGGCAGAGACTGTAAAGTGCAATGCCGTATTCTTTACCTTTACCTGAGTTGCTAGGATATTTCTTTATATACATAATTCCTTCTTAGTCTAAAAACACGTAAACGAGATGAACTGCGTGGCCATGTGCTGAAGTGGAGCCAGTGTCATTCATCCAGTTTTTAGGACTGATTGTGTTGCTGGCTGAGCTTAAAACAGGCTATATTATAGACAGTGTCAATCATCCAGTTTTTAGGACTGATTGTGTTGCTTGCTGAGCTTAAAACAGGCTATATTATAGACAGTGTCATTCATCCAGTTTTTAGGACTGATTGTTTTGCCGGCTGAGCTTAAACCAGGCTATATAGTTATTTTAACTATCGCAGATTATAGAGAATGTAAATAATCAGAGGTGAAGGGTTGATGCCAAATTTTCTGGATTCCAATACTAGTTCCACCTTAAAGTTTCGATTCCAATACCATTTTTGATTATTGATTCTTAGCGAAATTTAGAGAGCTAAATTTTCAATACATTTTGTCAACACCTTGTGGGAGGCTGAGGGTTGTGGTAGCCTCCATTTAATAAGGTCCAATTCTTTGGTTAATTTAAGTTGAACTGCTCTTTACTTTGATTTAAAAACTAAGACTTTTAATTAATTTGTGTTGGTTTTTCTAATTTCGGCATTAGGCAAAGGAATTCTCCTTTTTTGATGAGAAAAAATACATATGCACAAATTTTGCGTTTATCTTCATATTTGGTCATTTTTATTTTTTATCAAGTTTTATTTCGTTCGCACTTTATAGCATTAAGTAGCACTATTAAATACTCTCATAGCAACTGGAGGTAAGAATATAGAAACTATTTATCCCTTCAAAAAAAAGGCCAAACAGAGAAGAAGGGGAGGGGGTAAGATAAATTTCAGAGAAGGAGAGAAGATGAAAGAAACAGAGAAGAAAAACAGTACAAAATAAAATTTTGACAGCAATCAGATTACAATAAAGAAGAATGGATGAAACTAGAAAAAACTTAATGAAGAGGCACAAAAGAAATCAGATTAACACTGGCTGGTTTGGAATTTAAAAGTGAGATAAGATGTACAATAGCCACATTTAAAGATGCAGTTGTTTTTTAGACAATAAGTGACATTTAATATACTATTTATTGTGCATGTTATTTGAAGCGGCAATTCATAATAAACATAAGTTGCCAAAATAGGTTGCAAGTCGCTAAAAAAAAAAGTCGTAGAAACTGTGAAACAGCTGTTCTTGTGATATTCAAGCATATTCTGCCTTAAAGTAAAAAGTCTATGTGTTAATAATTAAACTTTTACCCCCCCCCCTGATTTCACTCCGTGGAAAACAGGTGCGCAGGAGGATCCTTTGAGCCCAAACTCCTACAAACTTTCCAATTTCTTCTTATTTTATCTATGGTTTCCGTTTAATTTGCCTGTTTTATGGCACTTTGATGAGATCCCCCCTCCCCGAAACAAATTTATTGGAAGAGACCAGGAGTTATATACATGGTTGCATAAAAAGACGTTCAAGATTCATTTAAAAAAGTGAAAAAAAAACTTTGATGTTCAATGTCAGTTTTTGTTCTCCGTGCAAGGTTTTGGTATGTTATTTTTCTCCAGTCCTACAGTTTTGATGTTTCAATGTAAACACAATAATTTTTTTTACCATTCGATATCTGAGATTTAGTTTGATCAAACTACCAAATAATATCTTTGAAATTCTATACGTTAAAAAGACATAAAAAACATGGGCAAATGTGAAAATTCCCCTTTTTAAGTTTACATAAATGTCTAAAAAAAAAAAAAAAAAATCTAATTGATGTTACAACTCTCCATCAGGGAACAAATATACCTGAAACCAATAAATCCAATGGTATAAGAAAATGTCCTTTCAGTGTAAATTACATTTATGTACTTTTTGCAAATTTGAATGTTGCACAGGGAAGATAAACCTTAGTTAGATTAGGTTGTGTCAAGTAGTTAAGTTATTCTTTTAATTAAAGTAAAGTAGTTATTAATTAATTATGAGGTATATTCTTTACGAGGTGTGTTTGTTTTAAGTACACAACCAAAAACCACTTCAAAAAAGTAAATTTATTTTCAGAAAGTGCATACTCTACTCTATTTTTTAACATAGTTACCAAGTTTTTTCAAAAACTTATCATACCTCTCAACCAATTTTAAACTAAAGTCTCCATAAAAACTTGCCGACGGCTCCAATAACCAAGAGTTCACTACTGTTTTTATGTCGTCATCTTTGTAACGGTTGCCACTGAGATGGCAGCCGGTTGAACCGGAGACGAAAAATGGGTTTCGTATATCACGCCCAAATCGAGGCAACAAAACATGGAATGGAAACACCCACACTCCCCTGAAGATTTGAAAGCTTGGCATGCTGACAAAGCCAATTATCCTTCTTCGTGACAATTCAAGACCTCTCACTGCTGGCCAGATCTGCAAATTGTTGGACAGTTTTGGCTGGGAAGTTTTAGATCACCCACAATACAGTCATGATCTTGCACCGAGTGATTACTATCCGTTTCTCCATTTCAAGCGACACCTCAGTGGCAACCGTTAAAATTATGACGGCGACGTAAAAACAGAAGTGAATTACTGGTTACCGGAACAGGTGGCAAGTTTTTATACAGAGGTTACTTTAAAATTAGTTGAGAGGTATGATAAGTGTTACAACAAACTTGGCATCTATGCTATTAAATAGAGTAAAGTAGGTACTTTGTCAAAATAAATTTACTTTTTTGAAATAATTTTTTGTTGTGTACTTATGTTCAAACGGACCTTACTTAAAAACACGCCTCGTAGTAACTAAGTAGTTAGGTTATTGGGTCGGTAATTAAGTTAAGTATAAGTTAAGTAAGTAGTTAAGCTATTCCACTTGTGTCAGTAGATAAACAGTTTTAATTTTCAAACCTGCACAATGTTACCTTGCAAAAAACAATTGAAGGTAGGGAACATATATCTTCAGTAGGTAAAGTTACCTTATAAAAACAACTTACAGGCTTAATAAATCAGTTCTAAATCCCAACAGAGATAATCAGGCTGGAATTGCAGTTTAAAAGGCGTTGAACCAATGAATTTATTGTGTCATTTAAAAGTCTACATGATAGGATGATCACATGATAGCTTGACCTCTTGCACAAAGAAGAAGCAACCAACAATCAATATTTTAAGAAAACTAGCTTATCTTGAATCAGGGATTTGTCGAAATTCCAAGTATTTGGGTATGTTTATATAATAAATGAAAACCGAAAATAGTTTTCGTTTATATTAGAAATGAAAATTGATGTTGGAATCATTTTGAGAATCAGGAAAATATTCCCAATCCTGAATAAAAATTAATCCCAGATTTTCCGAAAATCTAATTCTGTTTCTGATTAACTGTCCCAGTATTTATTATTAGCAAAACAAAATCAAAATATATTCTTAGATATTCAGGTAATTGTCAACAAGTTTCATTTTTCACATAAAAGAAAGAAAAATTACATGGTAAATTTGATGAAATAATAAACGAAATAAAAAAGATCTGTTTCCATTATTGACATTACAACAAGAATGTACATGAATAAAAAAGGACCCCTTTCATGACTACCCATTACCAAAGGCAGCCCTATAGCGCTGTCTAAATAACGATTCATGTATCAGCCAAATACCGAGAAAATACTCTAGAATATTCTTGAAACGGTAAGTCCGTGCTTATGAAGTGTAACCTTCATGCAAATTTTAACTCAACATAATACAAAGTCCCTTCTTTCACTTAATTCAAAACAAATAACATTACATACGCAAAACCGAACACTGAGAAAAAAAAGTGAAATAGTCACAAAAGTGACTGAAAATCTTAAAAATGAAATAACAATTCAAAATTTGAATTGGACACGAATTCTACCCATGTAACAAAAGCAACCTGTCTATTGATTCGATTTGTATTAACACGACCAAAAGATCTTTTTTTTATAACGAGAAGGAATACGTACTGAGGATTTCTTTATTAGATCAACATAAATAGGGTTTATAAAAATATACCCAGTATCTCTGTTTAAATTAAGACCCTTAGACCTGTTTCCATTGTTTCCCTAAAAGATTATGGTCTCAAAGTGCATTCTGGTCGTATGTATAGCCAGTTTGGTCTCAGAACCTATTTATGAATGATAAAATCCAAACTAAAATCAGAAAATGACTAATAAAACAAATTTCTTTGTTTTTTTTCTAAAATTTATTAAGTATTGTGTCGAAAATATTATCAGGTCCTACGCTTAATTTTCTTATGCATGGTTGGCTTTACGGAGGCATATAGCCTTACTTTTTTGTGCTCTTAGTGGTTTTCTTCATGTAGCCGTATTCCAATTGAATTTTGACCAGGATTTAGAGAGAGCTTTAATAATAAAATCATATAAAATTGAGATATTTGGCCTCTTAAGCTTTCCTCTTTAACCAAAGAGAGCCCTATGGCATCATTCAACCGATGCTTAAGAGAATACAAACAAAAAGACGATTAAGCGATTTATTTAATGGCCATATCAAATACAGTTATTCATTCATATTAAATTATTATCGCGATCCCTCAAAAGTTAATACCGTTAGACAGTAATTAAACATTATTGTGAGAGTTTTAGCGCAAAAGTTCCTTGGCAGTTTCAGTTAATAACGTAAAAGGTAAAAAAAAGGAATGGCCAGCAACTTAATCCGAAAACTGATAAATTTGCTCACCTTGGCTGTTTTAGCTTCTCCCACAGTTGTTGCCTTTTTTGGGGATTCCTGTAGTAGTAATAAATGAAGCCTATCAAAATTACGACTGGAATTAGACCAAAAAACATGTAAATGATTGTCTGCATAGTTTTTGATCCCGCCGGATTCATTGCTGGGCCACTGTCTTCACTGCCACCAAAGCCTGGATAGTCACAGTATGGTGGAGCATATCCAAAGTTACAATGGCATCTGCCATTGCTGTTACATATACCATTGCCATGACAGTCGAATGGACACCCGGTGCCAATTACAGAAGAGACTGCAGTGCACTTTT
This sequence comes from Artemia sinica, assembly GCA_027921565.1. Taxonomy (NCBI): domain Eukaryota; kingdom Metazoa; phylum Arthropoda; class Branchiopoda; order Anostraca; family Artemiidae; genus Artemia; species Artemia sinica. The sequence goes on along the minus strand of CM051263.1, from coordinate 29,359,647 downwards.
GATTGAGGCACATCTATAAGAGACATTTACTTATATTAGAATATAATTAAACCCAAATTAATCATATTTTAATTCGGGAGTCCGATTTCTGCTATTTACATATGATTTATATTTGACCTGCTGTAATTATTTACATTACTGTATATTTTTGCTTTATTTGCCATGACCTTCTTATAACGGGAAAACTATTTCCAAATATGGAACTACTGTCATTATTATGTCGTTTGGCAAATTATCGAACAAGCTGTCAAACGATGATTTTTTTTTTCTTCCTTTTTTTGGGCCTATGTACAGTCTAATCAGAATGCAGAGTTATTATGTTTGTTGTTTAATTATCCGTTTCATTGTTTTTGCCGCAATTTATTAAATGTTTCTTGTTTGTCTGTTTTTGTTTATTTGTTTGTCTTTTTTTGTTCGTCTCTTTCTTTTCTTTTTTCTTTTTGTTACTGTGCTATATTTTACAAGTTCGTAAATTAGGTAAAAAAAAAAAAAAAAAAACAATAGAAACAAAACCATTCTTCCATGAGCATCCCATTCGTAAAATAAATAAAATAAAATAGTTCTTAGAAATTGCACTATAAGTAACAAGGTTAAATGAAAAACAATTATTGTAACATATACAGGGTTTTGAATAGGAGTTCGAATAATAGCAACTACAAATAAAGTATATTTTGATTATGCTTCTGGCCAGACAAAACGCCTCTGTTCTTTATGCAATTTTTAATTTTTTGGAGAAGAATGGGCTTCAGGCCAATCGACCCCCCCCCCCAGTATTCCCTGAATATAGTTTTAATAATTCCTTGTGATTTTTCCTTGCCTTCCGCCATTGGGACGAAGCGCGTAGTTTTTATTTACACTGGGCTTCATTTACCAGAAGAAGGTAGTCTATATTCACAGTTAAACCGTTAACCTTTCATACTAATCACCGTCGTCACTTGCAGCTCTAACAAGACAAAAATATTAGCATTTTGACAGACGTGAAAAGAAGCTGGACCTGTCTAATGTTAAGAAATCCACAAACTCCGAAAAGTTTGCAGCTTTGATCTTCTCTATATATGCAGTAGAGACTTGAAATATAAAAAAGGGACAAAAGGATATTCTCGTCTGAATACGTATGTCTTCGAAGAATCCCAAATATCTGTTTTCAAGAAGATAATAAATCCATCCATCCACAACGAGAGAGGCCAACTCTTCATGAAAATGTCATCAGAGTCAATCAACGGAGGGAGGTACTTAGGACACCGTGGATCGGATCAAAGTAAAACGTACATCATTAGAATCACCATGGCCGAAAACCTTATATATAAAACTTACAGTCCTCTGGCTTGAACAACAAGGAACATCACTTTTGTTGCATAGGAAGCACTTATGTGTCCTCTATTTTTCTTTTTCTAAGAAAGGATGCCACGGAGTTGTAAATGCAGGACTATATTGGAAACCACGGGGATCCAATTTTTGAGGTAGTCCCAGAAACACCCTAAGAAGTGCCTATCGACAAATTAAGAAACCTCTACGTTTTACTTCCTCCTATAAAGGAAGGTGTAACTCCCTCCTTAGCTGCACGAGGAAATCAGGGGAATGATTGGCGGCTCTTCTTGATGCCTCTAGTAGGGCAGACAGAACTGCAGTTTGTGGTTAAGGATGCAGTTAAACATTATGGAATAAACATGACACAGCACATCAGACAAAAATACTCTTCAGACAAAAAAAAAAAAAAAAAAAAAAAAGTAACTGTGTTGACCTGACTGTTAATGGTGCTCCAGCTTACGTAGCGAAAAATGTTGAGCGTAGGCATTAAAACAATCTAATCCAAGAGAAGTTCACAATCTGCGTGTGAAATACGTAGAAATTGGCAAAAAATCTCGGAACATTTTTTTAGTCTGCATTATTCTTGCAAAAATTGCATGTTAGATAACATAATAATATAAGATATTTACTTTTAAAAAATCCTGTCACAAGCCCAGAAGGGCCAAATTTGCATTTGGGAGTCATAAAAACAATATAAGCCAAAAAACAATTGCCAAAACCACAATATCAGAATGACAAACCATTCCTTAGTCAAAAATATTGAACTGCAAAATGTCAGCTAGTTGAAAAGGTTAAGAATCAAGGCCGTATCCAAGGGGGGGGGGGGAGTTACCCGGGTTGAACCCCCCCCCCCCGCCGAAATGTTTGTTTGATTCGTAAAAACGTAACAAAAATGGACATAAACAACTTTTGTATGCGTTTTTTGAGGTTTTTTATGTACCCCCCCCCTAAAAAAAAATTGGTAGCCCCCCCCCCCCCCCCCCGAACAAAAATCCTGGATGAGCTTCTGTAGAGACTGATAAAACTAAAAAAAGAAACGATATATATTAAAAAAGGTTTTTAAAGGAACAACAGGTTTTAAGGAAAAAAGGGGGAGGGGAACAAAACAAGCAAACGAACATAAAACTTGGGTATCACCAGTACCAGATAATAAAGAAAAAAAGAGGTTAGGTTAGGTTAGCTATTTTTTTTTTTATCAGTAATGAAGGGGACAACAAATTTTTCATATCTGAAGGTAAAGCAACGAATGAGGGACAAGACAGGGATGGGTTCCGAAACAGTCCATGGCAGGCAGGGATGTCTGGGTGGGGAGTCCCTTTTGCGGAAAATATTTTCCGTGCGAAGGTTTGTTATTGCATTTTTTTGCAAAACGGAGGCACAAAGTAGATCTCCGGTGTTCAAGTGTTTCCAAGCTGGCTTTTTTTAGAAGTTGCAAGTATGGAACCTTGGCTTCTTTGGGAATGATTCAGGGCTTTTTTTTGAATGGTTTCAATTTTTTCTATTCTTCCCGGGAGATGCCAGGATGCCAAACTGAACAAGCATATTCAAGATGCTGGCGGACAAAGGAAGCATAAACCTGAAAGAATGGGAGGAGGGACGCTAAATCTTAAGGAGTGAAATGAACGGATTAGCTCTATGGACAATATCTTTAACGTTGATATCTCACTTTAAATTAGAAGAAATTGTGACCCCAAGTAACTTAAAGGAGAACACAGAAATATCTGGGGCGATAGTGTTGAAAAAGTTTAGTGATGTTTTAAGGAAACATATTGGCATTATCATGGATTTAGAGGGGTTTAATCTCATGTCTAAGACCACAGCGTCGTCTGCAATGCCATTGAGGATGCACATAGGGTTGCTTATCAAATTTCTGTAGCAGGTTTCCACAACCGGTAGGCCATCCACAAATTTCCATCTGTCAAGAAATTCCTTAGCAAGGCTATTAATCCCAACTGACAAAAGGAGGGGACCTAGGAGAGTACCTTGGGGTACTCCATTGTGGAGAGGGAGGTGACTGGAATAATGATTCTGAAATTAGATTACCTGTGATCTACTAAATAAGAAGAAGGCAACCAATTTAACCAGAAAAAAAAAATCAATATTGAATTCAGTGACAAGTTTCTTAACTAATATATTCTGATTAACAAGATCAAATGCTTTATGAAGGTCAATGGAAATTAAATTTAGCCAGCAATTAGGTTTTTCCAGAATTTTCATTGAGTCGATAAGAAAAACAAAATAATGGGAAGTAGAAGTGGATTTAACGCAACCGAATTGCCTGCGAGGAAGAGATAGAATTTTTTCTTTTAGCCAATCTGCAAAGAATCCTTCAAACATTTTCGGGAATACAGGAGTGAGAAAAATAGGAGGAACACCTTCAAAACCAGGCTTTCCTTCCTTCCTTTTTAAAGGGGTTATGTTGCCATATTTGGGGAAATTGGCCAGACTCAGTAATTATAGGCAGCGCAATAGCGCTGCCTAAGTAAAAAAACGATGTTGGCAAAATGTACTATTGATTTGTTTCTTTGTTTAGACCAGGGCACTTCGTTTCGAAGGAGTTGTCGTAGGAACTTCGAAAAGGGCTCATTCGATTGGAAATTAGAGGGGCTTGTGCTCTTTTTAATAGCCAAAAGTGACTGGAAGGCAACTAACACCCCTTCCACGCCAACCCTTTCCAAGAACACACCCAAACAAAATTTTGAGATAGCCATTTTGTTCAACGTAGTTGAAAGATCTGGAAAATATGTCTTTGAGGAGGAAAAACCCCCCAGAGCCCACAGGCAAAGGTTGTAAGTTATGCTCTGGGGGCATATAAGGTTTTTATAGAAAGCAATGTCGTAGAAACTTCGAAAGTGGCTCACTCGATTGGAAATTCAAACGGCTAGTGCCCTTTTTAATAGTCGAAAGTGATTGGAGGGCAACTAACCCCCCTCTCACGCCCACCATTTCCCCAAACACATCCAATCAAAATTTTGAGATAGCTATTTTGTTCAACGTAGTTAATTGTTCTGGAAATTAGGTCATTGAGGATGAAAACCCCCACAGCCCTCAGGAAAAGGATTTTAATTTTTGCCCTGGGGGCATATATGGTTTTTTATAGAAAGCGTTGTCGTAGAAACTTCAAAAAGAGCTCATTCGACTGGAAACTGAAAGGGCTAGTGCCCTTTTTAATAGTTGAGAGCGATTGGAGGGCAACTAACCCCCCTCTCACGCCCACCATTTCCCCAAATACATCCAATCAGTATTTTGAGATAGCCATTTTGTTCAACATAGTCAAAAGCTCTAAGGTTATTATAGAAAGGGTCGTCGTAGAAACTTCAAAACGGGCACATTCAACTGGAAATTGAAAGGGCTAATGTCCTTTTAATAGTAGAAAGTGATTGGACGGCAATAACCCCCCTCTTACGCCCACCATTTCCCCAAACACATCCAATCAAAATTTGTTTATAGCCATTTTCTTCAACGTAGTTGAAAGTTCTGGAAATTATGTATTTGAGAAAGACAACACCCCCCCCCCCACAGCCCTCAGGGCAAAGGTTGTAAGATATACCCTGGGGGCATATAAGGTTTTTATAGACAGCGTTGTTGTAGAAACTTCAAAAAGGGCTCATACGATTGGAAATTGAAAGGGCTAGTGCCCTTTTTAATAGTAAAAAATGTTCAACATAGTCAAAAGTTATAGAAATTAGGTCTTTGAGAATGATAACCCCCTCAGAGTCTTCAGCGCAAGGGTTGTAAGTTATACCCTGGGGGCATACAAAGTTTTTATAGAAAGCGTTGTCGTAGAAGCTTCAAAAAGGGCTCATTTGATTGGAAATCGAAAGGACTAGTGCCCCTTTTTAAAGTTAAAAGTGATTGGAGGGCAACTAACCCCCCTCGCACGCCAACCACCTCCCCAAACACATCCTATCAAAATTTTGAGATAGCTATTTTGTTCAACGTGGTTGAAAGTTCTGGAAATTATGTCTTTAAGGATGACAGACACCCCACACCCCTCAGGGCAAGGGTTGTAAGTTATGCCCTGGGGGCATATAAGGTTTTTATAGTATTGTCGTACAAACTTCAAAAAGAACTCATTCAATTGAAAATTGTAAAGGTTAGTGCCCTTTTTAATAGTCGAGAGTGATTGGAAGGCAACTAACCCCCCTCTCACGCCCACCATTTCCCCAAACACATCCAATCAAAATTTTGAGATAGTCATATGTTCCAGGTAGTTAAAAGTTCTGAAAATTTCGCCTTTGAGGATGATAACTCCCCCCCCCCACAACCCTCAGGGTATGGACTGTAAGTTATGCCCTGGGGGAATATAAGGTTATTATAGAAAGGGTCGTCGTAGAAACTTCAAAAAGGGCCCATTCAATTGGAAATTGAAAGGGCTAGTGCCCTTTTTAATAGTATAAAGTGATTGGACGGCAATAAGCCCCTCTTACGCCCGCCATTTCCCCAAACACATCCAATCAAAATTTGGAGATAGTCATTTTTTCAATGTAGTTGAATGTTCTGGAAATTATGTTTTTGAGAAAGACAATACCCCCCCTCCCCACAGCCCTCAGGGCAAAGGTTGTAAGATATGCCCAGGGGCATATAACGTTTTTATAGACAACGTTGTTGTAGAAACTTCAAAAAGGACTCATGCGATTGGAAATTGAAAGGGCTAGTGCCCTTTTTAATAGTAAAAAATGTTCAACATAGTCAAAAGTTCTAGAAATTAGGTCTTTGAGAATGATAACCCCCTCAGAGCCTTCAGGGCAAGGGTTGTAAGTTATGCCCTGGGGGCATACAAAGTTTTTATAGAAAGTATTGTCGTAGAAGCTTCAAAAAGGGCTCATTTGATTGGAAATCAAAAGGACTAGTGCCCTTTTTAATAGTCGAGAGTGATTGGAAGACAACTAACCCCCCTCTCACGCCCACCATTTCCCCAAACACATCCAATCAAAATTTTGAGATAGCTATTTTGTTCAACGTAGTTGAAAGTTCTGGAAATTATGTCTTTAAGGATGACAGACACCCCACACCCCTCAGGGCAAGGGTTGCAAGTTATGCCCTTGGGGCATATAAGGTTTTTTATATAGTGTTGTCATACAAACTTCAAAAATAACTCGATTCAATTGGAAATTGAAAGGGTTAGTGCCCTTTTTAATAGTCGAAAGTGATTGGAGGGCAACTAACCCCCCTCTCACGCCCACCATTTCCCCAAACACATCCAATCAAAATTTTGAGATAGCCATTATGTTCCAGGTAGTTGAAAGTTCTGGAAATTTGGCCTTCGAGGATGATAAGCCCCCCCCCCCACAATTTTGTTTCAATTTTACAAAATTGGGTCTTTGAGGATGACAACCTCCTACAACCCCAGGGCAAGGGTTGTAAGCTATGCCCTGGGGGCATATAAGGTTTTTTATAGAAAGTCTTCTCGTAGAAACTTCAAAAAGGGCTCATTCGATTGGAAATTGAAAGGGCTAGTGCCCTTTTTAATAGTCGAAAGTGATTGGAGGGCAATTAACCCCCTCTCACGCCCACCATTTCCCCGAACAAGTCCAATCCAAATTTTTGAGATAGCCATTTTGTTCAACGTAGTTGAAAGTTCTGGAAATTATGTCTTTGAGGATGATAAACCCCCATACCTCTCAGGGTAAGGATTGTTAGTTATGCCCTGGGGGCATACAAGGTTTTTATAGATAGCGCTGTCGTAGAAACTTCAAAAAGAGCTCATTCAATTAGAAATTGAAAGGGCTAGTGCCCTTTTTAAAAGTCAAAAATAATTGAAGGGCAACTAACCCTGTTCTCATGCACACCGTTTCCTCAAACACATATAATCAAAACTTTGAGATAGCCATTTTGTTCAACGTAGATAAAAGTTCTGGAATTGAGGTTTTTGAAGATGACACCCCCCCCCCCCCCGGCCCTAAGCACTAGGGTTGTAAGTTATGCCCTGGGGGCATATAAGGTTTTTCATAGAAAGGGTGTTCGCGGAAACTTCAAAAAGGGCACATTCGATTGGAAATTGAAAGGGCTAGTGCCCTTTTTAATAGTAGAACGTAATTGGAGGGCAACTAACTCCCCTATCCCACCCACCATTTCCCCAAACACATCCAATCCAAAATTTCAAAATAGCTATTTTTTTCAGCGTAGTTGAAAGTTCTGGAAATTAGGTCTTTGAGGAGGACACTCCCCCCCACAACACGGCAAGCGTTGTAAGTTATGCCCTGGGGACATTTAAAGTTTTTATACAAAGGATTGTCGTACAAACTTCAAAAGTGGCTCATTCGATTGAAAATTCAAAAGGCTAGTGCTCTTTTAAAAGTCGGAAGTGATTGGAGGGTAATAGCCCCTCTCTTACGTCCACCATTTCCCCAAACACATTCAATCAAAATTTGGCCATTTTTTTTTCAGCGTAATTGAAAGTTCTGGAAATTATGTCTTTGAGGATGACAACCCCCAGGGAAAGGGTTGTAAGTTATGCCCTGGGGGAATATAAGGTTTTTATAGGAAGTGTTCTCGTAGAAGCTTCAAAAAGGGCTCAATCGATTGGAAATTGAAAGGGTTAGTGCCATTTTAATAGTCGAAAGTGATTGGAGGGCAACTAACCCCCCTCTCACGCCCACCTTTTCCCCAAACACATCGAATCCAAAATTTTCAAATAGCAATTTTTTTTAACGTAGTTGAAATTGCTGGAAATTAGGTCTTTGAGGATGACAGCCCCCTACAGCCCTCAGGGTAAGGTTTTTAAGTTATGCACTGGGGGCATATAAGGTTTTTATAGAAAGCTTTGTTATAGAAACTTCAAAGAGGGCTCATTCGATTGGAATTGAATAATTAGAAATTTTTAATAGTCGAAAGTGATTGAATGGCAACTAACCCCCCTCATACCCACCATTTTCCCATTTTGTTGTTAGCCATTTTTTTGAACATAGTTGAAGGGTCTGGAAATTATGTATTTGAGTATGACAACCCCACAGCACTCAGGGCTAAGGTTGTAAATTATGCGCTGGGGGCATATAAGGTTTTTATAGAGAGTTGTCGTAAAACTTCAAAAAGGGCTCACCGATTTAAATTGAAAGGGCTATTGCCCTTTTTAATAGTCGAAAGTAATCGGAGAGAGAATCACCCCCCACACCTACATTTCCCCATACATTTACGGTCAACATTTTGATATGGCCATTTTGTTCAACATAGTTGAAAGGTCTGGAAATTATGTCTTTGAGGATGACAACCCTCCCCATATAGCCCTTACGGAAAGGGTCGCAAGTTATGCCCTTGGGTTATATAAGGCTCTTATAGAAACTTTTATCGTAGAAGCTTCAAAAAGGGCTGATTCGATTGGAAATTGAGAGGACTAGTGCCTTTTTATTAGTAGAAAGTGATTAGAGGGCAAATGTCCCCCCCCCCCCAAGCCAATCATTTCCCCAAAAACTTCCAATCAAAATTTGAGATAGCCATTTTGTTCAACGTATTTGAAAGGTCTGGAAATTATGTCTTTGAGGATAACAAATCCCCCCAGCCCCCAGGACAAGAGTTGTAAACTATGCCCTGGGGGCATATAGGGTTTTTATAGAAAGCATGGTCATATAAACTTCGGAGGGGGCTCATTAAATTGGTAATCAGACTTTCTAGTGATCTTTTTAAGAGTCAAAGTGATCGGGGGGCAGCTATCCTCCCCCTCCACACACACGCCGTATTGTCCTGAAATGTATCTAATGGAAATTTTGAGATAGCCATTCTATTCAAAATAGTCTAAATATCATATAACAAAGCTTTTGGGGTTGAAACAAATCCCAGAGATTAGAAACAAGGGTTGCAAGTTGTACCCAGGGGTATTTAAGGTTTTTATGGAAGGGATGGTTGTTTAACTTTAGAAGAGGTGCAGTCTTTTTCCCTGGAAAGGAAAATATTTGTAATATAGCTCGTTTTCAGCGAAGCGCCAATGACGCAGTAGGCTTTAGGTTTTTACAGTTAAGGAAGGGGACAATTTTAAAACGCTTTAGAAAGAACTAATAAATTAAACTGAATATTTGATGTACAATGATATTAATTTCTGAAAGCACATCAGTTCAAAATTTTACTGTAATTGAATGTTTATTTTCAATATTAAGTACAATACAAAATACTTGTAATACAATTCGTTTTCAGTAAAGCACCATGATGCAATAGGTTTTAGACTTTTACACTGAGAGAAGGAGGCGATACCCAAACTCTTGTTTGTAGTGATTTTTGTTCGTTTCAAGCTTGATTTGCATATTCAATTTAAGTTTCACTCGTTTTAAGATTTATTCATTTACATTAGTATCTATTGTATGTTTGTTTGCATTGAATCTTTATTTAATTTCTGTTCGTTTTGGGTTTCATTTATTCTTCAAAAGCAAAATATTCTTTTTCTTTTCAAGTTTGATTTGCATATTCAATTAAAGCACTACTCGCTTTAAGATTTATTTATTCCCTTATATTATTACTTGTTGTATGTTTTTTTTGCTATGATTGTTTATTTAATTTCTGTTCGTTTTGGGTTTCATTTATTCTTTATTAGTAATTTCTGGTGGTATTGAGTTTGAATTTTAACAGGTATTTGTATCTGCTGATCTTAAGTTTAAAATGACCTTTACTTTTCTTTGAAAAACTTCTTTTTCAGAAAGTTTTTTTTTTAATTAATATAGGGAAATATTGTCAGGTGACAAAGCGACCGTTAGCAGCTTGACTGTACCAATTGCTCCACACGGGTGTGACATTTACGGTCTAAGAACCAGGAACGAGCAGAATTTACTTTAATTCGTCAACCAATTTGTCTTCAAAAATCATACTTAAAGGAAACGTCGAGGGACTCCCATCACAAGCAGGATCACGCAAAAGAAGGATTAGAAACATTGACTGGCAGCCCACCATTCATCCACGACGAGCATTACCCGACAAGTTATAATATGAACCTCATGTTCAAACCCTGCAAAACAGGAGTGGCCCCAAAGCCCCTCAGGGATTTATGAGACTTTAATATTTCGTCAAATGACTGTTAGCACTTCTTTTAAGTATAAATAAATGAAATAACTTACTTTATTTTCTCCACATTTGGCCCCATTTGGCACAAGCCCAGGATCTCGGTCGCTAAGTCCTAAGTCAATGCTAGCTGTCCGACAAGGAATAATTTCTCCTTGGAGATTGAAGAAGGAATGACCCTGCACAGAAACAGACTCCATTCCAAATTCTAATCGTTCATTGAGATGAACGCAATGAAGAACTCCGCATAATATATTCCTGAAAACAAAACCAATTATTAAAAGGACCAATGGAGAAGTGCATGAAACATAAAAGCACCAAATTAATGTAAACAGCGACGAGCTTCAATCTTCACAGAAGAATATTCAAGAGCTCACTTCAAGATGGATAGAAGAGATGTTTGAGTTTCAAATTGCAAGGCTCGATTGATAATTTCTCATGAATGACAAAAACTTGGTCAGACTTCAGAACTTATTAGAGGTACGAAAAGTTGATGCAATGAAAAGACAAAAGGAGCGGAACCAAGTTTTTTTTCTTCTCGGCTGTATTAAATGGTAAGTGGGATAAAGATTTGCTCAGTGCGCTTTTAACGATCTTTGCCAAAAGAAGTCATGAAAGATATATATCTTTTGTTTCTAATAAAATTTCACTTAAAAGGAAAAATGTCTAGTAGAAAGAAAATCGATTCAGTCAACTTTAAACCAAAATGTTGTGGAAACTTAACCCATTTTTCGGCTCACATTACGTTTATTTCTTTTTTTTATCTCTGTCCAAATTTACTTCATAAATCATTCAGACGAAGAATAAAACTTTTTTTTTTTTCGTTGCTTTCAAAAGGAGTATCGCTTAGAAAAAAAATGCTTAGTAATAAAAAGTACTTAGTCTACAGACAGAACAACAATACAAAAGAACCGCACGGGAGGAAAATTTTTGAATCGACATACGATGAGACAAGAAAACAAGCACAAGCATCAACAGCCACAAAAACTTCAAAATTGACATTTCTATGGTTGAAGATGAGTTTCTTGATGAGACATCATTACCCAATTACATTGTAAGAATGTACTAGTAGAGTTTATGCATAATATTTCAGAGTTCCAGAAATATACTGTTTTGTATGATCTGTAGCATTAGTAAGTGTTTTGAAATTAAACCTAAAATTGCTGAATGGTTCGGGCATTCTGCCCTTGAATGACGCCACTGCCGGTCAACTTGCCTTTTTTCTTTTCTTTTTTTTTTTGTCCATAGCAATCCTCGTGGTCTCAAGGTTAATTAAACATAAATAAAAAATTCTTGTTTCTAGCATGAATATCACCTGCTTAAAAGTTTAGTTGTGGTCTATATACACAAATCCAAAACACTCCATTTTGGACAAAAGACTAGCAGCTCACTAGAATAACTGTGATCTGTAGCTTCCTAGGGAGTCGATGGGTCCTCACAAGGGCGACACGAAATATTCGATTCAACAATTCAGCTAATTTGTAGGAATTCCCGATTCTCGAAATTCTTTGAAGAAAAAAACACGTGCTTTCTGAAAATCATTACAGCTAAGAAAAGTAGAATTTATGAAGATAGTATCAGCTTTACCTTGTACCAATTTGTAACTTTCAATAGAATTAATTAGTCTGGCAATACGAAATCTTTTTTGAAGATAACTTATTACAGCTTATCAAATGCTTCTAAAAACTCTTTAAAGCAGATACTATTGATACATTTACTTACTATGATGAAGCCTTATTTAGAGGCAAGGCCCCATGGATTTACCTCTTTAGAAGAGGTATCTCTTTTTGAGTTGTCTAGTGATAATACATTGAAGATAACATTTGGTAGCATGGAACTTTCTGGGTTCTGGATATCAGTGAAAGAAGAATATCCGCTGCTTAGTGGCAAGGCTCTAAGAATATTAATTCCATTATGTAACCTTCTATTTGTGTGAAGCTGGCTCTCGGTTATCGCGGTAGTAAAAAGTAAGAATCGCTCGAAAATTAACGTTGAACAAGAAATGAAGGGTTATTCCTGCCCGGGGAATAAGTAATTACAGCGCTTCCTCCCGACTCATATATAAGCAAAAAAAGCTACATCAATGTGAAATTTTTATCAAAGTAGGAAACCCCTCAGCTGCCCACCCAGCCAGGGCACCCGGGGCAGCCGCTCCAGATATTCCCCCCCCCACCCTTTTGCCGGCTCTGAATGAAGGTTGCAATATTCAACTTTATTCCGGGACTTGAAAAGTTGTGTAGTGAACAACAAGACCAATTCCTCTAAGTAATAATTTTAATAAACATTAAGTGACGCTCAGTAAATTATTCCTGAATTAAAATTTGTGTTTAATCTATTTTTAAATTAGCCTAACTACATTAAAGTGCACTTCAACTGTGTGTCAAACCAATATTGAATGCATTGCTCCACGACCAGCCGCTGGAAATAATACCATGGTGCCTGTCCAGACTCAATTTGGATATTACGGAAGTAGTAGAAATTATATATCTTATACTATCCCAACGAAAATTGTATCCTTTTTTTAGTTTTCTCTTAAATAAATAATCACTTTGAAAGATAAGTTTTAGAATTTCATAAGAAGGTCAAAATCTTTGAAAAAAATATGACGTATAAAGGGAGCTCCTGAAGACTGTTTTTAAGGAGCCATAACCCGAAATAGATTGAGAACAGGAAGGCGTCATAACATCTAACCGTCAGGAGCACTAACGTCAGGACATCGACAAAATCCGTCATAACATCGACAAAAAATTCGTCAGAACCACTAACCGTCACAACATCGACAGTCATAACACCTAAAAAAAAATTTCATAACGAAAACCCGTCAGAACCACTAACCGTCAGAACGTCAACAGTCATAGCATCGACACGTCATAAAAAATTTTCATAATATCTAAAATTTTAAAAATTTAGTTTTTTGGGGTTTAGGGGGGAAAAGATACCTAGATTAGATCAGTTATGTATTTAATATATGCTATGCTTTTCACCCACCCCTCTGATGTGCAAATACATAGCCGAAATTTGTTTCTAAACTATTATATACCTATTACTATTATATAAACTTATAAATTTTTTTACATAACGAAAACCCTTCAGAACCACTAACCGTCAGAACGTCAACAGTCATAACATCTAAAAAATTTTTTTATGTTATGACGTGTCGATGTTATGACTGTCGACGTTCTGACGGGTAGCGATTGTGACTGTCGATGAACTGACGTGTCGACGTTATGACTGTCGAAGTTCTGACGGTTAGTGGTTCTGACGGATTTTCCTTGTCGACGAAATGACGTTTAGTACTTGTGACGGTTAGTCGAAATGGTAGCACCCCATTGAGAACCTCTCGACTTGGCAACTTCGTGGACTCTTGCCTAGCAACCTAGCTTGGCCTAAATTTACGATCAAAGAAACTTTGTATTTCTGCCATTTTAACGAATCGATACTGAGCCCCTCTCTCTCTGACAGATCTCTACATTTCTAGTTTAACTTTCTTTGAGGTGTTGTCAAGTTACTACAACAGCCACATCTCAATTTTTTATGGAACACTTCTATCAAATTATCCGCAAGGAAGAAATTAGCGAATCGTACAATCAAAATGCGGAAAGCTTTTCTCAACCCGTCATCATCTCTTCCTCCATCCTAGTATTTCAATTTGTCAAACCACTCGTTAAAAGTTACTACGTCATCTTTCTCTTTAAATCTCAAATTTCTTCAATTAGCTTGACCAATTTTCCAACATCAATATTCCAAATACCAAAATGATTTTAAGCAATGAAAAAAACACAACCACTTAAAAACTTTACTTGCCCTTCCTCAAATACGAAAGGTAGCCTAAATACCTTTTATAATTGTTAGTCTTTTCATATTCTTTTTCCTATCTTAAATAATTATTTTAAAATATCAAGCGAAAACTGCAAAGAAAATGAAGTTGGAATTTCTACAGCCTAGGAATAGTATATTGAGCTCTCAACAGTTGATCAATGTGAAAAACCACAAATACAGTTGTGTTTCAGATAGTGTGTTAGACCCTTATATGCACAAATGGTGGTCTTGGCTTACACAACTATGCCCTATGTGGTTGGCTCCAAATCTAATTACCATTATAGGTTTGTTAGTTAACGTAGGTACCACTCTTATTCTTATAGCATACTCACCTGATGGTAAACAAGAGGCGCCTAGATGGAGCTACCTATTAAGTGCGTTGGGTCTATTCATATACCAAAGCTTAGACGCCATAGATGGGAAGCAAGCCCGTAGAACTAGATCGTCTTCACCCCTTGGTGAACTCTTTGACCATGGCTGTGATTCAGTCTCCGTTGTTTGTGTTGGACTTTCTGCGTGTCTTGCCATTCAACTAGGTTATCACCCTTGGTTAATGCTTTTTCAAATCTTATTTGCTGTTACTATATTTTACGGCGCCCACTGGGAAGCATATGTTAGAGGGACATTACTATTCAGAAAATTTGACGCCACGGAAGCTCAGTTCATGGTGATGGCAGTAAAATTAACATCAGCAATATTCGGTCCGTCAATTTGGTCTCTGACACTTTTCGGTGATGTTTTATCATTACGTCTGATGGGTAGTGCACTAACCCATGTAATATATGTCATCATTCTTTTCTCACAACTTTATGCAATCTTATTCAAAGGAGCTGGTAAAAACAGATCTACTATGACTAAAACAAATGTTTTATCTCCCGCCATACCCCTTTGCATGGCCATTGTTTTTGCATATGTAATCGCTGCAAAATCTCCAGAACTATATGAAAGTCATTGTGCTTTATATGTGCTAGCTTTTGGAATGGTCACAGCTAAACTCACTATAAAGCTTGTGATTGCAAATATGTCCAAAGGTGAATTGAATTGCTTGGATTCATCGATGATTGCGCCCCTTTTTATCCTCCTTAATCAGTATTTTGACAAGCTCATTCCGGAGTACCTTTTTCTTCCCTGTTGTATGATTTGGATTATTTTTGATTTCATATCATATTCCAAAAGGATCTGTCACGAGCTGTGCATATACTTAAATATTGACATATTTAAAATCAAATCAACAGATGTACCAAAAAAATAAAGCCTTTCAATGACAGCACCTGATTGTAAGATTAGCAAGGGAAAACAACTATTACTATCTGGACTGTGGTTGACAATCCAACTTCCGACAATCAGGGAAAATAATGTTTCAAAAAAATTGTAGAATGGTGAAAAAGCTTAGTGAAACCATCAGTTACTTCTATGTACAATAAGAACAAAATATGAACTACTGTAAGCTATTTTCAGCTTTTGTCTTATTACACACACACACACACACACACACACACACACACACACACACACCACACACACACACACACACACACACACACACACACACACACACAAAAAAAAAAAAAAAAAAAAAAAAAAAAAAAAAAAAAAAAAAAAAAAAAAAAAAAAAAAAAAAAAAACTGCGCTACTTAAAAATGATCATAAAGCTTGCAACACTATTAGGTAGAGCATGTCTCCTCCTGACCAAGTACTACAGGTGCATTACTCCAATTTGCAACGTAAAATTTCATTTCCTTTTTTTGTAGTTGAAGAAGTTGAGACATTAACTTGTTGATAGTTATATCTGCGTACCTTTCCCTCTAAAATGTTTGGAGAATTGATGATGTTAACTAATATTGATGCTGTAAGAAATATTGTCTATTTGCTCATCCAGACAAGAATTCAATTTTTGGAATATCAAGAAAAGTTTAAGTAAACAACGGGATTTTCAAGCGATATCCAATTTTGGCGATTTGATTGTAAATTTGACAATCCAAATACCAAGAAAAAAGGCCTTTGGTAACATCGCAATTTCTAACGTCACAATTTTAGCTGATGCTGGGCCCAGCAAAAATTGAAGTTTAGTTAAATCCCGTAACTAATTCGAGATAGCATCTAAATTCAATTTCTATGAACAGTTTTGGGATTCAGAGAACTTCATATCAGTCCATAACTAAATAAAAGAAAATTGTATAAGAATTTTATCCCAGCAATCCTGAACAAACAAATCAGATTATTCTTATACTGAACGGATCTGACATTACCTAAAACATCGATGTTAGCTCAACCCCAGTGTTAGCTCAATCTCATTGTGAATGAGCCTCAGTTGAGATTAGTTACCTTTTGTTAAGATCATTGTAGCACCAGGCTGCTACCTACTAAAGAACGAACTTTAGGTAGCCCATAGTAACCAAAAATGTAAAAACGCGTTTTGAAAAAAAAAAACTGTCAAGCGAAGAACCGCCATTTAAAGATAAATTAAAAATAGTAACTATCATTTCCACTAATATTAATTATAAAAGTTT
Source organism: Artemia sinica (assembly GCA_027921565.1). Lineage (NCBI taxonomy): Eukaryota > Metazoa > Arthropoda > Branchiopoda > Anostraca > Artemiidae > Artemia > Artemia sinica. The sequence goes on along the minus strand of CM051263.1, from coordinate 29,343,028 downwards.
ATTGCGAAAACAAACTTGAATGAAAATTTTGAAAAGTAGCCCCACAAAAATGGTGTCGGAACGAAATGAAAACTGCACTATTACAATCTCCATTGGTGATTACAATGTCCAATCAGTTTTTCGCATGGGCAGCAGGGATGAGGCTCATTTTTCTATTCTTTTCTTTTCGCCAGTTGTGGGGGACTGGAACATCATAGAGAGAGTTTAAGGGTTCATTTGGAAGCTAATCTTTATAGCTGCGTACTTTTTGTAAATAACGAAAGATAATAATAAAATAAATGCAATTTTAGATAAAAACTAAATCATCATACAACACACATATCCTTTGATAAGAAATATAACACACATATCTTTTGAACAGTACTTTAAAGAGTGGCTTAGGTAAAAGCGACGACAACGTGCTTCGTTCTTTACTAGGTTTTTGCTATATAGAAAAGCCGAAGTCTTTCTCTTGTGTGTGATATATATAAAGTTATGCAATGGGCAGAAAGTCCATAGAATTGAACTGAATCAACCCTATTAACCAGACAGCGATGGCATGTTGGCTAATCCTTCTTATAGAATAGCTAATCCGTTCAGAGTTGGGAAACACCATCAGAAGGGTTATTCATCCGGGTTCCAGTGGTAGCTCGCATCCTAGTAAGAGATGGACAATAAGATTGAAAATCATACTTTGAATAATAAGAAGTTGTGATCCAGTTTGCAACTTGGATCGGTGGAAGTGTTTTTATTACCCCTTTAAATACCCACATTGTCCTTTTGAAAAACATACTTACTAACATAGTAACATAGTAAACATAGTAATTGTTTCCTGGAACCACACTTTTTCTTGACCCAACTTCTAAAGCGTGTATCTCTTGTGCTATGTTTCCGTGGAAAACAAATTCAATTTTTATTTTATTTTAGTTTTCAGTTCAGAATCGCTAAGGTTATTATGTAAACTGCAAAAATATTTATGGCGTCCGGGCAACAATATAAATTTTTTAGTTAAAACTAGAAAAATACGGCCCTGTGCTCAATCCCAGCTTCCACAGGGCCAACGGGGAAAGGGAACTGTCGGTTAAATAAATTCCCACGAAATTTCTATGGATAACCAATGTGCGATAATGGACCACAAGGAACTACATTATGTTTTTATTTTTACATTACTTGAAAATTATACGTAACAGAGGGATGTTAATAGAGGGACGTATCATAAGGCGTTATGCAAGTTATTTTCCATCATTCGCGACCATTCCGTGTTATGTCTTCCAAGGTTTTATCCACTTTTCGAAAAGGAATATTTCATCTTTGATGATTCAATACTTTCAGCTTGATAAAATTTTGCTCTTTCTTCCACTTTGGTACCGTGATGGAGAATTGTGCAAAAATGTGGAATCAATCATATGTATGCAAAGGTTGGTTCAACGAAGAGAGACTATCTGATGTTAATAACTGTCGACTTCCATCATTTCAACATTCTTGACTATGTGCTTTTTCTGAATGGGTTCAGGTGTCCCTTTTTCTGCTTTTAGTTTCTTTTCTGTACTCTTCTATTTACCGAGTTGTATACTGGCTAACAAATAAATAAATAAACACTACAAGTTCATCACAACATTAAGTCGTTTGAGCTACACTCAAACACGAAAACGTCACATCCAATCTACCATGTTTAGAGCTTATTAAATTGTATATCTTGTGAATCCAACAGCAAAATCTACAGAGACTTGGTGTTTTAGTTTCAACGCAGCCAGGTCTAAACTGTCCTAAATTCCTCCCTGCCTTATATATAGGGGCTATTTAGTCAAGCTATTATATTCAGACTTTCTAAGTTCTGAGGAGACATCCAAATCATATGAATAACACTTCCTAGACATATTTCTTAAAAACGAGGGAGGAATAAAATGACAAATTTTTCCATTGCTTTCTGAACATTGAAACATGAAATTGGTTAGCAACCACAGCTATCAGCTCCTCAAGAGTTACAAGAGTTCCTCTTTGACATACAAGCCTAGAAAACATTTCAAAAATATAACTCAAATACAGAATCTCTATCCCTAAAATTAAAGGAGTTACGAGCTACTTACTCAAAAGAACATTTAGAGTAGTTTTGTGACGGTCTGTCAAAGCCACAGTGGCCTGTTTTGTTTCCATGAAGATTTTGCTTATAACAAATCGGTTCTGAACTTTTCCCAGTGCTCCCCCACAATAGCTGACACTGATCCGTCCGCGTGCTACATTTTCCTTGATAACAATATGCCTAAAGGAAGAGAAAAAAAAAATCCACTGGATTAAAAAAAAAGCTTTCATATTTCGTTAGTATATTATTTTGTTAATATCCAAAAAGTAGGTAAGTAAGACGATTTAGCGTCTTAAGCTGCCCCACGATTGAATCCATCAAGAGCTTTTTTTTTCTTTTTTTTTCATAAAAAATAGCGATCCATAATTACTTCAACTTTTTCGATGACTGTATAATTTAAAAGTTTATATGGTGACGGTAAATAATTTATATTTAGATACTTAGGACTAGCACTCAGGTCTTTCAATTTAGCAACTCGTGTCATTTTTTAGTCTTATTACGTACGCTCGCAATCCCTTTACTGAAATCGGCTTCATGAACTGTCTGATTGGCAAACAGCAAATATTCAGTTTATTCCACAAGTATATCCGTGACAAGCAAATGAGTAGTCCTTTAATGGACGCTCTCATATCCATTAAAACTACTGCTCATACTAGCTTATTGATGTAAGTTGCACTGACTTTTGCCTCATTTTCGAAGGTCAAAAGCAATAAACGTTAACAGTCTTCAAAGTTCATAATGACACATGCAATGTAACAACGTCAAAAATACACAAAAAATAAAAAAAAAATTGTCCAAAATTACACGGAAAGCCAAAACATGTGCTAACTGAACATACTTGAGAACACAGATTTTGACAAAAAAACAGAAATTTATTGACAAAACTTATTTAACGACCGGGATGAGTCTCGTTTTTTTTTATTAACGAATTCAAAACAAGATTCCAAACACAAGTTAACATTACGTCACATTACACAAGACGCCACGTCACATTACGTCGTGTGACGTCAGATTACGTCACATGAGACAGGTTCACATTACGTCAATTACTTTAAACATCTTTCTCGCCTATTTGCATAGAATCATATAGATGCAAAAGCAAGAAGGGTTCTAATAGCTTAAAAACTTTTCTGCAGCTGAAAACTTTTTCATTGAATACTGATATTCATTCAAAATTTTCGCCGTAAATATTAAAGATTCGAAATTCATCATTCCTAAATCAATTAACTGTTCTTTAAAAAAAAAAAACTGTCAAACGAAGTATCTTTTTAATTAAAACGTGCTGATTAATCATTCATCAATTAAGTGTTTGTCAACTAAAAGCAAAGTAAAGAAGCTTTACGTGAGGTCTGCAATTTTGTCTAGTTTTTACAAAAAAAAATAGCAGGCTTTTTTTGTTTGTTTTTTTATTGGTATTTGCGGGTACCCTGAAATCAGTTAAAATTTCTTTTTGATACGTCATATTTCCAAAGTATACAACATTGTAACAAAATAATACAGTCGACTCTCGATAATTTGAATCTCTCAATAATTAGAACTTTTTTCGCAGTCCCTTGAAAAACACTTGATAAATTGAAAAAGAAACACCTCAATAATTTGAATTTATAACGAGTATAGAAATATATAAATTTTGTTGGATAGAATTGTTAAAAGTGAATGTGAAAATAACAGTTTTGACCTCTATAATTATGACTGATAAGGCCTGGAAAAATATCCGTTCTGCCACCCTACATGACTGCTTTAAAAAAAAGTGGGTTTGCTATGAAAACAGAAAACCTCGCAAGGTTACTAGAGCCACGAGATTTGACAGTATTGATTCCTCTAGACATAGAAAGGTTATTTATAACTAAAGTGTGATAAGTTTATACTTGAGGATTTTGTCTCGTCGACAATAAAATTCCTGTCCATGGTGCTTTAACCAATGCCGAATTGTACTTTTCAAGATTAGAAGGAGGAGCATAAAAAAGAAGAAACGCTTACTCCAATTCATCACTATTGAAAATGAATTGTTCAATTTAAAATGGAAGTTGCTTCATAAAAAAAAAAAAAAAAAAAAAAAAAAAAAAAAAAAAAAAAAAAAAAAAAAAAAAAAAAAAAAAAAAAAACTATGCAACATATTTCTTTCGCTCGTATGGTTTTTAACATGCTCCATACCCATAAATAGTTAAGAAGTTAAATAAAGGAGTTTATATGTATGGATGTACATATATGGGTTATGTATTTTTAATAAAGCACTTGTTTAGTTGAAATTCTTCCTTGTTCCTTCTTGATTTTTTCCACTCTTGTTATTTTGAACATCCCGGTAATTTGAATTTTCCTTTGGTCCATTGAGTTTTAAATTATCGAGAGTCGACTGTAAACACTCAACACATAGCTTTCACAACGACCTCGTAATTGCTCATTATAACAAGGATAAGAGTTAACTCCAACATAAGAAAAAGCAAACAAATAAATAAAAGAACAAAACAACAGATTAGAAAAAGAATGTCTGGCAAGAAAAAAAGGAAGGTAACACCGACATGAGCAAAAAAGAACAACAACAAGAACCGAAAGAAAATAATCAAGAATATACTTATGCTCCATTATCAAAACTCAATAAATAATGTTTAATATTTTATTTCTTAAGTGGTTATAGTTAAATGAATCGGCTGGAATTTTGCATTTCAATGTTCAGAGTTCAGTTTTCCACCTAAATACGAAAAAACTTGAAATTTCAAATCACCATAGAGCAGAAATAAAAATGTCTTTCAATTTTTTTTTCAACTTCCAAGAAAAAAGTCGGTCAATTCTGCGGTCAAGTTTAAGGTGTTTCCTAAGGTCAACGCACTTTGATATGATAAAAACACACTTTTGCAATATAATTCAATGCATTTTACAAGGTACGACATAACTACCCCCTCCCCCTCCCCCCTCCAAGGAATAAATACTAGAGGATCTTGTTACCTCATTTAGGCCAGCAAAAATCGGTTTCCGATTTTTGAAAAAAAAAAGAAATCCGGGTTTTTATTTTAGTCAAATATTTAAGAAATCACTTGTCTGTGGCCTCAGTTCTTCCGCTGAGTTAAGTAAAATGGGAAAGTTCGGCAAATCAGAGACCTGAGAGGAAAAAACTAAGACCCACGATTAGATATAGGGAGCGTGACTATTACATCAAAGCTAAAAAATCCCCGCAGTAGTACTTATAACCGCTACTATAGCCTCCTATATATAGCCATTACTAAAGCCACTAGCACCGTCTAATAAAAAAAAAAAACAGGTTTTGAGTCAGATGACTCTTATATGGTTATCAGCTTTAATCAATCGATTAGTGACGTCTGAAACAATAATAGGCGTCTCCTTTTACATGTGTCTTAGTGCGAAAAACAACATTCAGCTATCAATTTTTGTCACGTAACCTTGTAACTTTGCACAGATTTGCTCTTGATTTTGGATGACAGAAAAAAAGTCGAACCCTATCCTTCTTATTTGATTACCCATATGAATATGCAATAAGTCAATTTCCGCATTGAAACCACTGCCCACAAAATAGGAACCATCAACAAATGATCCGTTTTTATAAAAACCACGCCATCTGTCCATGTGTCCACCAGCCCTAGGTTCCAACTTTCAGGGAGCCTTAGGCGGGGGGTCGGAATAACCCCCCCCCCCCTATAAGAAAGAACAAAAAACATGTTATAGAGGGGCTAGATCCACTAAAAAAAAGGCCTGAATTTCTGGAAAATGAGTAAATTTCATTCCCCTCCCCAGAAATGAAGAAAAATTAGCACCTATGAAAGAGATCAATTTACTATTTCTGTTTTAGGCATCATTAATAATGACTATATGCCATTAGTTTAGAAAATTAATGTTTAATCATACGCAATATGTAGCCATCATATTATAATATTCAATGGGAAAATTTCGATTTCTTTGTTTACTATTTTGAACACAACTTGGGTATTGAATTTATCATAAGTAGATCGGTATGACATTATTTCCCGAGCTTTTATTCAAAATCTTACAATATTTTTGTATGGTATGATTTCTTTATTTTCTTAGCGGCAAATACCAGAATTAGAAAAAGGTTAGACAAACACATAATGAATAAGCTAGGTTAATTTAAACATAGGTAACTTATCCGCGAATTTCTTAATGTTATCATACAATTTTTTCATTTTTATAATTTTAGCATTACAGCTTTTCTTTGATATCACCTCGGCAGTTACTACTACTACTAACAACAACTCACCGCAGCACCAAACCGCCTGAGGCCAACACAGCTACGCACGCTTCTCCTCCATCCCAATCTATTCAAAGCCTCTCTCTTTAAACCCTCCCAGGAAGTTCACATTTCCTTTAAATCTTCCTTTGACATCCTCCCACCCCAACCGCGGACGACCTGCTTTCCGTTTACCCCTAGACGGTTGGCCGAAAATGACAATCTTTGCATTCCTTTTGTTTTCATATGATCATTTACTCAGATAATCCTTGTACAAGCCCCTTCTCAGGTCTATTAAACATAAAACTTTTTCACTAACATTCATAGCTGTGCTCCTAGCTTTCTTCCGTAAGACCCCATCAGCAGCTTCAAAAACTGTTTTCCTAAAATTATTCCATCCGTCTTCCACATCGTCAAATTTTAAACCCTCGGCAGTTAGTTCTTAATGCTACAAGCTTACTTACTTTATCTTGGGCACATCCAGTTCCATCCTGTTTAAAGACATCAGAAGGACAAAACTCACTTGAACCAGTACAGTACTCTGGTAGATCGCAGACACTTCGAGAAGCACGACATTCAGTTCCAGGAGCTTTCGGCTGACACATCTGCAAAACAGGAGTTAGTACTCTTTCTGGCCAATTCAACCACATAGCAGATCATTCATTTTCCGGAGTATTAAAAGCTTACAAACGATGGAGAAGGGTCCCTTAAAAAGATTTTGACGGCTTAGTCACTAGGAAGTATTTGAGGCCTTCGCTCCTAAAAAGTGTTTTGTTAGGGACAGAGATTTGGATATTGCACATTAAGGTCTAATATTAGTTCAAAATATTTTAGTATTACTAATTTATAGCTGGAAAGAGTCAATGCTTAAAAAAAATTTCAGAAAATACATTTTTTTTTAGCATCAGGTCACTGAATATGGAAAAAAAAAACCTCTGATGGAACTTTACTCATTGTGCAGAGAAAAACAAGTTCGAAGTCCATGTAACTTAGGTCTTTTCTTTTTTGTAGACAAACAAAACAGGCAATATCTCAGGAGGCAGCGAAAGAGAAAAAAAAAAAAAAAAAAAAAAAAAAAAAAAAAAAATTGACAGCTGAACTATTTGATGTTACAGAGTAATTCCGATTCCTAGGGCGCCAATTTAGGATTAAACTGGTAGCCAAATTGTATGTATACCATGAGAGCACAGAGAAACTATGGCACCTACCCTCATATCACAGCATGGTCCAGTTCCACAAGTTGCGTTTGGATAAAGTTTACAAGTAGCGGCGTTGCAACATGGATTTTTGCAATTTTCTAGCAGTCCACAATCGCATTCCTCCCCTGGCTCAACAAACATATTTCCACAGACAGAACCTTCAACTAAACTGAAACAAATAAAAGAATTAATTTAAAAAGATGAGATTAAAAAAAGAAGCAGTGTAAATTCAAAAATTAGAAGGGTAACATAAACATAGTTAAATAAAATGACATATTTGTAAAGGAAGAAATTATGCTCAGATGCTTCTGAGCGTGCAACTAGTCAGAAATAGAAACACCTCATGCCCCAAAACTTTTTCCAGTCTGTTAAATTCTTCAAGGTAATGAACAGTAAGTAATGAGCGATGGATAGACGTAGGTGCAGAGCGATTCGCATAAAGAATTCTTGTTACTTGTTATCAAAACATTTATATTTGTAATCTAAGAGCAGACTTGGGCATGTTTCATAACAAAATGTAGGCCAACATTTTAGCCCGGGTGATCCCGGAACAATTTTCCATCGTCATATTTTGCACATAAATTTTCATACAAAACAGATTACGCGAGTTCAACAGGGATATTGAGCAGAGAGAATATTTGGTCGAAATGAAACACACATTGCTGAGAAATATAAACGGTATACAAAAAGAAATGTTAAACTATTTCAAATAACAAATATACTAGCATTAAGCAAGAGTTTGTTATGCATTAATAAGAAAATTGTTAAAATCTGACAAATATAAGTGCTTCCCTTTTATCCTGAGCTCAGCAAAAGGCTTAATGCTGTCTGAAATTTCGACAGAATTTCTAAGCAACTTAGCCAGAAAATCGAATGGATCACAAATTTGTCTCCCAGAACGTCACACAAGGGAAACAGGAGCAGGTTTTTTGTTTTTACCCCGATATTTCCAAAAAAAAAGCAAACATAAAAAAAGGCTCAAACGTATTAGCACGAGTTTGTTTTAAGAGATAGGAGGTGTGCGAGGCAAAAAATAATAATTTTAGGAACAACATACAGAGGTACATAGAAAATCGTACGGTCTTAAAATTTCTGCTAGATGTCACTGGTCCACCAAGACTGACAAAGCAAACAATCCTTAGATGACTAAACTCGAACAAAATCGCCAAAACTCAGAGCACTCAAGTTACGTCTCAGATTTTTTTTTTTTTTCATATCCACCAATTTGATTTTCAGCTTCTCGAGAAACATACAATGGACAACTCAAAATGTTCCTTTTGAGTGACTAATTCAAAAAAATATTTCCACGAGATAAGTTTTTGCAGAGATAAGTAAAGAGCCCCATTAAGCCTAGAATGAGCAAAAACAAAGTCACATAACCTTCCAAGCATAAAACTACCACAAATGACTCAATAAATAAATGAAACTCAAGACAAACAGAAATTACAATGAATAACCAAGTCAAACTCAAAACGAGCAAAAATTAACATGAGTAGGGCTGATAACCCCTGTGCCTTTCAAGACCAGAACATAATTTGCGCTTTACTGAAAAAAAACAAAACAAAAAACAAACAAACAAATGACCGTGGATTCTCAGTTAAATTGACATATACTGACAATTCTTCGTTAAGGTTTTGATAATTTTTCATTTATGAAAGTAAGTAAGCTGAAAACATTTCAAACGTATTTTGTTTTAAGTAATGCGTAAATTGTGTTCTGGTCTTGAGAAGGGAGGGGGGGCTGGTGCCCTCCTATCACCTTTGACTAATAAAAAGGGCACTAGCCTTTCAATTTTCAATCGAATGAGCCTTTTTCGAAGTTTCTACGACAACAAATGGCCATCTCAAAATTTCTATCGGATGTATTTTGGGAAAATACGAGGTTTGGGGGGGGGAGGGTATCCACCTTTCGATAACTGAATCTTGAAAAAGTTTTCGGGTGAGTTGGATAGAAGAAGCAATGGACAGACCTAAATGCATAAGGTGATCCATAGGTTGAACAGAGCTAGATCCAAGCGTGATGGAAGGGGCAGAGGAATTTGTTTTCCAGTTAAACAGGAAAATATCAGATTTGGAGGAGTTGAATTCAAGCCCAATTTTCTAATATTCCGCCTCAAGGATTCCAAAAACTTCGGTGATACGTTGAAGAGTTCCACTAAGGTTTAGGATGTCGTGAGCATAGCATATAAAGGAAAGGTTACAGAAGACAAAACCAGTGAAGGAGGGCACAAATCTTGTGCTTCCAGAACATAGTTATTAAAGAGGTCGGGAGAAATTACAGATCCTTGACGGGCCCCTTTCTTGACTGGAATAAGTTGTCTACGCAGAATCAGGGGCCTCCCTTTATCTGGGGATAGTTTCAGGCGGAAATGAAGTCTTGAATATAAATCCCGAAGAGAACGAATAATGGCCAGATTCAATCCACGTTTACCAGCTTTCAGAAGCATCGCTGCGTGGATAAGAGAGTCGAATGCACGTCTATATATATATATATATATATATATATATATATATATATATATATGTATATATATATATATATATATATATATATATATATATATATATATATATATATATATATATATATATATATATATATATATATATATACATATATATATATATATATATATATACCATGCGTGGTCTGCATGCCAAAAAAAAATTTCGAAAGTTAACACAAAATGGACGGTAGTAAGGACTGTTTACACAGTAATACCAAAGGTAATACACCATTGAATAGTTTCGGATCAATACTATACAGTGTTTGCTTTAAAGAGTGAATTTTTCAGTCAATAAGTTTTAAAACCATTTGGTTAAACGGCAATTATCAGCTCACACTTCAATTACCAAATGATCATATTTATTGCATTCTAAACTGCTTTCACGAAAATAATTATTTCAATATTCGGTCAACATTAGTGCAAATAGCGGAGGGTTGAAGGGGGCAAGAACCCTCGTACAATCGACAAATTTCTCTACTTTAATGTAAAATAAAAAATTATTTTCCATTTATTTAATATTTTACAAAACATAACTAACAATGAGACCGTCAAATGACCATGCACTGGAACTCTTTTTGAGATGACTGAGTAATATTTTCCTAATTTTAAAGCACAAAAAAAAAAAATCGAAAATGCAATGATTTTATTTTTACGGAAAAATCTGTGCTAAGTGAGATCCATACGGAAATGTAGTAAACTAAAAGCGTGTAAAGCATCACATACCTTTTTGGCTTATTGTGAAGGCAATAATCCATCCCATGTTCGAATGCGTGACTAATACTATCCTTACTGCAGGAGCTCCACTTTGTGGGGCTATTGGAGCTGAAAATAGACAACAAAGATGAAGACAGAAATTAATAGAGAAAATTAGACAGGACGCTTTAATTTTGACCCATCATATTGAAAACTTTTCTAGATCATGGTATTGGCGCTGGAGTTCAACCCCAAGGGGAACTCAACAGAATCCAAACTTCACTTTGGATGTGTAATCATTGAATAAGAATTAAATATTTTCCATAACCATTCATTTCAAAATGTGAAATACCTGAATATAGGAATAAATTAGAAAAGAGAAGAATGTGAGCCAAACTTATCTCTGTCTTACTAAATAGTATTCCTTCGACAGCGTTTCTGTAACAAAAATGTCAATTCTTATTAGAAAAATCAACATTATTCTTTTAACAGCACTTGATTGGAAATTTCTCAAGATGTTTTATTGTGGAAAACTTTAAACGTTTACCGTGAGAGGAAATTTGAAGGAATAACTGGAGCTGGATCTATCTCCAAATATCCCGTTTTCAAGTTCAATTTGCTTTTACTTTGTTTGTTCTGCCTCCAAAACGCGTTTTTCAACAAATTTTCTGTATTTGAGTTTTCTTCTAGAAAAGATGGATTTCTCACTCAAAACTTTTCCGCAGAAACACAGTGTATAAAAATTTAGGGAATCTATGTAAACCGTAATATGGTGATTGCATTTCAGGGTCTCCCAACGGCAAAATTTGTAATGATTTTGTCTCATTAGCTCTATTCTGTTATTCAAACTGATTGTTGGTACGTTCATATTCTATAAAATTTACAACTGAATGCATTACAAGCAGCTAAATAAAATAATCTTCAATCTTATCTGTTGCGTTTCTCTTTTTAACTGCTGATCGAAAACTTGAAAAAGCTACCCTCTTAAGCAATCCTTTATTACAGTCCGCGTGCCAGTTGAAACACTGTTCACAATGGTGCTTTATTGATCTTATCTTCATATAACTTTACCACGTGAGCCTTCACTTCGTTCTGCCGCTAAGGCGGAAAGAGCTTCACGCCAACAAAGTTCCCGCTTTTTTTTCTTTATTTGACAAATACATTCTTGGTTTCCTTAAAAAACATTTGTGCCAAGCTCTGGACGTCCTTTTCTTTGCATACAAACAACAAACTAAACGACCATCTTCCTACCCAACCCAGAAGTGTACTTAGGAAAAAATGGGGACACAAAAACATAGAAAAATTGTGCGAACCCAAGCCCTTTATCTTCTAAGTCCGAATCGTCTAAGTCAAACGTGGCAAAATTTTTAGAAAAACCGGTTGTCAGTATACTGTTGCATTGTTCCAACCAGTATCTGAGTCGGAAAGACGACTATGCAGAATTTTGTGTAGCTTTCCAACGCATGCAATTTGGTTCTTTTTTTGTTTTAAACGTATAAGGTACTTTCTGCGTTTTGATCACTCACACAGATAACTACAGTTTCGGTTCGAGGATGTTTGGGTTTGTTGACAATGCAACATTTTCACTGGGTCAGAAAATACAATTGGACTTTTTCCCTCATCCATGATTTTAACGTGATTTAACGAATACCTTTTTTATTACAATTTATGTTCAAGATTTGGGTCTTCCAAAAACGAAATTTTAATTGTTAAGTGCATTTTTCAAATACAACAGCACTCCAAAAACAATCTGATTAGATTGTTTTTCAGCGCAAAAACCTTTATTAAGAGCATCACTTAAACTATCTTTTTCAATTCAATGCCTCACAGTTTCCTAAAAGAAGAACTCGTATACATTAATGCAAAAAGTCTGTAAGCGATTTACAAATTGTTTGTTGTTCTTATGCAACTATAAGTTGAGCTATCTAACTCGGTGTTCCTTTATTTTACTTTTGTATGTTTTTTTGTTTTCAGTGAATCGATAAAGCCTTTACAAACAAAATGTATTAATATTTATTAATCAAGCAAAGGTGCACTCTCACTTAAGTAAATGTTTGCTGCAGCATGAGGAACGAAGTCAGTTTTTCTCCTTTTCGGAGAAAAACATTATCAAAAAACGAAAATAAATTCATCGAAGAATCTTCACAGAACATAAATATAAATTTCCTGAAAGAGAGATCATGTAGCTCGTAGAGCAGGGGGCTAATATATGTGGGATAATAAATAAACGATAGCCCTTAGCACAAACCTTGACGAAGCAGCCATGATGCACCTATCATCTTCACAGACACACTGCGTTTCATTGTCATGCTCCATTCCAAAATTGTGACCTAATTCATGAGCCACAGTCGTTGCCACAAGACCAACAATAGGACTATGGTCCATACTAACTCCACCAGAAAATTCATAGGTACAAATCGGTTCCTTAAGGGCTTTGCCCACTACTCCTCCTTGGAACGTAATACCCCTAAAACAAAAAGTTTCTAAAGTGCTAAAGATGTGGTTTTAATAACTATATATCTTTTAGGATACAAAACATTCAGAAGGAATTAAATGAATGCATTCAGCGAACTCTACAATTGAGGAGCTCGAGCAGTAATATTCGCCTTTTACTCATCATTAGTTTTTAAACAGCTTTACAATTTACAGATAACATAATTATGGTTTTACATTTTTTTTTCATATGATTTCAGATTCGCACAACAAAAAAAGAAGGTTCGTGTTCATTCATTGCTAAGCTAAAGAAATTCAACGCCGTTTTTTTATGCTAAAAAACCCCTTAGCAAGTCATATCCCTATCATGTTATTTTGTCAGCTTCATTTTCTTTAGATTTGTTAAATGTAAGTAAGAGTTTAGCCTTCGAAATTTTTAATTTTACTAAGGTATCTTCAATGTTGGATTTCAGTTCATTTTAAGGGTTACCTTTTTAATTGGTTTTTGCTTTTAAATCTATATTTTACATTGCATTCATACATGTTTTTTTGTTTGTATATTTTTTTTTCTAGAAACTATTACGAGAGTAAGACATTGATGGTACAGAAAAACAACCATCTTTGGAAAAGGGTTGAAAAAAAGAAGAATAGAAATTGTCCACGATTCAAGCTCCAATTCGGTATATGGCTCAGATATCAAAAATGGCCTAACAGGTAAAAGAAAGAAAAAAAGGTAAATACAAGCATATAATTTCAAGAACTAGCAATATATCCTAGAGTGAAATTGCTACATATAACACACAAACTGAAAGAAAAAAGGATTACTTAGTAGGATTATCAAATTGTATCAATTAAAACACTGTGGCTTACGTCAATTTTAACTTTTCTAACCACTCACTTCCTATTTAGATTTCACTTTTACTTTCAGGATAAATATTTTGTTTTGGGGTTTCATTAGTACATTCGGCTGGTACTCTATTGTTTCTTGCTTCTAATACCTGCTTCCTTTTGGCCGAAATTACATCAGTCATCATTGGTGTGCCCAAACTTTGGAGCTAAGGGAGGAACTGCACATCGCGATCGTCCTGTGTACACTTCGTATATAAAAGATTTCAGATTTTCAGAAAAAAAGAGCAATTCATTGGCTATGCACATGCATAATTCGGTTTTTTCATGGATATGTTGATAGAAAAGAATAGATGATTTCTACTGTACTTTACACATCATTTCCAAGAAATTTTTAGGAATAATAAAAAATAGAGGTAAATTCTTTTTGCTGCTCAAGTCTTTTTAACGTGATTCAGAAGATTTTCTTTGGTTATAGTATTTGACAGAACTTAAAAAAGGAGCCAGCAGCTTAAATTTCCTCAACATTTTTGCAATCAAGGGGTGCGACCGAGGACCTCAGCATCGAAAATTGAGTATGACCGTGGACAAGGTCAAAAAAATAAACTTTGAAGACATATGCTTTTGTGGTTTAACAGGACAAACTCGCATTCTTTTTAATGAAGTTATGTAATTTAGCTTAGTTTGCATATTGCAATGTTGCTATGTAAGGGATTTAGAGAATTGGTGAGATATCTCAGCCAAAGCACGATCTAAAACTTAGCTCATTAAAGATCTGAAAATAATTGAATTTATCAATGCAGGGGTATCAGTACCCTGATAATAAAAAAATGGGTTCGGTAAAATTTAATATTGGTCTCCTCATATTGCGTTTTTATGTTCTATCTCTTTTCTAACGGATTATACAAACATAGCCTATCAATAGGTCCAAGTTTCCAAAGCACAAGTTGTCGCATGAGAAGGATTTCGCCATTTCTCAGCCAGTGCAATCAACTTACAGTAATTCTCTAGAAATCTGCTTATGAATCAAAAACAAAATGTAACTTAATTTAATTATCCATCTAAAAGGTTGAGTAGTTGAACTTTCCAAGGGCCAATTTGACCAAGTCCATAAACTACGGTAAGCAAAATTTAATCGGAGAAATTTCAAACGATTTTTTTTTTTTTTTTTTTTTTTTTTTTTTTTTTTTTTTTTTTTTTTGCAAGTTAGAGTGGACTTCGTCAAATTGGCTTCCAAAAAAAAGTATTTAGAATTCGATGATGAAATTTTTGTTCTCCTATTTTTATTGTATCTATTCTTTAGGGCCAATTAAATATAGCCATAAGTGTACAAGTTGGTTTGACACTACATATTAAAAAAAAGAAGCAAAAAATAGACTTGATCAGATTGGCTTCTGGAAGGCTCAATTAATAACAAATCCAAATAAATATTATGGCAAAAACTGTTATAAAATCTGGCATTTTTTTTCAAAACCAGCAATTTTTCCACCAATAAGTCAACTTTTGCTTAGATTCACCCGAAGTTCCTGTAAAATCCTGTCAAAAAGCAATCGCAAAAACATATTAATGATTTTCTTGATAAGCGATGTCTTCTATTTTGTTTGCACTGACTCTTTTTTACTCAGCCTTATTTGCCCTGAGGTTTTTATACTGCTTGTCTGTCATTTACTTTTTTTTAGTTCTGACGTTATCATTTTCTCTCGTTTTAATTGTTTATTATTTTTTTATTCTGAAGTATGCTCCATTTGTGACTTATCTTTGGTGCCTAAAATAGTTTTGAATTTTGATGTGAAAAGAATTTGGTCTTTGAGTCTACGGAAGTCTTTTTTTTGCATCAATAAATACTTATCACATTTTCTTATCTTTTCTTACAAATTAAAATATTTCCAGCTCTCTTTTCATTTCTTTTTTAAGTTTTTAAAATATTTGTTAAATGCTTTTTTAGTCAATTGGAAAGCTTATCCTTTTTTAAGTACAAAATCAACAGAGAAATAAAACTCACGTTATAAGTTGGGCGTTGTCATTTGGAACTTCATGAACAAGTCTCATTTTTCTATAATGGAGGAAATTAGTCAGTGTCTCGTCGCCATTTTGTGACAGTGTTACTTCATCTTTCTCTGACCAAACGACAATTCCAACTAAGGCTATGTAAATGTTTAACGGGGCATAAAGCTGGAAAAAGTATAGATTTATTGTATTATTAAGTTTCAGTCAATAAACCACGTTTCCATATAAAAAGACAATCAATAATACATGGGCAGAGCTTGAACAATAGTTTATTTAGTAGGATGCTATACGGAAATAAACCCCAAAAGGGTGAGGGATATTCAATTGAATACCTTGCTCAATTACCATATAATGTTATCATTGCACTGGTGACGCAAGTGACCTGTATTTCAAGGGGTCTAGCTTTAAATTTACTCCAGGGCGGGACTTTGACTTTCTCTTGCAAGGTATTTAATTGTTGTTGTATTTTTTTTTTCAAAATGTGTAGAACACAAAAGAAAATCAAAAGAGCCAAAAAATGAATGCACAATTATACGCACATTTCTGTTTAATTTTGACAAGGAAAGGTTAAGTAAGTTGCAGATTGTTCGGAATGCATTCAAAAAAGAACATAAGCTCCAATACTAATAAACTATCAGCTAAAGTATGTCTAATTTCGGGTTGATATACGACATTGTAATAATGCCGATTAACATGTTATGGCTGCATTTTTCCAGATATACCATATGTATTCTTATTGCATTCATAAAAAAAAAATTACCTTGCTAGCAAACAATTTGTTAGTGAATCAAGTAATTATATATATAAGATGCTGCTTAATAATAAAAAGCGTTAAAATAATAACCACAAGTTCTTCTGATTAAATAGCAATGTTTAAAATATTATCTGTGTTTGTCTTCATGTTGTCAGGCAGTATTATCGA
Organism: Artemia sinica; assembly: GCA_027921565.1. NCBI lineage: Eukaryota > Metazoa > Arthropoda > Branchiopoda > Anostraca > Artemiidae > Artemia > Artemia sinica. Next base: position 29,326,165 of record CM051263.1, on the reverse strand, counting down.
TCAGTTATTAAGTCCCGCTAAATTTTTTCTCCGATTATTATTAAGAGTGTACATGTCACAGCTTCATTCCCTACAAGGATGATTCTATTTTGTATACACACTCTTTGTCAGTTTCAAAACCAGCGACAAGCATTGAGGGAGTGGAAAGATAGTGCTTTTCTAATTCTCTAAAATTACTAAAACACCTTTAGCCGCGTTTTCAGGCTCAGCGGGTTCGAACATGGGTAGTTCTCGGTCTTGTTTCAAGTTTCTAGTTTTTCGTCTAGTTTCAGCGGGTTCGTAGTTTCAACCCCGTGCTTGATTCACTAGATGCACTGATGCACAACGCTTGATGCAGCAGACGAGAACAACCCGTGTTCGAACCCACTGAGCCTGAAAACGCGGCTTTTGTAGAAGCGTGTTTTTGAAAACAAGTTGTAAAATGCATTCTTTTTTTAGTCATCAAACTACTACAAGTACGCTCCTTCGATGGTGACAAAGAAAATATCTTCAATTACCAGAGATGAAACATTCTCTGAAGTCTTTTGATTTCAGCATAATCGTTTCTTTTCCAGCGGAGTAAGCCATGTTTAGCAGAAAACTCAAGCAGCAGGAAAATATTATATATATCTTGGCTAACCTCACCAACCGGCGGGATAATTGATTATTCTAATTCCAAAAAAAAGCATTTCCTAAACATAAATTTACTTTTTCCACAAATCTCGTAAACAAAAGCACTATTTTTAATTGTCTTTCGGGCCAACACTCCAATTACGATCCCGAGTCCTTAATTCCAAGATCCTGGGCGTAACTTTCTAACTCGTTCAACGAGTACCGTTGATACAGCAGTTCTGACTGGAAACTTACCACCACTTCCATTTACTCTCATTGACTGATGCAAAATTAAACTGACTTATGTGGAAAACTGCGCGAGTCCAATGCAATGATTCTTAAAATGTTAATTGTTCCAGAATATAGAGTTTAAATACAATCAATTTTGGAACTACAGTAAGCTAGCATAAATGAAGCTAAGTGAATTAATTAATAATTTGCATCCTTCTGGTATGGCAACATCTTTCTGATATTTATGTTACGGTGAAAGACCGAAATCTGGTAAATGCCGACATTTACCAGTGAATGTCCGAAATTTCTTTTCCTCTGCTTGGATTCAGTCAGCTTTATCAGTCTTGTGCAAGGTTTGGTGGTAAAAGTGAAGGTACTTGTATGATAAACCCACTACCGCTCAAGTTGTTCATTCATTGAAGCATTATAGAACCGGTTTTTTTTTCGTTAATTTCTTTCAGCTTAGCGTGAGACAAGACAAAGAGAAGTGACAGAATAGATGGAAAATATATAATTTGGGCTATATTTTTGAACATTAGGGGGGGGGGGGGGGGGGTAAAGTATTTGGACAGTGTGAAGTTAGAAAACAATTCTTATTACATAATATGCAGAATAATTGTACCTAACACATTAGGCATGGAGACCCGCTTTCCTCTTGTAGCTCTTTCCCTTTTTCCTCTCTTATTCTTACTTTTTCTGTGGCAGCTCTCACAAATGAGCAGTTATAAGTGTGTTACTCGAATCGAGAAGCATTTGTGGCATACTATTCTTATTTTTTCAAATCAACGAGTTGCTTGTTCGCTTCCACTGTGCGGTTTCCAGGTTACTAAAGTTGCGTTTGTTTTGACATTCTTACTTGAATTAGTTTTAGGATGTTTCTTTTTTCGAGACATGACCTCCTCATATTTGAGGACCAAAATTCGACCACAAACCAAATTTAGACAGCAAGAACAACTAGACAGCATGAAAAACTGAAATCTTAAAGCACAAAAAAGAACAAATAAATAAAAATTCAGTATCTCTTAATTTTGCGGCCACCGTTATACTGGAAGTCTTAGCTAAATAGCCTAAAATGGAGTAAGTTTTAAATCTTCGCACCAATACCGTTTTGTAGAGATTCTGTTCTCTACAAAAGAACAGAAAGAACTCTTCTGAACAGGAGTTCCAGAGATAATTAAGCAGTTTTCCACGAAAAGAAATGAGTATTGCTAGTTTTGACTCTAATCGAAAGTAAGAGCAGAATACATACAGCGTTGACAATATTAGCGATATCTTTACAACGTCGTTTCACAGCATCCATGTCTGAATTTTGTTTGACGTATATCTTGTTATCGACAACCAATACCATTTCCACATATCGAGACTGAGCTGACACCCCATAAGGCTCTGGCAAAAATTTATCACTGTCACGTCTAACCTAAAAAATGACAAATATGTAAACGAAAATATATTTCAGTCGAATGCTCATACAATACTAATGTCAGAAAAAGAAGAAATAAAATCCCAAAATTTCAAGAGATCTTAAAAAAAACTCTGGCCCAAAGTTCTAGAGCCATTTTTAAGTGACCAAAAAAATTGAAGGGCTACTACGTACCTCTTATCCCCAAAGACATACGGTCAAAATTTTGAGGCAGCAATTTGATTTAGTATAGCTTAAAGGTCCGATGACTATGTTTGTGGGAATTCTGTGACCCTTATAAGCCCTGGGGAAAAGGCTGTAAGTTAGGAAATATATGGAAATTGATTGGGATGAATATTTTACAATGGGAGGGTTCCACGGGGAGAAATTTCCGTCGAGAGAGAAGTTTCCCAGGGGAATTTTCCAGGTGAAAAATACACGGGGGGGGGGTGCTTCTTGGCATGATCTGAAAATTGTCAGAAATTAGATTACAAAAGAATATTTTTTTTCAGCTGAAATTAAGGAGCAACATTAAACTTAAAACGAACAGAAATAATTCCATGTAAGAGGGGGGGGGGCTGCCCCTTTCTAAACTCAAGCTTTTTACGGTAAAATTCGACTTTTTGTCACAATTATTTATGAAACACTACTCAAACACAAGGGCCATTAAATTTGAATGAGAAGTTTTTTTTTTGTTGTTCTTTTTAACTTTGAGACTTTTTTCTTTAACTAGAAGGCGGTAGTCATTTGAAAATAAAATTATATATTGACGTAAGGTAATGCTCCTTAGATAATTCATTGGTGCTTATAGGAAAATTTATAAATTAAAAAAATTTAAATTAAATTTTTTTTTTTTTAGGGGGGGGGGGGTACACAAAAAAAATCAAAAAACGCATAAAAAATTTGTTTATATCCCTTTTTGCTACGTTTTTAACGAGTTGGACAAACATTTCGGGGTAAGGGGGTTCAAACCTCCGTAACCCCACCCCCCTGGGTACAGCCTTGTCCAAACCCAAAAAGTAAAAATTATACTTTTTGTAAAAACGAGTTAGAAAAAGGAAAGGGCTCTATAGAGAATTTATTCACTGGTCGTATCTTCAGAGGCGTATTTAATTCGTAGGAAGCAGGGGCCATATTTTTTCTCTCTCTTTTTTTTGGGAGGAGGGGGGGGGTAGGCTATACAAAAAATTTGGTTCAATACCGATCTCTAGCGCTATAATGAAAGAAAGGTTGAGGTGGCTAGGGAACGTTGTGCGGATGAAGGATGACAGATTGCCGAAGATTTTTTTCTTTTCGGCCAACCGTCTAGGGCTGAACGGAAAGCAGGTCGTCCCCGTCTGGGGTGGGAGGACGCCATAAAGAAAGATTTAAAGGAAATGGAACTTCATCGTCGGGTGTAAAAAGGGAGGCTTTAAATAGATTGGGGTGGAGGAGGTGCGTGCGTAGCTGTGTTGGTCTCAGGCGGCTTGGTGCTAGGGTGAGTTGTTAGTAGTAGTAGTAGTCTCAACGTGTTTGGAATCCTAATTCCTGTGTAAGTTTTTTTTTTTTTTTTACTTAGCCTGCCCCTTTTATTGGGCCTATCTACTATTCGTGTTATTTATGGAGACTTGTTGTCATTGAAAAATGAAAAACGATTACATTTTCTGTGTAAACTGAATATCTTAATTTTACTCTTTTTGATACTCTTTTTGATACGTGCTTGAGGCGTATATTAAACGTCGGGAGGCAACAAAAAATAAGTAACGCGGAGATCTGTTATTGAACTGGACAGCCACATATTGCTGAAGGCGTGAAGAAGAAAAATGGAGATATCTTGGACAGGTCTTTCGGATGGAGGAGGCAATTCTTTATTGCGTCAACCACAAAGTCGGAGCTTTTCTTTTCTCGTGTGGTTAAGTATTTCGATTTTCCTGATTAGGAATCAAGCAGGGCTTGCACTATCCCCAAATTTTCGGCGATTTCCCCGAAAATCTATGTGTCACCCCGAAAAGAATTTGGTTTCCCGAATCCCTGAAAATCACCCAATCACGGTGCCACTCCTAGTGATTTATCACTAGTGACTATAACTGTCAAAGATAAATTAGTATACCATAATTCTTCACTACTCTCTTATTCCTTAATTTTCGTCTCTTGTGTTACTTTTGCCAGACAGATACAATTGCAATATACATGGTTCTTCATATGTTGACAAAAGTATCGTCTTTATAAAATTAAATTAAAGAAACAAGTTTTTTTTTAACCAAAAGTAAGGAGCGACATTAAAACTTAAAACGAACAGCAATTATTCCGTATATGAAAGGGGCTGCCCCCTCCTCAACGCCTCGCTCTTTACGCTAAAGTTTTTTATTGTTATAGGTTTTAATGCCGCTCATTACTTTCAGGTAAAAAAAACATGTTTTGTATTTAATTTCTAAAAGGTTTTCAACTAATGCAGGTTCGATTTTGGCTCACCGTGCATAAAAAATTAAAACACAATTTGCATATTAATTTTGGCAGGTTTATTCCGGATATGAAGGGTCGCCCCCTCCTCAATACCTTGCTCTTTACGCTAAAGCTGTTAACACTTTTAAAAAAGCGTCCTATTCTAACTAAACAGCCCCTGTGTTTCAATTTTATTAAACAGTCAAACTTTAGCGTAAAGAATTAGGTATTGAGGAGGGGGTAACCCTTCATATATGGCATAATTTCTGTTCGTTTTTCATATAATGCCGCATGCCGGTAACTCTGGCTCACCCTCTATGAAATATACCCCTCCCCCTCATGGAAAACTCCTCCGTGGAAATTTCATCCAACGTAAATTGCACCCCCCCCCCCTTCAAATTCCCTCCAGACAGTTCCTTACTCGCTGAGAATCCCCCACCCCTCTCTGTAAAATTGCTTGTGAACGATTCACCCTGAAAAATTCTCGTTAGCACTTCATCATTGAAATAAGACTTTAATCTCTAATCGGTTTCTCGATCACTCCAGAAATGCCCTTTTCCATGGAAATTATTTCCCAGAAAACAAAACGAGCGGAAGAAAGTTCCCGGATAATCCCCCCGAACATCTTCACATAAAAATTTTGGCAAAGAGAATGTAAGACAATTAAAAAGAATTTCGTATAGTAATTCTGTCAAAACCCCCCAGTGTAACGTTTCCCTTTAGAATATTCACTGATCAGAAATTTCCATCCCAAAGGAATATTATCCCCTTAGAAATCCACCCCAAGCACACCCCTCCCCCCCCCCAAAAAAAAATGGCTGTATATTTCCCAATAACAAATACTATATGTACTGGGAAAACAATGGGCAAAGTTCACAACTTGCAGCCCTTCCCCCGGGGACTATGGCGGGTCATTTTACACATAAAGACATAGTTATTAAATATTTCGACAATGCTGAACAAAATGGCTATCTCAAAACTTTGATCCGGTGACTTTAGAAAACATATGAGCGTGAGAGGAAGGCTAGGAGCCCTTTAACTTTTTGGGCACTTAAAAAGGGCCCTAGAACTTTTGATTTCCTTTCGAATGAGCCGTCTCGTGATGTTTTAGGACCCCTGGGTCGATATGATCACCACTGGGAAGAAAAAAAAATAAACAAATAAACACGCAGCCGTGATCTTTCTTCTGGCAAAAAAAAATACAAAATTCCACATTTTTCCATATAGGAGCTTTAAATCTCTACAATAGGTTATCTGATACGCTCAATCTGATGGTGTGATTTTCATAAGATTCTATGACTTTTGGGGGGTATTTTCCCACTTTTTCTAAAATAAGGCAAATATTCTGAGGCTCGAAGCTTTTGATGGGTAACACTAAACTTGATGAAGTTTATATATTTGAAATCAGCATAAAAATCCGTTTCTTTTGATGTATCTATTGGTATCGAAATTGGCATCCATTTTTTAGAGTTTCTGATACTTTTGAGCCGGCTCACTCCTTACTTACAGCTCGTTATCACGAACTGTTTGATGAGATTAAACCATTTCAAATGCGGTTTCCCAACTGCTATAAGATTCTTACATCATTCGTAGCCAAGAATTTTATTCTTGAACGAAACGCATACACTATACAGTTGAACGAAACGCATACATTATACAGGTTCAGTTGGATTTTGAAACTGATAGTCAACAGAGTATTGCGACAGCTGAATCGTAAGTTTGAAGAATTTTGTTTTCTTTTTCTATTTTTAGATATATTTTCTTAATGTTTAATACACAATTATTGAACACCTGATAGATTAAAGAAAATACAATCTTCTTTCGAAAATTCCCCCCCCCCCCAAAAAAAAACCCTTCTATTGAGACAAAATTTAGCTATAGACTATGTACAAGGTTGGGGAATTGAAGATTGAAACGGAAGTGACCCCAAAAATATGATTTATAAAAAGAAAAACTGTATGTTATTGCCTATAGGGGGCGGGGATAGGGGGCTGTTATTTTTAAATAATAATACTTCAATTTTTTAATTGAAGGCAAGGATGCCAAAAAGCGAGTTATTTTTTTGATTTAAAGCGGAGACGAAAGAAAATGATATCAAATTCCCTGGGAAACCATAGAAATATTTTGATAGACCCAGGGCACCCATTGGGACTTGTTCATTGTCTTGGGTATTTTTGGATTTCTCATGGGCTACCGGCCTAATCTGGCTTTTGTGTGTGCTCCCTTTTAATTAGATTCCTTGCATATTGAAGGCCACGGCGAATCTATTATGTATTATTTCAACTATTATGCAAGGGTTCTGAAATGCCACAGCCATTTCATTTCTACCAGATTTCTACTTCTCTTGATAAATAACGAAGAGGACCAGCGTCCAGCCAGCGACTTGCGAAGTTTTAACTCATCAATAGGCCCGAATCTGTTGTAAATTCAAGCTGGGATTTAAGAAAGACTGATGAAAACAGTAATGTTTGCGGCCAATATTGATCGCGCCGGCGGCGCGCCCGCTGCTATTTTTGGCCCCGCCGCCAGTGGCTTCCCTTATCGGCGCGGCGCCAGGGTCTCTATATATATATATATATATATATATATATATATATATATATATATATATATATATGTATATATATATATATATATATATATATATATATATATATATATATATATATATATATATATATATATATATATATATATATATGTATATATATATATATATATATATATATATATACATAAAAATATATATATATATATATATACATATAAATATATATATATATATATATATATAAATATATATATAAATATAAATACATATATATATGTATATATATATATATATATATATATATATATATATATATATATATATATATATATATATATATATATATATATATGTATATATATATATATATATATATATATATATATATATATATATATATATATATATATATATATATATATATATATATATATATATATATATAATATATATATATATATATGTATATATATATATATGTATATATATATATATATATATATATATATATATATATATATATATATATATATATATATATATATATATATATATATATATATATATATATATATATATGTGTGTGTGTGTGTGTGTGTATGTGTATGTATCGATTTCACTCACCCTTTTATGATAACTCTTATCAGTGTCTACGCCAAGTTTTTCTCGATATCCTGAAATAAAAATTCAAAGAAGGTCAAGTTTGATCATAAAACTTCAGGAATTGACATATATTGCTATGTATACAAGCCTAACAAAACGACATTTAAACAATATACACAGCTCAACCAGCAATCGGTGTTAAAGAAAAACTCATGGAAAGAACAAATGTTTAAAATATACAAGTCAATTTCAAACCTTTTGACAGTTTGATACATTTTCAAGAAAATCAAGAAGACAGAGCTTATTGGTGCGCATTTGCTTTAAACAGTAACATTTTGAATATAAATATTATATAAAAGGCAATCGGTAAATAAAGCACTTGCAAATTCTTCTTAGCTACATCTTTTGCATCCATAATTGCTTTCAATACAGTACTATAGAACTTTTTCGCAAAAAGCAAGAGGTTAAGTAGGGGGCAGCACAGTGGCTGCTCCTGCCTCTCTTGCACCCGGGGCAAAATCTTGATTAGCGCCCCCCCCCCGTCACCTAAAAATTTTCATTTATCAACAAAATTTTTGATTCTATTTTACCTTACTTTAAATGGGAAAAGAAATGGGAAAAATAAAAACTTCATGTTTAATTTGTTTATACTTACTACCAACTGCTCCCTTTGGTTTATTTTAATAAAAATAAAATTTTAAAATTACAAATGACTATAAATGTTACATTATTCATTTGAAACTTTGTGTCCCTAAAATTTCTGCGCCCAGGGCAAGTGCCCCCTCCACCTCTCCCCCCCCCTAGAACCGACTCTGGGGGTAGCCTCCCTCAAACACAGAATAGTTCCTGTTCATTTTATGTTTTGCTGTCGCTCATTACTTTCACATGAAAAATCGTCGTTTTTATTTAATTTATTCTTAAAATTGTGTGTATAGACGAAGGTTATTAAACGAATTTAGTAAAGCTCTAATCATGGTAGTTTTTATAATTGTTAATTGCAAAATCTGGTAAGTCCCAATTTTACACAAAAAAAGGAAATTACCGATTCCTGAAATGTACTTCCCCAATAATTCTTCAGCCAAATGCACCCCCTGGGGTTCTTTGTGGTTGCGTGAACATTGTATACCATGCGTGCTATCCATAAACTCAAAATTTTCAATTATAAAACAAAAATTAGAGGCTTGCCTATTATGTAGAAAGAGATAATTTAACCAATAAACTATGATGTTGCTGATGTTCACCGTTCACTAATATGAATTCATCCGTTTGGTGAAATTATACGTTAGTGATAATCTCTGAAAATTTGGTTAAGTCTACAAACCCAAGCTGATAATTCCTTAAGATAAAATATATTGATGACTAATATACATACAATATTCCATTTTACTATTCCCCCAAAGGCTCCCTGGCCTGTAAAGAAGAAGGAAGACATGTGAGTTACTTACTCAGAGAAAAGTTACTTACTTACTGAGGAAAAAGAAGGGGAAAAAATTGTTGAATACAAAGATTAAATAGATTAGGTAGATTAAATAAAAATAAATAGATTTAACAGACTCAAATGAATCCTACGCAATGAATCTTTCTAGAGATATTTTCCCTTTCTTATATTAATGATTTAAAAACATTTAAAAATCGATTTTAAAAATAGAACAATAATTGTCAGTAATCCTATATTTACAACTGGCCTGTTGAGAAGCCAAATTGACAAGTTCATAAAACAAGTAGTAGAGAGAACCAAAAAAAGAAGATTGATCGACCAGTCGTCAATCATTTAATTCATGCTATAGAAAAACCTTTCCTTTTCTAAGGCGAGAGAGGAATTACACTACAGTTCCATCTACCATCGTGCCCCAGGAAGTTCAACGAACAATGGAGTCTGTGGGAGTGGAAGCTCCAGGATTCATCACACCCCAGGAAGTTCAACAAACAAAGGACTCTCCAGGACTCTCCATTGATTTTGAATTTGAAGTTATCAAGTATTTTGCAGTAGGTTGCATCAAGACATGGTTCATTGTAGAAAGAGAAAAGCCAGGACAGATAGTCCAAGTAGTTGTGGAGGCAAATATTTAAATGACTGCGGCCACGAGGTGGAGGCCGAAGGAGAGAAAAGCCAAGACAGATAGTCCAAGTAGTTGTGGAGGCGAATGTTTAAATGGCTGCGGCACGGGTAAATGGCGGGAGTAAGTATGACTCTCTTATTGGACACATGTTTGTTTGTTAGTTTTTGTAAAGGCACGCCTTTCAAGAGTCTCAGGCATGTTGACCAAGAAATTAAAATTGACATAGGACCGTTAGATTGCCTGGAATGAGAGGCAAACAAGGCACGCCCACCTATGGTCTTAAGAAGGTTGACCAAGAATTTAGAATTGACATAGGACCATTAATTTGCTTGAAATAACAGGCAAACAAACAATCGTTTAAAAACATCTTTATCTTCCAAATAATACATATTCGTTGTCTAAGCTCAGCCCCACATTCTGAGAAAAATTCAATTTTTCACAAATTTTCAAATTTTTGGGTGATTTGCCCGAGACTCTCGGCGGGTGGACGCCCCCAAGTATTGTCCCAAATTTCTCTCTCAATTTAGCACTTTTTCAGGGATGCCCACTGTCTCCAATCACTTTCCAAATAGTATCTATTCATTGCCTCAGCTCAGTCCAGCAATCTAAGCAAATTTCAACTTTTTCAAGTTGTGGGTCACTTGCCTGTGACTCTGGGCAGGTGGGCGCCTCCAAAAATTGTCCTAAATTCCTCTCTAGCCTTAGAACTAAACATCTAGTGTTAAACTAAGCACCAAACGGTTATTTGACCCATGGAGCTTCGCTTGTCAGAGGCCTCACAATACAATAATAAAACCTTATAAATGCAATAAACAATATGCACACGCACACAAAAATAACAGAGAATATACACTAGAATACAATAAAAAAAAGTGACAAAAGAAAAATAAGGCTAAAAAGATCCGAAATAGAAAGTACAGAAAATAGAGAAGACCTGAAATCATCGGAGGGAATAAATTATTCAGTCAATCTGCGTTTGCTTACGTTTTAAAGTATGAGGAAAAAGTTACGAGCAAAGAACATGATCATACTTCCATTCTTCTATTTTATAAGGGGGGACCCCCTCGACTCTGAGGTGCATATTACTACAAACTTACTTGTATTGGTCCTGAAAAGGCTATTTAATACCTGAAAGTCTCAAATGTTTTTGTTCATTTTTGGAATTAATTCTTATTTTATAGGATATTCTTACAACCAAAGAGGAAATGTGTATATTTATCAAGAGCTACAATTAAAAAAAAGTCGGACTTGATTCATTTGGCCCTAAATTTCTCGACTTTGTGCTCAGATTTTTTTTTCAGTTTCCAGTAAACACATTATAAAAGCATATTTGCGAACATATTTGTATTCAGCGAAAGAGCTCACATGCAAATCGAATCTGAAACGAGGCATTAGGTGTCTAATATTCTCTTGACTTGTAATAAAGTCAACTTATGCACAGGGGTTACTGACGGACATAAATCACTCAAAATTTAAATGTTTTAGAACCAGGTTTCGGGTTTCTGTCTGAGAGTGAATGATGATCAGCGACAAAATGTATCCTAAAAATGTTGAAATGTAACCTCACAAACAAAAACATAAACCTTAGATCGAATTTATATAAAAAATAAATGTTTCTACTTTTGGGAATAGACTGAAAGGTTTGTAATCAAGGTGGGTCAATTTCAGCAAAGTATCTTTCGAGGTAAAAGTTCCAGAAGTTAAATGCAAAAACAACTGAGGGCTAGATATTTCGCTTCTAGCTTTTTAAGGCAAGTAAACAGTTGCTAAAGGGGGCCCTAGACGGTCAATCATTTTGATCAAAAGCTTCCGTCAATCGATTGACTCAAGCGTGGTTGACCATCTAGGAACCTGTTTGACGCTTGAGTCAAACGTTGAAAGTGACTGATAAAAAATTTGAATGACTCAATCATTTTGATCAAAAGCAGTGTGTTAGATTAGCTTTGGTTGAGATTGAAGGGCTGATTGAAGGGTCGATTTAAGATTAATTGAAGCACACGTCAATGGATTGACGGAAACTTTTGATCAAAATGATTGACCATCTAGGACCTCCTTAACAAGTAGTTGCAATACAATTAGTAGCTGAAGTAGTAGTAGTAGTAAATAAAGCAGTGATAATAGTTACTTTTAAGATTTATGTTTAATGACTCATTTAAAAGCTATTACTCATATCTACGTGCTTTTTATCGATTCTACCATTCATAAGTGCCATATAGCACTGAAGACAACACTTTTGGTGCCACTTCTGGAGTGGAAAAGCTCTGAAGCATAAAACAGGTACTAGTGTAATAGTTATGTTCCAGAACCCTTAACAGGAGGTTTACAAGAATCCCTACCGTACACTCCACCTCCCAGCCCCCTTAGTAAGTTTCATAAATCATCTGCTCACCAGTAAGCTACTGCAACATTAGCAGGCTATCACACCATCGTAGATAGATGTTTAATGGCTCAATTAAAAACTATTGCTTATATTTACTAGGTTTTTATAAATTCTATCATATATTAGATTTCAAATTTCAATGTTAACTAGTTTCTGGGGAGGATTTGCAATGAACTCTTAGTCATGGTTGAAGCATTAGCTGCAACCTAGTAAAGAGCGAACCACTGCCCATAGTAACTAAAAGTTAAAAAACGTTATAAGGGTATTTTTTTTTTCAATGCCTAGGGGGCTACTAGATCATCATAGAGAGATGCTTAAGAGCTCATTCAAAAGATATTTCTCATATGTACGTGGTTTATATAAATTCCGTCATTTGCAAGTGCCATATGGCACGAAGAATTTTACTTTTTATGCCATTTCTCGAGGGGCGGGGCTAGCGGGCTAACAGAACATCGTAGATAGATTTTTGATAGCTCATATAAAGAATATTGCTCATATCTACACTCTTCCTATAAATTCCACCATCTGCAAGTTTCAAATGGCACTAAAAACGGCACTTTTGGTGCCATATCTCAAGTGGAAAAACTGAGGCAAGTGGGCTACCAGAACTTTTTAGAGCAACGTTTAATGGCTCATTTGAAAACTTTTGATCATATCTACGTGCTTTTTATCAATTTTACCATTCGTAAGTGAGATATAGCACTGAAAACAACACTTTTGGTGCCACTTCTAAGGTTGAAAATCTTAGAAGTATGAAACGGTATCATTGTAACAATTATGGTTTAAACCCCTTAGCTGGAGGTTTTCAAGAACACCTCCCGTATGTTCTTCCTCCAAGCCCCCTTAACAAGCTACACAATTAAAATCCTAAAAACACCAATACAATAAATTACGTTATTAGAGGCGTGGTTCTGTTAGTACAGCGCTGGACTTCAAATTAGATTATCATGCGTTCGATTCCTGCTTGGATTTTTTATTTATTTTTTTTTCAATCACGGTTTGTCCCTTCTCATGATTACTTTTCAGATAATCCACTATTTTGGCAAATATGATGCACTAATTTTTTAAAGCATATCCCAGGAAGGCTCATTTTAAAGCTATTACTCATATCTACGTGCTTTTTATCAATTTTACCATCCATAAGTGCCATATAGCACTAAAAACGGCTTTTTAGGTGTCACTTCTTAAGTGAAAGAGTTTGGAAGCACAAAAAGGTACCATTACAATAATTATGGTCCAAAGCTTTTATCTGGGTTTTTATAAGAACCCCTAAATTTTACTCCCCCTCCAAAACCTCTTAGTAAGTTTCTTAAATCGCCTACTCATCCTGAAAGTGAAAGATTATTGCGAAAACAAATTATCTAAAACTGAAAACTTTTCAACTAAAAATCTACCAAAACTTAAGCTTGAATGATCCACAGTTTCGAATTGAACCTTCAAACTTCACTCTGCGATGAAGCCTGTGTGCTAGTTCTAACGGCAGTAATTGAGGGGAAGGGACGTCGTTGCCCCCTTAGTTTACTCCTGCATAGGTTTTGAAAAACACCTTTTTGTAGTCATTTCATTGGAAAAGGTACTTTTTTCATTTGAAAAAAAATGGGGGAACAACCGAAAGTTCATTTTATGCGAATGCGCTATCAAGTCAAACTTGTAAAAAGTGATTAGGTATAAAAATAAGCTTTTATATGAGCCCTTAAACAGCTCTCTTTTGTTATAGTAGCCTTCTAGTTTCTGCTAGTCAGTAGGCGATTTATAAAGCCCTGTCTTCATTGTGGCTTCTTCAGGTGAAGTCAATCGAGTAAAAACAGCTTTTTGTTCATCGAAAAACAAACTTTCCTGAAAAACATGTATTTTTTGTAAAGTATGAATAATAAAATTTTTGTTATAAACTGAAAGTTTTTCGTAGCTGTCAAGGTTGTCTGCAGTATTTTCTAGAGGTGTCTTATCTCCCCCAGATTGGTGATGATTAGAAATTATATTAAAAATAAGTTTTCAACTGAAACTAAGGAATGACATTAAAACTTAAAACAAACAGAAACTATTACGTATAAATAAAAAAGATCATGTAGGCGTTGTTTCTACATTAAATTTTAATCAAAATGAGCAAAGATTAATTTTAAAAAACAAAGGTTTTCCGAGCGAAATAAAGAGTGGAGTTGAAACTTAAAACGAAAAAAAATTATTACTCCACAGCCTATCTAATATACATCAATAGAACTAGCACAGATAAAACAACTAATTATATTTCCCTGTGTTTCTAGGATTATAGAAAACTAGCACTTTACTGAAAACACAAAATAATATAGGAGTTTTTGGTATAGTAAAAGCAAACCCATTAAGGACACTTTTTACAAAATAAAGCGTTTTAGGATTGTTTTTTTTTTCTTTTCTTTTAATATGCTATCAGTTTTGCACAATGGATCAGTTCAATGACTGGCTTTCGTTTTGGTTCTGAAAAGGACATGTCATGATTAGTTTGTAGACAAGTTTGAAGTAAAGCCATCTTGATAATATCAGGACCAGGTTGTGTCCTGAGGCTCACTTTATGGGGGGGGACGATCTTCGTAAATTTTACCGAATCGCTACCTGATTTATGCTGAATTTTCTGCAGAAATCAAGAATTTTACTGAAGAATCTTCATTCACATTCAAGGTATCACAAACTTTTTCATTTTCCTCTATATCTTTTCCTGCAACTCTATCTCGGTTTTGAAAAGAACATGTCCTGATTAGTTTGTAGACAAGTTCGAAGTAAAGCCATCTTGAAAGTATTAGGACTATAGATTAGCTTTAGAATTTGTATCATGGCTGGAAATTCATTGTTGTATAGAGAGAAATAACCGGATTTCCAGAGTTCATATTATGTTTTATTTGCTCTTCAGTTCAAGTAATACTAAAGCACATTTCTTACTATATAAGATTGCATATTACTCACTATTGGTATTATAGTTGGCGAGACCAAAATACTACCTGATAAATCAATCCAATATTTCTGTATGCTGTTCAATGACTTTCAGGTTACTAAAAAAATATTTAATTTTAAGCTTATGTTTTTTAAGATAATTTTAATTGTATACTGAAAGTTACTGATGTCACAGCTGGTGTAAGACTGAAAAACTTCTATAGATCAGTTTATTGTTGTCAGGCTACATACTCACTTTGAATCCCAAATCAATATTCCTGAATTTCATACTTAGCTTTTGTGTTTTCAGTAAAGCGTTAGTTTTCTATAATCCTAGAAACATAGGGAAACATAATTAGTTGTTTTATTTGTACTAGTTTTATTGATATATATTAGATAGGCTGTGAAACAATCATTTTTATCCGTTTTAAGTTTCAACTTCGCTCTTTACTTCCCTCGGAAAAACTTTGTTTTTCTTTTTGAATTAATCACATATATGATCAACGAGTAAAAGTCAATATAGAGATTAGCCTGTATCCAATGGGCCTTTGTAATAGATTAAACAACTTAAAAGTACTCAGGAGATCTACCAATGACCAAGTAATTAAGTGAATTACTAAATGACATTGATAAATGTAAACAACTGAGAGAAGAGCCATTTCAGTTATTAAGTCCTGACGATGATAACAGAGGGATACAAACCTCTTTGGGTAATGAGTTGGCAAATTTTCAAACAGGTAAATTTAACTTCCCTTAATTTCTCAGAGCACATCTTTCAACAGAAAACAAAACATTAAGAAAACGTGCATAATGCGAGTCCTTCAATTATTCAATGCAAAAATATGTTATATTGTCTGGATACGGGAAAAAGGCAATTTTCTCCTTAAGATTAGACGGAAGGATATCCCCCACTTCAAAAACTCTATACAAAACTATTCGTTTATGTATCTTCAATCTCTTTTCCTCCTTGAAAAATGCTCTACCCTGCCACCACCATAAATTCTAGATAAGCCTGCCCCTATGTTGTGGTAGATCTCGTAATTTTTCATGTACAAACTTCAATTAAGTAACATAAAACCAAAGATAGCATAAAGCAAACTAGCACTAAATGCTTAGCAACATCATATGAGCTAAAGCATATACAAATCTAACCAATACTTTACAGGAGAGCTAAAAAAAATTCAGAAGGAATCCAACATTTTGAACGGTATGGTTAAATACTTAAATATTCGTAGTAGACCTACAAGATATCAAGAGTAAGCTTTATATTATCATATATTTGAATAGTCAGAAATACGGGGAGGAAAGATTTTACAGGCTTATTCCAAGGGCGGCTCCAGGATTTTTTTTCGGGGTGGGGGTTTTACAAATTTTTGACTTTTTCGGGGGGGGGGGGGGGGGGGTTACTAATTTTTGACTCAGTTTTCGACTAATTTTACTGATTTTTACCTAGGTTTTACTAATTTTCGACTTATTTCCGACTCGGTCAAAAATTTCGGGGGGGGGGGGGGTCAAACCGGGTAACCCCCCTGGATACGGCCTTGGCTTATTCAAATCAAAAAAATGCTAATTAATATTAGACACTCACCTAAATTCGAACCAGGATATGCAACAGAATGATATATTTTGTGATAAGGGAAACCATTCTCAGATGATGAGCTATCAGAATGAGGCTTGATGTGATGAACTCTTTTTCCGTCATATATAATCCCGCTAAAAAAGAGATATTAATACAGAAACAAGAAAAACAATTAAGAATAAGGTCAAAACAAACCTGAGAAAAGGCTGGACGTTAGCTGTTTTGTGCACACCAGAGGTACGGCCAATGAAATATTGCGTTTACATCTGCAGCACACGTGCGCATCTGCAGCGATATCAAATTATTTAGAATAGTAGGCTATAAATGTTGTCTTAATCAGAGCAAAAAATCGTAAATTTGAAGCACGAAATTGCAGAAAAGGTAGATTATTGAGGAAGGATCTTTTTACAGCCCGAAAAAACGTGGGACAGCGAAAGAAAAACATAGAAAGATCACAGGCAGTGAAAGTGGCAAAATTTCTGTTTCGAATCATGATTCGAATTTAGCTGAATATAATTGTAATCAAATTGCAATTTCTTGAAAATTAAAAAGTCTAATCATGAAATTAAGAAATTTAAGCAAACCTCAATTGTCCATTCGAGCTCCAAAGGGTTCGATTGCCGACTCACATCAAGCAAAAGTGATTGTTAGAAATGAACAAGAACTATACCTTTGGTGCCAAGATCAAGGAGGCACACTTGTGCCTCTATAAAGAGGCGACCCACCACAATGTTAGGCGGTTTCAGGTCCTAGAGGTCGCAAAGAGACGGCGGTAATCGCATTTTGTAGCCCAAGCTCAAACTAAGAAACTTACAAAATTTCATCCTCCTCCGACTTTATCTTCATGGGGTAAACTGGGCCGGAAATTTCGACCCTCCCACCACAGCCCCCCTTTAACGTTGTCCGATTGGGCTGAAATTTAGAGGTTAAGCTTTCCTAGGGCCCGGGAGCTTATCCTCGAAATTTCAGCTCAATCCGATCACTCCTTCGCTGTTTTCAAAAAACCAAATATAGCCACTTAAAATTCATTTCTTTTTTTTTCTTATCCACGCCTACAGGCCACAGTTGGCAACTGATCCAGGTGAATGAGGACTCATTCGAAGCAGAATTCGACCTGTTAGGGCCTTTTGATATTTTCAGACCGAAAAAATTATCCCCCGAATTTACATTTACGAAAAACCTCGTTTTCCTATAATAGCCCATGTTAATTTTTCCCACCACAACCCCCCTTTAACGTTGTCTGATCGGGCTGAAATTTAGAGGATAAGCTTTCCTGGGTCCTGGGAGATTATCCTCGAAATTTCAGCTCAATCTGATCACTCCTTCCCTGTTTTCCAAAAACCAAATATCAAGTTTTGTGGGAATTTGCTTGCGTCGAAAATAGATTCCATTTACTAAAAAACAATTACAATTGTGTCTCTTTAGTCCAGCGATTGATACTCCAGACTGTCAGGCGGAAAACCCGGGTTCGATTCACCGTCAGAGCAAATTTTTTATATACTGAATTTAAACTTTAAAAAAGAAACTCAGTTTCTTTTTTGAATTAAATAAAAAAACAAGTTTTTAAACTGAAAGTAAGGAGCGACATTAAATCTTAAAACGAACAGAAATTATTCCGTATATGAAAGGGGCTGTCCCCTCCTCAACGCCTCGCTCTTTATTCCGTATATGAAAGGGGCTGTCCCCTCCTCAACGCCTCGCTCTCTACGCTAAAGTTTTTTATTGTTTTAAAAAAAAAATTGTGAGACAGAGTCAAACTTTAGCGTAAAGAGCGAGGCGTTGAGGAGGGGACAGCCCCTTTCATATACGGAATAAAGAGCGAGGCGTTGAGGAGGGGACAGCCCCTTTCATATACGGAATAATTTCTGTTCGTTTTAAGTTTTAATGTCGCTCCTTACTTTCAGTTTAAAAAACTTGTTTTTTTTATTTAATTTCTGATCGTTTTTTAGTTAATGCAGCTTTTATTTTGGCTCGCCGTCATTGAATAAGTAAACAAAATTTGCATAAAAATTTTACTTTTCTTTTGCTAAATGGCTGTCTCTAAATTTGGTTCTGACGTAATTTACAAATTAACTTACGTAACGACTGTTGTCTGTTGACTGTTGACTGCTGACCCAATAACCAATAAATAATGCTGGCAAGTCCGGCGCCCCCTTCATGGCGATTTCCCTTCCCCCATGAAAACTTCCTTCATGAACAGATCCTCCAACATAACCCCCGACCCACCCTTCCCTCCCACTAGCAGAAAAAAAACCTCCTGAAAACTTCTGTATACTTCCGAATAACCAATACTATATGTTAACATTGGGTAAAGTTCATATCTTTTAGCCCTCCCTCTGGGTACTTCGGGGGATTAAGTCATCCCAAAAGACATATTTATCATATTTTCGACCATGCTGAACAAAATGGCTATCTCAAAATTTTGATCGGGTGACTTTGGTAAAAAAATAAGCGTGGGAGGGGGCCTAGTTGCCCTCCATTTTTTTGGTCACTTAAAAAGGGCACTAGAACTTTTAATTTCCGTTCCAATGAGCCCTCTCACGATATTCTAGGACCACTGGGTCGATACGATCACCCCTGGAAAAAAAAACAAACAAACAAACAAACAAACAAACAAATAAACACGCATCCGTGATCTTTCTTCTGGCAAAAAATGCAAAAATCCACATTTTTGTAGATAGGAGCTTGAAACCTCTACAGTAGGGTTCTCTGATACGCTGAATATGATGGTGTGATTTTCATTAAGGTTCTATAACTTTTAGGGGGTCTTTCCCCCTTTTTTTGAAAATCAGCCAAATTTTCTCAGGCGCGTAACTTTTGATGGGTAGCTCTAAACTTGATGAAAGTTATATATTTGAAATCAGCATTGAAATCTGATTCTTTTGATATATCTATTGGTATCAAAAACCCGTTTTCTAGAGTTTCGGTTACCATTGAGCCGGGTCGCTCCTTACTTACAGTTCGTTACCACGAACTGTTTGATTATTTGAAAAAAATTACGTTTTATTGAAGAGTTAAAGAGGCTGAGTTACAAGGTCGACCCTTAAAACGTACAGGGATTAGGAGGCACAGTTGGGGGGCTGTTAAAGAGGCTGAGTCACAAGTTCGAACCTTAAAAAGTACAGGGATTAGGAGGCACCCTGTACGACGTGATTTGAGTATTCAGGAATTAAAAGCCTTAACACAAGAATGTTCAAGAGCGGGGGGTTTGGGGGCGGCAGCCCCCCAACTTTAACTCCTGACACGATCAGCTAACAGTTAGTCAAGCAATAATAAGTAATAAACTGTACAAAAACGTGCAGAAATTATTTGAAAAAAACCTACATTTTCTAAAGAGTTAAAGAGGCTGAGTTACAAGGTCGAACCTTAAAACGTACAGGGATTAGGAGGCACAGTTGGGGGGCTGCCGCCCCCCCAAACCCCCCGCTTTCGCAGCCTTTAAATAAATAAAAAAAATTTCTTTAAACTGAAACTAAGGAGCGACATTAAATCTTAAAACGAACAGAAATTATACCGTATATGAAAGGGGCTGTGCCCTCCTCAACGCCTCGCTCTTTACGCTAAAGTTTTTATTGTTTAAAAAAAGAGTTGTGAGAAAGTCAAACTTTAGCGTAAAGAGCGAGGCGTTGAGGAGGGCACAGCCCCTTTTATATACGGAATAATTTCTGTTCGTTTTAAGATTTAATGTCGCTCCTTACTTTCAGTTTAAAGAATTTTTTTTTTATTTAAAGGCTGCGAAAGCGGGGGGTTTGGGGGGCGGCAGCCCCCAACTGTGCCTCCTAATCCCTGTACGTTTTAAGGTTCGACCTTGTAACTCAGCCTCTTTAACTCTTTAGAAAACGTAGTTTTTTTTCAAATAATCCCATAATATACTGCAGTAACCATTGCGCATTAGTCAAAGTCGCAGAACAACACTGGCATCAATGGCCGTCGGATAGAACTAAAACTATCTAAAGGTAGGACAGAAATCCTGGTTACTAGTCCCTACCAAATTGGCTTGAAATCCAATGCGGATAACCAAAATACAGCCCTCCTCTAGCGAAATTCAATTGAGTACGACGAGACCATAATTATAGCCATTGACCAGCTTTAGCTAAATGATTTCTGCCAGTGTGTCTATTAACTAGGCTGAAGAAAGGAAATCTTGATACCCTGACCCCACCCCCCTCCTAAAGAGGTCGGATCAGGTACAAACAATACAAACGTACAACTGCAAGCCAAGCTCGTGCATCCCGACAAATTTACTTAGGGTTCAATATCTCTTTCTGGTAGATATACTTCTGTATAATTTAGTGACACGCTCTCCTTCCTCCCCCACATAATTTAAATCCATCCCAGATTTACATAGGAATAACTAGGAAATTATCCATTGTATATCCGGAAATTATCCGAATTGTTGTTCTGATAACATCAACCTAGTAGCCCCCTTTCCCTCTCCTCATAGTTTGCATACAGTCTGGATCACGTAATTCCCATAATATTTGGCAGGGATCAAACTACGTTTTCTGGACAAGTATTTGACCCCCCCCCATCCCAAATATCGAATCACATATGGAGCCACGGTACTCGTGCACTAATGGGTACACACCGCTACAGACTGTATCGAGGAAACCAGACATGAAACCTGCAAACGAGTATTAGCAGTAGAGAAATTGAATGCAAAGCGTGGTTTTCATTGCGATTACAACATTGAAAATGTTGTTTTTTGGGATTTGGGGTAGGGGGAAAGGTACCTAGGTTAGGTTAGGCTAGGTTACGTATTTGATATATTCTATGCTTTACCCCGGCCCCTTAATGTGCAAATATATAGCCCAAATTTGTTTCTAAACTATTATATATTCATACTTCTTTTTTTTTAGCATTAACCAAACTTGACTTCTTTCGTGTGTAACATTTAGCGCACAAGTACCGGAGCCACCAAAACTACACAAATGACACTTACTTTTATTCTCCACCAAATCTGGCCAACCTCTTCTTTAAGATATCCTGCTATCACAAAAATTAGGGAACCTCTCCCTCTTTTTATCATCCAAAAAGATTGGGCCAGGTTCTGATGCTTAGGACTTTAAGATCTTGCTTCCTACCAGTGGCGGATCCAGGGGGGCGCCCCCCCTAGCGTAGTCTAAAGTAGTGTAATTTACTTAATTAACTCAAGTTGCGTTAATTAAACTTGCTCCTGACGCAAGTTTATCGGATCAACCTATTTTGCCCCTCCCCCCTAAAAAATTTTTATCAGATCAACCTATCCTGCCCCCCCAAAAAAAAACAGGATCCATCCCTACTTCCTACCAAGTTTGTTCGTGACCAACGATCACTTCTGGTAGATGTTATGATGGCAATAGCTTAAGGACCCCATCCCCTTTTCCCCATACAGGCTAGATAGCGTTCAGAAACGTTAAAAGTCTAACTAGGACACCAGCTTTTACTTCCTGTCAAGTTGGGTTAAGACAAGATTCTAAATAGCCTTCCTCTTTTCCCGGATTTACAGGTCGGATCGTAGCTGAATGTGTTTCAGTCGGCTTTTGGGCCCAAACTTATATGAATACAAAATATCAGAAAATTCATAAAAAAAGGGTACTTGTTAATTATATGGAACACACCCAAGAAGTGAAGTTAGGTTAATCCTAATGAAATATGCTAAAATACGATGATAATATAATGCCTTAGAAACCAAATTATGGAAACTATGACAAAAAATGTGGAAACAGGCCGCGCAGAACACATTATATAAAATACTTAACCCAACCTAACCCCCAGCTACCTCTATATACATCATAGTTTTTCTCACTCAAAATAACCAAATCATAACCGATTGTGAAAGGCAAGCCGTTATTTGTCAGATCTTAGAGAGCGAAATTCTTGAGCGTGTTCCGTATAATTAGCAAGTACCAAAAAAAGTTCAAGATTAAACTTTACAAAATCATTTCGCATAAATCTAGAGCAGATAAGAAATGTTCGGTCCAAGGCCCCATAAAGTGAATTCGATGTTTTACACAAGTCTGTTACTACATATATCCGAGGAGCCTTTTTTTCGAAGCCCAAACAGATTCGTTTGCTCCTTGTTTATGCTATTCAGTAGGTGAGAAAAAAAAGATTATTTCCATTTTTTTATTCTTGAAAAAATACAGGAAATTCTGCATCTCCATCTCACGATTCCCATACCAAAAAGTGTCAAACTTCCATCCCTTGCCTTTACCGAAACAGAACCGCTCATCACGATAAAAACAAAACTACGAAAGCAGTAACGTTGCTCCGTAACAAAATGAGATGAAGAATCTCTCTCTCTCTCTCATCTTTCTTTTTAAAAAAATATATATATTAATACGCAACGCCTTAGGGTCATATACATAATTTCAGCAATTGGGACAACAAACCGGAAGTCTTAAGTGTCATACGCTCAATAGCCAACATCTGAGGTAAAACCACAAACTCGTCCGCAGGTTAAATCCAAAGTATGACCAAGAAATTTGGCAAAAAAAGTAAAATCACTAAAAATCATAATAACTAATAGCTGCAGAATGACTTATAGTTTTGCCTCTACAAAACTGACGGTTTTACCTCTATATAAATGTAGGTTTTTAACTAATCTTTTTTCGTTTTTGGAATGCAGTGATTGGTATTTAAACAAAACACGGATAAGGGTCGTTAATTGCTACCTTGCAGAGAAGCTGAAAAATAATTATGGATGGTTAGTATTTTGAAGACATGGTCGTACAATCCGTAACATGAAACAACAAAGAGATTCAGAAATACAAAAGGCAAAGCTAGGTACTAAATAAGAGGGATATTCCTTAAAAAAAAGAAAAACGTTCGTTTGTGGTGGATTTCCCCATTTGTAAAACATAGCCTTAAATAGAAGCGCTTGAGACCCGTTTTGAACAGTAAGAATCGTTGTTACAAAAATAAATGAGTTCCACTCCTGAATTTAAATAATACTGTTTACTTTAGGTTAGCAGTTGCTGCTGTCAGCATTGGTGAGAGGTGAATATACCCTGAGAATTAGAATGTATTTCACAAACCTTTTAATTTTAAAGTAACTAATGAACAAATCTAAAAATTTAAGTTGTGGGGACAAATCCGAGGGGCTAATAACTGACCGTCGCAGGTGTCCCTTCCTTCGTGCCTCCGGCTGTGCCTCCATGCCTCCGGCACACCTGAAACAGAGTGTTCCTGGAAGGGAAGGAACACAGTTTTATCTTTGGCTTATGGAAAGCGTACGGCGCGTTTTTTACGACGGCAAACTTTTTCCTCTTGAGAGGTTATCTTTACTTGGTCGTGTTGAAAACTGCATTCGACATTGGAGATCCTGGGTCCTGAAAAGTGGACATTATGCTTTGAACGAGAATTTTATTACCACAAACCTTTACCATTGCCTAGAGATAAATATGCATTCCCTAGTGCTTCTCATTCGTCGATTCAAACGGCTTGGGCTCGAACGTCTTTTCAAACTCTCCGACATGAATAGCCAACCGTGTGAAGATTTTTTTAGGAAGATGCGGTCTCAAACCAGCACTTACAGTACTGTAATAAACTTTTCGTTCCTCCAACTCCTACATCGAATTCGTCATTATGAAAGCTAACGGAGTTTGAAGCTCAATATTCTAATGAACAGCTGTCCTTGCCCAAGGCCAAGCGAGTTAGATCCATTGGTGTTGTGTCTGTCAGTTCCGATTTTTCTTTGCCCGGGGACGATGAAATCAAGCTCGAGCTAGGGCCAGCTCGTATTGAAAGCCAGCGAATAATGAAAGCCTTGATACCTGACGACGTACTTTCTGCTTTCGGTCACCAAGTACCGAATGTTCGTCTTTCTGTACTTCACGACAGTGACTCAGACGATGACTCAGAGGAAAATACTCTGTCCGATAAGCTGGAAAAGGCTTCCGCGACTGACACTGAATCGGGCTCGGAAAGTGACGGCATCATTGAAGATTTTCCAGTGATTGCTCACTGTGTGAAACACCAAGTTGAGAAAAATTGGGTTAGTGAGCCTGTGACGAACATGAAAAATTCTAGGTTTTGTCTTGTCAAGACTTCTGACGGCTCCATAACACCAATAAAAAAATCCACGCTGTTGTGGCTTCTGAGGGAAAGCTCTGAGAAGCTGAGTAGTGACCGATTAAAACGGGTGATGGTCCAGGGCCGACGAGTAGGACTACGTGAGTCGCCACAAATCAATGCAGAGGTCGGTGTGAAATCGGAATTGCGTATCGGTGAATGGTTTGGCTACTTGTCTGGGCGAAGATGCCACTCTGTTGACACGCAGAATATTGCGATGCCGTTCCCTGACGACATAGGAATTGTGTACAAGGGTTACTGTGACTCCAGCCTGTATATCATGCATTCAGCAGAACCCGTTTCTATGGAAATCGGCACCAACATTGTCTTTGGCTTTGACTCAGACGTCTTCACAAAGCTGAATTCATTTATCCAGAAGAAAGGGTTCCACTTTTTTGATGTCTCGTCAGCATCGCAATCATCATTTTAAAAATGGCACCTAAACCCAAAACTGACCTCAAGACCATAACCACCACCATCGCCATGTTCTGTGTGTCAACAGAAGGAATTTTGTTTAACATTTTTCAGAGGTAGTTGTCATTTTTTTCCCTCCCCTAATCCTCTCCACTCGGTGATATTTTAATACAAAAACATATAAATCTTACAACTTTATACATTATCATATCACCTAAACTTCAAAAAAAAAAAAATTATCATATACCAGTCAATGTATTAGTGGACATGAAGGCACACTACCATTTAACTTTTTTCTTGCCAAATATCTATCGCTCCCCCCGTTCCAGGGTGTCCTTCCCCCTCTAGGAGACGCTTTTCTGGTGGCATTTTTACTTCAATTTCTTAAAATTCATATCCTTCAATTTTCACTAATAGGAATTCGAATTTTAAAGGTGGTCTTCCAAAAAGCTTACTCTTACAACTTTAAAAAATTTTTAACACAAAAAAAACTATTTGCTCTCCCGTAGACTGGGCATCCTCCGTCCACAAGAAACCCATTCTTGCGGTGGCACTTTTTTCCTTCTTTTTTTTCTTTTTTTTTGAGCCCATTTTACGACCAACCTTAATCAACAACAAAAACAAAATACAACCAATCCATCAACAAAAAACCACAAATAACCTTAATACCGACGTGCATGGGGGCACAGAACTGAACAGAATCTTGAACCATGTCTCCTACGGACAAGGAGGCCACCCACGGCGGGGCTGGTCCTTCCAGCTCAAGTGCGTGTGCCCCTCGTCCCCCATTCGCTTGAGTTCTTTATATAATTTTATGAGTCTTGAATGCATTCCGAGATCTAGGGCAGCGGAAGCGATGAATACCGTCGGAAAACTTGTTATGCTCAGTAGAAGACTTAGTAGTAGAAGACTTAGTGTTTATACTTATGCTAACCGAGCTTAGTTTGATTTACTGAAGCTCATTTGTCCAGTTTCTTAGGGTTGTCATTTGACCTGTGATTATCGAGATGATTACTGAAACGTACCAATAAATATCTAAGAAACTAGTTATTTTTTAGTTGGTTGCTTTACTTAGCGCTTTTTACTAATAACTCGGTAGTAACAGTTTTTCTGACTGTTGCTTTACAGTTTTCTCTTCAAATACCCAAAGGCCTGGGTTTAATACCAAGAAAGTTGGATTCTAAGTACATTCGGGAAAAAGGGATCTGTGTTTCTTCCGGATTCTTTCGTGTCAAACCAGCAGATTCCTTTTTTTTAGTACAATTAAGAATCCGAGATCCAAGGGTGCGTCTTGGCACAGCCACTAAACAGAAAAGCAGGTATGATAAAAGAGAAAGGGACGTGTGAAGACGTGATAAAAGGCAACTTTTACCGCTGGCCAAGCCATATTGAATAGGGCTGCGAAGCGTGACGTCAATTCTTGGGCGGGAAATTCAAATAACGATGAAACGTGGATGCGTAGACACGTTTCTTCGGAACTTTGGTGAATTGTTTTGGCCTAAAATATTTGTCGTAGATCCTACTAATCCACCAGAACGTTTTGACGTCGAAATAATACTAGGAATATTGACAATCAGTTGTTAGTTACAACTAGAAACCACGTTTCACGGTACTTTGAATTTCGCACCTTGCTTTTTACGTCATCACCGCGCAGCCCTATGTTGTATAACTTAAAAACCGTGTTCTGGGATCTTTTTTGAAATTTCGGGATTTTTTTGAAGAAAAATCGGAATTTTATTTTTGAGCTGGTGGCAACGCTGCATGTGTAATAGGAAAAAGTGACACCATCAGTGCCATCGTAGGGTTACCTAGTTTTTGCAAGGATATCAACAACTTGCAGTCCTCCGTTCTTCTTCTTTAGGTACATATCAGTTGTTTTCAGTCTTGGGGGTTCTTTTCCTTGCCAAATAAACCCGTAAATGATTTTTTCCAAGCTTTAAAAGATCGCTTTTGAAGGTGCTGAAATATTCGACAGATACCGAATAACAGGCAAGCTGTATATGTTTACATATTGCGCCCTTTGGAATATTTTATAAGTTTCCTTCCCTGTCCATTTTTAATGCCTCCGGCATGCCTCCGGAGGCATGCCTCATGCCTCCGGCGTGCCTCATGCCTCCAGGTGTCCCTCAAAATGCCCAGTTGTTAACCCCTCGGACAAATCAACCTATGAAAGCAAGGAAAAAAAAAAACCTGGGTATGTAAGAAACAACCATAAAGCTTGTTTCCCCACCGATTAATATCTTATACGTTCTGTGAAAGACACGCCGAATGACAAGAAGGCTACACGGTTCTATTGGGACTGTATCAGAATAACGGGGTTAGTAGTTATGTTACAGTCACAATATCATTACCATACTAATTATGAGAGATCGTCTACTAGATACAAGCCAAATGCTTGACTCTGCTTGATTTTGGTTCCAAGCTTCTCCTTACGCATACAATTGATCTCGCTTTATCTTCGTGTACAGGCTTCTTAAACTATTCCTCATTCACCGATATCCGGTGCATTTTCAAAGGTGAAACATCGTTAACTTAATTCTTTATAATAATTAAATTTAAAAAGTTTTCTTCAGCTGAAAGTGCGGATCAATATCAATACTTAAAACAAACAGAAAATACTCTGTAAATGAGGGAGCCTTTCCCTTCCTCAACACTTGCTCTTTACGGTAAAATCTTAAAGAGTTCTTTAAGAAAGCTTCTCATTCAAATTCAGCGGCCCTTGTGATTGAGCAGTTTTTCCAAAAGAAATTTGACAAAAAGGCAAACTTTATCGTAAAGAGTGAGGGCTGAGGAAGGAGAAGTCCCCCTCATATACGGAATAATTTCTGTTCGTTTTCAGTTTTAGTGTAGCTTCTTACTTTAAGATGAATTTTTTTAAATGTAATTTACCGTTTTTCAAATTTCTTTGTAATTAATATTTTACTGTTTATCAAATCATGCCAGGAAAATCCCCATCTCCCGCAGAAAATCATCCCCTCCAACCAAAAACCGTACATGTCCCAATAACTAAATAGGCTACTATATTTTGAACAGTGGGCGAACTGCGTAACTTACAGCCCGTTCCCCAGGAACTATAGGGGTCATGTCATCCCCTAAGGCAGTGGTTCTCAAACTTATTTAGACACTGTATCCTTTTTTACCCACAAAACGTTTTAGGTATCCCTTCTCAGTTACCAGTGCTAAGTAAACTATAGCTAAAACATAAATAAAATTGTCAGTCATAGAGTTAAAGGGTTGTTTTATTTTGTTGTTGGCCGGCCACGTACCCCCTAAAAATTTTGGCGTACCCCGAGGGACATACCACAGTTTGAAAACCACTGCCCTACAGCATAGTTATTGGACTTTTATACTATACTAAATCAAATATTCAAAATCTAACTCAAAAAGGCACTAAAACTTTTGAGTTCCGTTCGAATGAGCCCTTTCCCAATCTTCTAGGACATTTGGTTCCATACGATCAGCCCTGGAAAAACCAAGAAAAATAATAATCACGCATCAGTGATCTTTTCTTCCTGCGAAAAGAATACAAAATTCCACATTTTTGTAGATAGGAGCTTGAAAACACAGTAGGGTTCTCTGATGCGCCGAATCTGATATGGTAATTATCATTAAGATAGCGCGACGTTTTGGTTTTTCGAAAATCAGGTAAGTTTTCTCAGGCTCGTAGCTTTAGATGAACAACAATAAACTCAATGAATTGCATATATTTGGAATCAAAGCTAATTCTTTTGATGTATCTATTGTTATCAAAATTTTATTTTTAGAGTTTCGGTTGCTATTGGACCGAGTATCGCCTTGCTTACAGTTCATCACCACGAACTGTTCACGTGGCACGTCATGTCACGTCCTCCTCAGGCTTGACAAATTTGAAAATCTGTGCCAAATAGTCGGCATCGATTCAAAATGGTAGAAATTTCAGAAGATACAATAATAGCTGCTTTTCACTGTGACCATGTCTACTAAGGAGTTGTTCACTTGTTTTTCATTGTGTGTACAGACCTAAACCTGAGTACATTCTTAGAGGCAGGGCAAGAGGCACAAAGTCACGAATTAACGTACTTGGAGTGCGCAACCCTTTGATGTCATCAATTGTTAACGGGTTTTGACCTCCAATAAAAGTTAATATACTAAATAAATGCGCTTTGAAATTCTTGTACAGTTTGTTCCAGATGAAACGCTAATTTGCGGCTAAACCTTTTTAATTACACAAAGCAAAATAATAATTTACCAGTCCAGGAGGCAGTCTCGTTAGTTTTTTCTCTTTTTTTGTCAACGGTGTAATGAGAGAATATCGTCTCGTTAACTGGAACTTTTTTTTTACTACTAAAAAATTACTTAGAGGGTTTCCACGTGCTTCCCACCCTTAAAACAGTTTTCGACTTTATAGAAAAGCATAGTCATCACTTTACATTCATCAATATAAAGTGGTATGTCATAATAAGTCGGTTAAATATTGAAAGAACCAGGCAATTGTTAAACATTTCACGACATAAAAAACGTGAACGTTTATTTTTCAGATTAACCGCAACAATCCATAATTGACCTAATTCAAGACCAATTACTTGGTTTGGGACGAGGGTCAGTGGCGTGACTCTGTAAGCTCAGCCACAGTTGACCCAGCTTTAAATGGGTACCTACAGAAATCTGGGAAAGGTAAACAGGAAGGGTAGTCGAAAGCACAGGATAGTTGACCCCAAGCCCCCCATTGCACTTCCTGGCTGTAGGGTCAAGAAACGGAGATCAGCACCGCCGGTAAGGACTGTATAGTCCAATGCCGTATTCTTTACCTTCTTTACCGAGGCAGAAAACGATACCCTATTTTAGCTTTAATCTTCTTCATAGGAGGGAGGCCATGGAAAGCATGCAACCCGTCTAACACAGTAAATGAATTTAGAAGCATTGAAGATGTGAACAGATCATGGTTGTAGCGGTAGCTGCAGCCTTGTAAACGAGGCAAAGAGTAACCAAAAATTTCAAAATGGGTTAAAAGAACTGGGAAGTGAGAAAAAACTGTCATTTCTATCTAATTCAGGAATGGTAACCAACCTTTATCTAAACTAGTCTTAATATTAAAATGTTATTTTGAAAACAAATTTAAGGGAATTTCAAAAAATAGCCTGAAACCCCTAAAAACAAAGGTAAGACTTGCTATTCTACTCAAAGGGCTAAAACAGGGACATCTTTCTTGATTTATTTTTCATACCTTAGGGCTTCCTCGTGTGAAGGCCAAATGTATTTTAAATCCGGTGCTTTACTTACTGGATCAGTATATATATATATATATATATATATATATATATATATATATATATTATATATATATATATATATATATATATATATATATATATATATATATATATATATATATATATATATATATATATATATATATATATATATATATATATATATATATATATATATATATATATATATATATATATATATATATATATATATAAAAAATTATGAGTCTATTCAACAATATCTATTAATAGACCCTTCAACCTCGGAAGGCGTAGGCTGAAACCAAGCTCGTATTCAAGAATTTTTTGAAGGGAAAAAAGGCTTATTAAAAACATAAAAGACGGTATGGATATATGAAAAACATTAGCGAGTTAAAACACTTCGAAATATCTGGACCCAAACACTCCCATGCGTAAGTATTTCTTAATTAAACAGTTATAAAGAAAGTAAAACACGAACATTAGGTGCATAGAAATCTCATTTATTAGTGTTTTATATCAGGATATCTTAGAGGGGACAAAAACAAAATCAGAATTTCCATTTTGGTAAGATGACGCAAAGAAAAATGAAGATTCCCAAGTTCTAATAGTCTTTTTTTTAATGAAACACAGAATTTCTATTCTAATTGCTCACTGTTTCATAGCTCGTATATCAATACAACACAATTTACATTTTACTTCTGAATAGAAGTCAGAGGTCAGGGCATACGAAGGGGGTATTCAGGGAGGTGGCCCCTGGAATGTTGGGAGTCTCAGCATTATTTCTCCAATACCTTATATTTTCCGTTTAGTTTACTTATTTATGAAGTCGTGTCTCACTTCTAAATATTCCTAAATCCGAATAAGAAAAACAAGGTGGACCTTCTACTATATTAAATAAGTAAAAACAAGTCTTTTTAACTGAAAGTAAGGAGCGACATTAAAACTTAAAACGAACAGAAATTATTCCGTATATGAAAGGGGCTGTCTCCTCCTCAACGCCTCGCTCTTTACGCTAAAGTTTTTTTATTGTTTTAAAAAATAAAGTTGTGAGACAGAGTCAAACTTTAGCGTAAAGAGCGAGGCGTTAAGGAGGGGACAGCCCCTTTCATATACGGAATAATTTCTGTACGTTTTAAGTTTTAATGTCGCTCCTTACTTTCAGTTAAAAAAAAACTTGTTTTTTTTATTTAATTTCTGACTGTTTTTGAATTAATGCATCTTTGATTTTGGCTCACCGTGCATGAATAATTAAAACGAAATTTGAATATTTATTTTACTTTTTTTGGCTAAATGGCTTTCTTAAAATTTTGTTCTGACTTAACTTATGAATAACTTACGTAACAAAATTCTATATTTGTATTACATATATTAGGGAGTTCGCCCCCTAGTCAATACCTCACTCTGTACGCTAAAGTTCAAATTTTGTTCCGATTCTTTAAGAATGGCCCCTTAATCACAAAGGCCGTTAATTAGAATAAATAGCTCTGATGAAAGTACAGAAAAAAACTTTAGCATAAAGAGCGAGTTAATGATTTGGGGGCGAACCCAATCACGTACATAATAATTTCTGTTCGTTTTAAGTTTTGATGCTGCTCCTTACTTTCAGTTGAAAAAATTGTTACTTTTTTATTTTATTTCTGATCGTTTTTTTAAATAATGCTGGGAAATGCGGCACCCCCTTCATAGCAATGTTCCTTTCCCCATGAAAACTGCCTCAATGGACAGATTCTCCCACGTAACACCCGACCCAACCCCACTCCCCAAATACGGGAAAAAATCCCCCCTGGAAACTTGTGTATAGCCTAATTCCGAATAACCAATACTATATGTAAACGTTGGGCAAAGTTCATAACTTGCAGATCTTTCCCCGGGGACTGTGGGGGTTTAAGTCATCCTCAAAGACATAGATATTGTGTTTTTCAACCATGCTGAACGAAATGGCTATCTCAAAATTTTGATCGGGTGACTTTGGGGAAAAATGAGCCTGGGAGGGGGCATATTTGCCCTCCATTTTTTCGGTCACTTAAAAAGGGCACGACAAATTTAAATTTTCGTTCGAATGAGCCCTCCCGCGATATTCTAGGACCGCTGGGTCGATGCGACCACCCCTGGGGAAAAAAAAACACACATCCGTGATGTTTCTACTGGCAAAAATACAAAATTCCACATTTTTGCAGATAGGAGCTTGATACTTCTATAGTAGGGTTCTCTGATACGCTGAATCTGATGGTATGATTTTTGTTAAATTTCTATGACTTTTAGAAGGTGTTTCTCCCTTTTTTCGAAAATAAGGCAGATGTTCTCAGGCGCGTAACTTTTGATGGGTAAGACCAAACTTGACGAAACTTATATATTTGAAATCAGCATAAAAATTTGATTCTTTTGATGTATCTATTGGTATCAAAATTCCGTTTTTTGAGTTTCGGATACTATTGAGCTGGGTCGCTCCTTACTTACAGTTCGTCACCGCGAACTGTTTGGAAAGAGGTGGTTGGAGCTGCTAAGATACTAATGTTAATACTCCAGCATCAAAGGTGCCTATTCAAATTCAGCCAGAAATTAAAGTATACACAGATACTCTGACCGATAAAAAGAAGGTGGAAAAAGTAAAAGAAAAAATAGTTGAGCCTTCTACTATGAAGGAGGGGGTTGGAGCTACGGAAGATACTGCTATTAATGCTCCAACCTCATTGGAAGAAGAACAACAACAAAGGACGATTGAAGGAAAAACAAAAACAGCAGAGAAAAAGAAAAGCGTAAAGAGGGCAAGGCCAAAGGATTAAATCTTACAGCAAAGCAGAGAATGGCAGCAAGTTTAGAAGCATGGAAAGAAAGAGGTTTTCAAATTCCAACTGGAACTGAAAAGAAAATTCGGTCAAAAAAAAGAAAAAACATATGTCAAAGAATCAACTCCCAGTGAGATTCAGGATGCTGCTCAGGCTAAAGCAGAAATTTGGTCAAGGAAAGAAAAAACATATGTCAAAGAATCAACTCCCAGTGAGATTCCGGATACTGCTCCGGCTAAAGCAGAAGAAAATTCGGTCAAGGAAAAAAAACATATGTCAAAGAATCAACTCCCAGTGAGATTCAGTATACTGTTCAGGCTAAAGTAGAAGAAAATTCGGTCAAGGAAAGAAAAAACATATGTCAAAGAATCAACTCCCAGTGAGATTCAGGATACTGCCCAGGCTAAAGCAGAAGCGGTGACTCAAGAAGCAAAAGTCAATTCTTCTACTTCAGAGCCAGAAATAACAGAATTGACAGCAGATATCTGGGAGTTTCTGTGTAGAGAAAGGGAAGACGAAACTAGTACGTCTGAACCCAGTAAATCATCCGTCAAAGGGGGCTTAAAACCCTTGTAAAGGCTAGAAGAGAAAGTCTCACAACAAATTACAGCTGAGTTAAAAAACCATGTACCTGTCAACTAAGCACCTCCACATGATCCTTCCAAAAAAAAGTTCCACAGAAGAAGCTTTCTTTTGACAGTGTATCAGAGACTTTTTTAAAAATCACATCTCGCTTAAATCCGATCAGTTTAAAAAGAAAAAAACGGCTTAAAAAGGCCGTTACACCTTCTAATTTCTAATTTAATAAGCCCTCTTCTAAGTTATTATGACCAACCCCTCTATAAAAAGTGGCGAGGGGAAAAAATAAGAATACATAGGGGCCACATCATTCTCACTTCATGCCCCAACAGGAAGAAATTCATCCCAGGTCTTCTGCCACTACGTTCCCTTGTAGATCTTGTGTTAATCTATGAAAATTTGTCTAAAACTGGAAAAACATAAAATAAGAAATAACTACCATGAGTAAATTTTAATTGAGGCTTGCCAATTAATCTTTGCCAATTAAATCTTTAATTTAAATAGCTTAAAAAAAGTTATTCCGTACGACGGCCCTTGTGTTTGAGCAGTAGTTCTTAAAGAACTAACACAAAAACTCAAACTTTAGCGTAAAGTGATTGGGGTTTAGACGGGAGCAGCCCCCTCATATACGGAATACTTTCAGTTCTTTTAAGTTTTAATGTTGCTCTTTATTTGTTTTTTAACAAGCTTTCTGTAAATTATCTTTTCGTTTAAGGCTCATTATAAGTTCCGAATGAGTGAAGCTTGTGAAACCTGGTATACATTGAACAGAACTACGAAGTGTGTCAGAAAATAATAATGTCATAACTGACCCCTATCTGGAACATGCACATAGGATTTGATTTTAGAAAGGGGGTGACTTCGACACAGGAAAATTCTATGAAAACGTAGGAATGCTCGGGGAGGGGGTCACAAGCCGTGCGCTCCCCCATAAATCTTGAGATTTTTGTGTTTTTTCCATTAATTGATTATTTTTTCCATACAAATTACCTGTTTTTGGCTCCTTTTTTCGTAGCTGTGCCCCGATCCCAAATAGAAAATATTACTGATGTCCCTGCCTTGTCTGTTTAACTTCTCTGAAAATAGATTGACCTGGTTTGTTTTATCTTCCCATGTCTTCAATTTGGTTTCCGTCAAGTTTGATACGTTTCCTTATTTTGACATGGGATCGGAAAGATAATAAACCTCTGAAAATTATTAATAAATTATGGGTCCCTGTTCTAACTAATTATTTCCGTCGAAAAAAAAACTTTTTCCATAGGCCACCTTCTAATACTCAGAAGGTGGCACATGTCCATATCGTCATATTAAACTATTGTATACAATTTGAACATGTCAAATGTGACTTTAATCAAACACACTAGGTTATTATAGAGGTTAAATCCCAATGTTCTGGGAGTTGAAGGCTAAGACGAGCAGAAATAAAAATACTATAATAATTCAAACTTAAAACAGCCAGAAATCACAATCAATGAATAAATGAAATCATAAAAAACAAAAATTAAAATAAATAATCCCATCAAACATAAAGATACTAATATAAATAAATTAATTTTTATGAGCAGGAGTCTACGCAGCTGTGTTGATCAAGGACAGCTTGACGCCGCAAAGAGATGTTAATAGTAGTACCGCGATAGTTAGCTTACCTTATAGTCTTATCGCAGACTGAAACAGCTACCCAAGAATTGGTAATATTTCTAATCGTTCCATGATAATGACAAAGATTCACTTCCTATAAAAGAAAACAAATATATAATTTATTAGCATGATTAAGATCATCGAACAAAGCAAATTGAATGAACATCTGTCTTGAGTGCCTGGATTTGAGAAAAACAGACATCTTTATTCCTTTCCTTGGTTTGTTTTTGCTTATTAGTTGTACGTCAGACAAGCATAGCAAAAAAGGAGGCAAAAGAAAACGGAAGCAACTTTTATTTTCTGGTGCAAAAAATAGAATTTTACTTGCTTTTTCAAACTGCTCTTTTTTCTTCTTCTAATTTTCATGAAACAGGAAGGTTTGCTGTGCAACAAATGACAAGTTCAACAACCATGCACTTTTAACTGATAAATTCATAAAATAAAATTTTGCGAGGAGTTGCCGGCTTTTAAAAAGCGCGCACACCATTTGTGCGTAACAAGCGTTGCGGGGACTGTGTCACATGCGGCGGGACTGCGGGGCACGCCGTGTGGCGGAACGTGGGCAACTTCACGAATTCAGCATGATAAAGTTTTTAAAAATACAAGGGAGATTAGAACATTGCATTTAAAACCAGATACTTGCATTTACTAACAGTAATATGCGGTCCTATTGCACCATAAGAGCGAACAATACTACTAACACAAGCTGAAAGGATAGGCTTACATCGACTAACATTCACGTTTTTTTACGGACAAAATGGAAAGTTAATCAACCAATGGAACTATGAGAAACAGTTCTTTCACAGTTTCATTGTCTGATTTACGTTTCAGTTTGTCAGTGAAACGCAAAATTTGAGACGCGGCATAACGAGTGAAAGATCGTCCGCGTAAGTTATAAAATATTTATTACTAAAACCCGTAAAAAGCAACAAAATACAGGCATGTTTCGTTCAAAAAATACATATACAATTCAAAAATAAGGTGAAAGAACGCTTTGGAGGCATCAAGTGTACATAGATGAAGTCCATATTTTTTCTGCGAAGCTTCGTGGAAAATATTTTCCAGATAAATGTCTCATTCCTTTTACTCAATTCTTCCAGACCTATATTGATTTCAAAGCGCGCCTCTTAAGTAAAAGTTCCTCCAATTGGCACTGTTAATCATTAACAGAAATTTCCCAATAGCTAACTAAAATCAGATGAAAACTGATCAAGTACCCAGAGACACGTATGGCGTTTTGGTTTTACCGAGCATTTGTTGTACCAAGCTTTTTTTTTTTACCGAGCGTTTCTTAGAGGTATATAGCATAGTATTGCGACGTACACATTGGGTGGTAAAAAAAACACTCAGTAAAACACATGTCGACGGCGGCAATGCAGCCGTCCATTGTCACTATAATAAACGAAAGACAAAATATACGGTCTTTCACTTTAACCCTTACGTCAAGATGGTGGCCTATGGAGCTAAATGGAAGCGTACACGCTCGTGTACGCTTTTTTTTTTTTTTTTTTTTTTTTTTTTTTTTTTTTTTTTTTTTTTTTTTTTTTTTTTTTCTGACGGCTGCTGATTAGAGAGTGTGTTTGTAGAGAATATATCCTAAAAATCAGAATCCAGTGCAAATACTGTGTCATTTACTGTGGTATAATTTCCTTGAGGGACGCCACTCCTCAAGGTCACCCTGCAGCGCCGTTAACAGTTACAGTTTTGGTTAGGAAAATTAGTGAAAGGTCTACTATGAGGCCACACAAGCAAATACTTTCCTGGCGGGGATAGGGACAGAGAAAGGAACTTTTGATGGAGCAGAGACGCCAAATAATTTCACAGTCCTGGAACAGCTGCAATTACTTATACCCAGCGTATCCTCGTCAGGGCTTTCATCAGGGAAAGCCCTCAATTCAATCCCGTCAATCAATTTATGGTTCAATCCCGCTTCCTATGGCTATAATGAGAGAAAGGTTGAGATGGCTAGGGCAAGTTCTGCAGATGAAGGATGAAAGATTGCCGAAGATTGTCCTTGTCGGACAACCGTTTTGGGGCAAGTTGTCAAAAGTGGCAGGAGTATATCATGAAAAAATGTGAAGTCGTGAATGAATTTCTTTTCTTGGGAAGGGAGAGGGCAATTGTAAAAAAAAAAGAAAAAGCTAGACAATTTGATTAGGAAGTGCCCAGAAATTCAAGGAAGTTTGAATGGGCCCAAGTTATCCCGTGCTTTCGACCCTAAACAAATCAAAGCCTATATATATCATAAATAAATTAAAAATGAATGTTAATTCCATTTGTGTGCCCAAAACTAAATACTATTTAAACAAAATTTGAATTCCTTTACATCAAGAAAATTTCTACCTTTTGGTTTTCAAAATAGCCTCTAGTTTAACAGCTCCCCCCCCATGCCTGTACGTGTAATAAATTCATAAGAACATAGGGGGACATACAATGTATCTTTTTATGTGCAGAGGGGGGAGAATGTCGTTTTCTAAAATTATTTTCAATGAAAGTTGAAAGTTTCAGATCTATTTACGATTTGTGATCTATTTTTCAGATCATGGTTTCAGATCTATTATGATCGATTGATGATGCGACGGTAGAATGTTTACCGCCAAGTGTGTACCCAGTAGAGTAGTAACGGCAAAAAAAAAAAAAAAAAAAAAAAAAAAAAAACACTCGGTAAAGCACGCCAAGTGTGTCTCGGCTTTTACTTTTGAGCGTGAAAAGAGATGCCAGTAGATGGGAGACATTACGGTCAATTTTTGGGCTTCTAAGGGAACTTGAACCCTGCTGACGCCAATGTTTCTGCAATGTCATTA
Source organism: Artemia sinica (assembly GCA_027921565.1). Classification (NCBI taxonomy): domain Eukaryota; kingdom Metazoa; phylum Arthropoda; class Branchiopoda; order Anostraca; family Artemiidae; genus Artemia; species Artemia sinica. Next base: position 29,287,942 of record CM051263.1, on the reverse strand, counting down.
TCAAGAGTAGATTCAACGAAGTTCAGCTGCAATCCTACTTCCAGGTAAGGAGAAGAAGGAGGGGTCGCAGTCTCGCCACTTGCACACTTGCCGCAAGAGGTTGTCGGCCCTAGTAATGTCTTTTGGGGAGCCAGAACTCAACTCTCCGTAGGAGACGGAAAGGAAAGGGTGTCCTAACTTCTTGTCATAAGGATATCTAATAGAAGAGCTTCTGAGATTTCAGCCAAACATAGGGGAAAATAAGAGTAAGAGTTCTGGATCACTTTTTAGAGTTCTTACCAGATGCGATGTCCTTAAGTTGTAGTCATAAAAAAATATCTACCAAAAGGGAGTGTCGGAACTCAATCATTGGCGTTTTGGGCTCCCAGATCTGCATCTACAATGTGAGAATCTGAAGAACATACTCGGGCCCATCAGTTCGATGGCAGATTCTGAAAATATTCATCAAATCCTAACTCTTCGAAACTGTAAACTTGGAAGGTGTAAGCTACGCATTCGCCAACTGCACGGTAACCCTGAGAAGCTCCACTTTCAACCTGTATCGGTGAGGAGGCGTTACTGCCTATTATGACTCCTTGCGATCTTCCAGTAAGATAATCGCGGATCCAAGAAACACTCATACCCTACGGGAGGAAGGGACCCCTAGATTCATGGCATCAGAACATCTACCAGAAAAAGGGCTCAGAATTCATCAAAAAGTAGTGGGAAGTAAAAGCCAATGTCCTAGTTAAGCCTTATGGGGACCTAAATCTGATGTGACCTATGTGGGAGAGGAAAGGGGAGGAGTCCCGGTATGAGTTTAATGTTACGTATCAAAAGTTACCAGCCTTACAAAAATTGCCCAATTTTCAAAAAGGGAAGACCTCCCCCCCCCCAAAAAAAAAAAAAAACAGCAATTTTAATGAAAATCACATCATCGGATTTAGCATATCAGAGAGCCCTACTGCAGAGGTTTCAAGCTCCTATATGCAAAAATTAGGAATTTGGAATTTTGCTTTTCGCCAGAAGAAAGATCACGGATGCGTGTTTATTTGTTGTTTCTCAGAGGTGATAGAATCAAACCAGTGATCCTAGAGGATTGGGAGATTCATTTGAACGGTAATCAAAAGTTCTAGTGCCAGTTTTTAAGTGGCCAAAAATATTGCAGGGCAACTAGCCATCTGATCGAAATATTAAGATAGCCATTTGATTCACCATAGTTAAAAGGTCCAATAACTATGCCCTTAGGGATAAAATGACCCCTTATAGTCCATGGGGAAAGGGCTGTAAGTTAAGCAATTTGGACATTGTCCACATATAGTGTTTGCTATTGGGTAATATACGGAAATTTTTTAAGGGTTATTTTCCATAGGGAGAGCTTTTTGTGAGGAGCTAAGTTCCACGAGGGAATTTCTCAGGGAAAATTCCACACTGGGGGGAGCGGATTTCCTGGTATGTTCTTAAAAGCTGTCATAAATTAAATTATAAAACGAGTTTTTTCAACTGAAAGTAAGGAACAACATTAAAACCTAAAACGAACAGAAATTATTCGTATATTAGAGGGGGCTACTCCTTCCTCAACTTTCGCTCTTTACGCTAAACTTTTTTCTTTTTGTCGCAATTATTTAAGAAAGACTGCTCAAACACAAGAACCGTTGAATTTGAATGGCATGTGTTTTTAAGGACTTTAAGACTTTAGCATAAAGAGCGAGGATCGAGGAAGGCATAGCCTCCCACATATACAGAACAATTTCTGTTCGTTTTAAGTTTTGATGCTGCTCTTTACTTTCAGTTGCAAATTTGTTGGTTTTTTTATCTTAACGGTAGTTTTAGTTCAATACAGGTGTATTTTACGCCATTGTTGAGCTAGGATTTCTTTTTAGGTTAACACTCACTTTGAGAGTTTTTTAGGCTGACGTTTGGGAGATTTTCTCAGTATCTTAGAATATTTTCAATATATGTTTTTGGCAAATATTTTAAATTCGTAGCACGTGGATGCTCGATAAAAACATTCTGCTTGGTCAAGCCGTCAAGCATTTGCAAGAGTTTAAACCCCTCTTGTAAGTATTAATTAAAAACAGTGTTCCAACAAAATAAGTTTCTCAAAGAAAAGTAAAGAACTCCATTAAACCAAAAATGAGCAAAAAGTAAAATCAAATAATCTACAAGCGTGAAACTACCACAAATCAGTATCGATAAATAAATGAAACCCAAAACGAACAGAAATTACAATAAATAACCAAGTCAAACACAAAACGAGCAAAAATTAACATGAGTAGGGCTCAAAACCCCTATGCCTTAAAAAGGCCAGAACATAATTTGCACCTTACTGAAAAAAATTTAAATTTTTAATAACTTTAATAAATCAAATAATATTAACATTTTGATTACTAAATATCAGTAAATGTATATTAAACTGACAATTCACATTCAAGTTCAATAGCTGTCGTAAAAAACAGACATATGGAAAATTTAGTCGTTATTACTTGAAAAGTCCTGTCTGTCCAGCCCTTTCTATTCCTTAATTTTAAAAAGCACTTTGCAAGAAAGAAGTATGAAAAACTTCTTTTCCGAAAGAAATGTTTAAAATTATTTTCTTTTCGTTTTTAACTGACATAGTTTTATTATTGGTTAATATTTACTAATGTTAGTAAAGTTTATGCAGTTTTTCTCCTGAAAAATTTAAATATTGCATTGTAGCTCAAATTTTAGGCACAGTAAATGGAAATATGGGGAAGATCGCGAAACTTTGGAGGCCCACGAACAGGAGGCACCTGCTGAATATATGCATGTATTTGGTAGATGAATCTTATAGATACTGATTCATAGACAGTTAATAATTTTTGTAAAAAGATCCCAAAAAGGATGATCCACATGTTAAAATTATCAGATAAGAGGCCGACACTTGGTAAGTACAAGGTTCGCAAATAAGCTAAATTCAAATAAAACGCATTCCTGTAACGCAATGCAACAAAACCATTCAATATTTATGAAGCATCAGATACTTCACGCCAATAGAAGTCGTAAATAATGAAACCCAGTCTAAGTTACAAAGTTTAAGTACCTAACAACATCTCCAAATGCACTCAACATATCTTAAGAAAACAAACATGTGGGAAAGGAATTTTGTGTTTTCTCATGGAAACATAAACACTTTCAAAAGAAATTAGCAGAGATCATAAAAAAATAAACAATCGGATCTAGTGGTATTACCTGTTCTTTTGGTTGCCTTTTCACCAATGTTCCATTATTCTGGTACATCTCAACAAATGTGTCTGGCAATAAATTTCTCTGAAGACGTAAATCAAGGATATGGCCCTTCTTTAATAATTCTATAGATATTTCAAGCTCTGTTTCAGCACGTCCCTAAAATTACGAGACAATTAGTATGGCCAATCTTTTACCCTCCTCTGAAGGAGTTCCTGGCCTCTAAAGAGTAGAAGAAAGTAACAAGTCGCAAAGTAACAAGTAGCAAGTCGCATATACGATGATCTACGAAACAAAGTGATCACCAGAATCCATCTTTTCACTTTTTAAAGAGAGCTTCCAACCAGAGCCAGATTCTATTTAGGGAACAGAAAGGATGGCTAGAATCTTTATAAACTTTTTTGGAAGATTGGATGAGAGGTGTATGAACTATTTGCAGCTTTGAATACTCATTCTTGTAATTATTATGACTTTGATTGTTGAATACACTACTGGTTCCAATCGCTTCACATTGCAAAAAGTAGAATTGCCATCTTTAGCAACATATGATCTCTACTCTATTGCTATATGTCAATATCAGAGCCTTCATGGTAATAGATCTCAGCTTATACAAAGTTTATTTTCAGAAGGCTGATTACGATAAAGCACTCATGAAGTCACTTTATTACCAAAATTACTATTTGTTTAATTAGTTTTCCCAATTTTGGGACTCTCTCCCTGCCCATCTACAATTCCTTCGGGCAATACAGAATAGGAATGTTAAAATTCTAAGTGCTTTTGTTCATCGCCTAATGAGGCTTCAAGCTCTATGAAAAACTCAACATTATATCTGTTCCTGAATATACTTCACCTCAGACAACTAGAAGACCGGCACACTGCAAGGTAGTTTTATGGTGTTCCGACTTCAGCAAATTATTTCTATGATTCAAGTAAAAATACTGACCCTCTTTTCTCCTGTCCACCTCATCCTTTCAAAGAAATGTCCCTTCCCCCAATTAAATCAAAAACGCTAGATTTCAATATAGATACCACATCCCTCATGTTGCGAACACTCAATTTAGTGGAAATTTTCAAAGTTTAAAAAGTCATGATTCGTTGAAAAATTATACCTGGAAAATTATTTTTTCATGGATATTAGGATTGACGAATTGAATATTTTGGGCGTACTTTGTACTTATGTTATGGTACCCTTGGCCTGGGGTGGGCTCCGTTGTTGTCTCCTTCTTTTCGTGTCTGTACTTTTATTTCAGCATATTCTTTTATATGATTATGAACGGAAGATTGAGGGCAAACCTTGTGAATAAAAATACATACGGTAAAATACGGAGTTTTGATAGCAACACATGCATCATAAGACCTGGTTTCTATAATACTTCCATATATATACATATATATATATATATATATATATATATATATATATATATATATATATATATATATATATATATATATATATATATATATATATATATATATATATATATATATATATATTATTTACGGCTGTCGCAAGTTACTGACAACAGAGTACTGGATCGGGATAACTAAAACGAAAACTGACTGCTCATGTGCCCTATTACGTAACAAAAGAGATGATGTCGCGACGAAGTGTCAATTTCTACCATTCTGTGCCGCGAAACAACCGTATTGGCCCAAATAGGTTAAGAATGCCATCAATCGTAAACTCTGAGATAGTCAATCCGATATCCCAAACTGAGATAGCCAGTCCGAACAATCAAGGAGGTCATTTTATGGCAGTCAGTTTCAGAAGCTATAGCAGTGTCCAAGTCTTAGAGGCTTAGCAGCAGAGGCATATTTATCCCTAAACATACACACTGTCAATACACGAACGGTTATTGTTTAATAATATTAACGGTTATACAGTACTGCATAGCTGCCCACAATCTTATGAAACCCCGAAAAAGGGGTTTTCGTCCCACAATCAAAAATTTAGCTTGCGTAGCCTAGCACTGATGACTCCTTTTTTTTATACGGCTCAGAAATCCCATATGCCCTCTAATTAGGAAAATCCCGCTACAAAAAAACAAACACAGATAAACCCTAAAACTTATGTTTAGCAACGCATTTTTAAATATCGGGCCCAAAATATCCCACAAAAATGTCGTTCTCAAAAAGTTCTGACGGACGGCTCTTTAAATTTAACCTGTGACACCTTCGAGCTTCAAGTTATGGCTATTTCTCAATTGATAGATTGTAAACACTTATTCGTTGTTGTATATAAAGCGGTGTTTATTAAGCTTGGATCTATAAAATTCATTCTGCTTCTCATATGTGCACTTTTACCGAATCATTTTTTATATTTGTAGCGTGGAGTATTTCTTGGAATCTACTGTATTATTGATATATATACAAAATTAATCGACACTTTTTAGGTTTTTGACTCAGTCTTTTTGAACGAGAAATAATTATCTTTTTAAAAAAAACTATTTTTTCTTTGAAAATTAAAGAGTAAATTTGAAACTCAAAACAACGAAAACTATATGTGTATACACCAAAGAGAGAAACAGGAAGATGTTACAGGAAGTGTGATTATGGGAGTTGAAAAGACAGTGTCTCAAGGATCTTTCTTTGGGTCCCTCAAACATGCAGATTGGAAACCTTGTAAGATTCTGATTTTAACAAAGTAAAATATGTCCATGTCAGATCAAAATATATCTGTATGTACAGGGTGGGCGGAAAGTAACTCCCTATTTTGATTAATAAAACAATGTACATTATATTTATTTATTCTCAAAAAAATTAATCATACAAGGTAGGCATAAATGGTAAGTTATCTCTAAAATTCAATATGTGCCCCAGATCTTTCCACCAGCTGCTGCAAACGTTCAGGAATGGCATCCACTGACTTTCTCAGAAACTCCGCTGGGATGGTGGACATGACTCCCTTAATTCGATCCTCCAGTTCTTCGAGTGTCATTGGTTTGGAGCGGTAGACTTCTTCCTTTACCCAACCCCAAAGAAAAAAGTCGCAGGGTGTCAAATCCGGGCTCCTGGATGGCCATTCATGCGGACCATGACGTCCCAACCAACGCCCCGGAAAGCGAGCATCCAGCCATTCGCGGACAACAAGAGCAAAGTGTGGTGGGGCGCCATCTTGCATAAATATCAACTCGTCGATGTTCTCCCATGTGCTGACAGCTGGCCAGACTCTATCACGCAACATATCAAGGTATCGTTCAGCATTCATGGTGTTGCGCAGAAGAAATGGGCCCACAACCCGATCTGAGGTGATACCACACCACACCGTTACTTTGGGTCGATTTTGCTGTTTTTCAACTGTCATCATAGGATCCTCTCCTGCCCAGTAGTGGCAGTTGTGACGGTTGACAAAGTCTCCGACGTGAAACACAGCCTCATCAGTCCAGAGGATGTTGCGGAAGAGATGGGGCCACTCTTCATGCCAAGCAAGCATGATTTCTCCGAACTCCATGCGAATGTCACAGTCCTCATCCGAGAGTGATTGGCAGTAGTGCGGCTTCCACGCACGCCAGTTGGGCGTGTTGGGCGTGCTCTTTCTTGAGCACAGTTCGCACTGTGTAGCGGGTGAGTCCACTTTCCCGAGCTGCCTGGCGAGTTGACTTTCCTGGACTACGCTGGAACATTGCTTGGACTGCGTGCACTGTCTTCTGGGTTGTGGATGTCGAAGGGCGTCCACTTCTGCGAACATCTACCACAGATCCTGTGGTCATGAGCTTCGCGTGACAGTTTCTTATTGTTTTTGGATCCACTTGGGCACGTGGTCCATGAATAGTCCGCCACCATCATTGAACTCGTACGACAGATTGCCAAACTTCATATCGTGACGCCAGCTGGGCTCGCTCCTGAAGTGTTAACTGCTGAGCCATGTTACAGTTTTATATGAAATCAAAAACAAAACTATCAATAAAATTGTACCATTTGAGAGAATTATTCATTAAAATATGACAAAGCAGTAACAAATTATATACAATTTATATAAAAATATATCTACATAGACTTTTTGCGATTTGCGTAATTTGGGGCCCTTTGCTCTGAAACTAGATGATTATGTCATCCCCGGGGGAAAGCTTTTGAAACTTTAGACCATTCTTATTACAATGACAATCACGAAATTTGGTTCAATACTCTGTTGGACTGTAGGGGTGTTGATGGAGCGAGGAAGTGGCGTTGTTTAGCCATCCAACCGATGTCAGCCCTTAAAGGGTTACCAGAACTTTTAGTTTGCGATAGAATGATCCGTCTAAGGTTCTACGACAATTCGTTCAACAAGACGACGCCGGAAAAAGAAAAACATAGGAGACACTGTTCTTGACTTAGTCAACAACCCCATTACGTTGACTGTAATAAAAAAAAATCTCGTGGAAAATGGACATGTATCAAACTATACTTTCGAGAATTCTTTTAATACGGTCAATCTACAGAGCATTTGAACAGGCCTGCTAGCCCATCCCGGAAACAGTCCTCACAATTATATTTACCCGTACTACATCTGGCAGAAAGATGAATGAGTGGACTGGAACTTTCCTTGCATATCCAGATTAATCACCATTAGAATAACTACCGAAAACCGTTTCTTCCCAACCCCTTAGCTTCAAGTATTTAGAAAAAAAAAAGGTAGTACTGTGTGGCAGCGCTGCACTTTTTACGATGCCGAAGAAAAAAGGTCGAGTTCCTATTCATATTAGAAAATACTTTGGACAATACCTCCCTTTACAGTATCTAATCAGCTTTTTCAAGCCACGATAAGCCCCACAATTCGGAGAAGGCCCCACAAAATTGTTGTGTTTCGAGCCTTATGAAGCTTTCTCCTGTTGCTGTCACACAGCTCGAGCCACAGCTCGGTCCCACCTGTCAATAAAAAAGACTTGTGAATGATGTGTGTTGATTCTACAATCATTTCATGGTTGCAGGTTGCAACTAGTCATGACAAATGGTTGGTGAAAGTCCAAAAAAGGAGGAATATGGCATAGCTAGGTACTGCTAAACGTGGGACTTATAAAAGCGTTAGATGTAAACGAAAAACTATGATTATCCTGTTGACGACGTCGGCAACATTAATTTGCAACGAAAATTATAACGACTAGTCACACGGCTGGTCACACAACAACTGTGTGGCCATTATAATGATGATCGGCAGCAAACGTAATTAAAAAAAAAAAAAACTATTTCCCATGCTGACCAATAGGCTGCGTTGCGCAGGTACCGATCTTCTGATTCAATGCCTTCGGCCGGGAGTGCAATGCGTGGTTGGGGGCAAACCATTCGAAGCTTCCCGTGTTTCCCCCAGATTTCTCCAGGTACCCATTTAGAGCTAGGTTGGCTCTGGCTGAGTTTACAGGGTCACACCAGTGACCCCGTTCTAAACCGAATAACCAGTGACACCTTTTTTTTTTCACGGGAAGTGGGTGTGATCTTTTGCGGGTTGCGTAAGTTGAGTTTTGCAGTGTTGACTTCTACCTGTCCAGTCTTGTGAACACTATGTTGGGGCACTTGTCTATTATATAAAACACACTCGAGAAGTGAAGTTTGGTGAATGCTAATGAGATGGCTAACCTTTTGCCAGTGCTGATAAAATTCTCTGAATAGAATTATACGCCGGAACAATTTATCTGAACGCAAACACCTTTAATGGTTTCGTAAAAATAAAAATAGAGTCGAAGGACCTTCAACGAAACATGAAAATAATTCAAGCCAAAAAGAGACCTCCTACAAGTGCCATAAGGGTTCTTCCGGAAACATCTCAATGTGTTTTTTTTCTCCTCATCTTACAGATTCGTACATCTAATCAAATACTAATTAATATGAAGGACAAACTAGTACCCGAGGGTCTCTTCTCGTCAGGGTTGCCACCCCTAGTGATCTATCACTATTTCTAGTGATTTTTTATGTTGCCTAGTGATTCTCTTCTAGCTAGTGATTTATAGTGATTTTTGTGTTAAAACTAGTGATTTTTTCCCAAATCTAGTGATTTTTCAAAATATAGCACGTAGATTCATGATTCAATCAAATAAATCATAGAAGAAGCTCATCAATAAAAAAAACGCAAGTCCTGATATGTTCCAGATTAGCATTTATGCAAATATACCACCTTTTTAACTTCCGATTTCCCACCATATGTCGATATCAGATACAGACCTCAGAGCTTTATCATCAAGGTTATATGAGAACCTAATTAATCGCAAAATCCCAAAAATGTTCTTTACTTCCAATTCCACAACATTTGCTCAGGTCAAATTTTTGTCTTCATATTTATGGGTTTTTTTTCTCTATAATCTATTCAACTTAATTCTGTTTATTACAAAATAACATAACACATAACATTAATCCAAGTAGCTATCCAAAGAAAGACATAAAAGCACTTGATACTGGGCGACCACATATATAACAAACACTTAACAAACAAAACTCTTAACAAACGAACAAAACAAACAAAATAATGGAAATAAATAACAATAAATAAATAACCAAATAATGACCAATCTCTAATCATAAAAAAAACTATAATCTATCAGTTCTAAATTAGATTTTCTTCTGTTAAAACCTTTGAAAGTGGAGTGAATGGTGGATATTAATACACCCTTTACATCTGCAAATTGAAGAGAAATGGAGTCATTGAAAAATAAGAAGGTAGGTATAGATTAAATATAATTTTCTAAATGAAAAAAAGAAATCATTGAAAAGGAAAATAGGAGTTAGTGCTTTTTATAATTGGATTTGTAATAAAACTAGATAGATTAAATTGATTGTAGTATGATGATTGAAGTCGGTTGGGAGTAAGGGGGGAGGGGGGAGTATTCAATCTGCGAATTCTCTTGTGGTTTTAATCTTTACTTCTAATATCTAATCGAAATTCTAATAATACTCCAAATTCTCTTATTTGTAATTGAAACACCTAATAAGCGTCCTATTCTTTAAGTTTTCTTATTTATGTGGTAACATATCAAACATTTTGTGGTAACGAACTATAAGAATGGAGTGACAGTAGTAACCGAAACTCTAGAAACGGAATTTTGATATCAATTGATATATGATCGGTTTATTATGTTGATTCCAAATATATAAGGTTCATTAAGCTTAGTTTTACCCATAAAAGGCTAAGAAACTGAGAAAATTTGCCTGAAAGAGGGAGGAAACACCCACTAAAAGTTAAAAGAATTTTAATTGAAATCAAACCACTAGATTTGGTGCATCAGAGAACCCTACTGCAGAGGTTTCAAGCCCCTATGTGCAAAACCGTTGAACTTTGTATTATTTACCAGAAGAAAAGTTACAGATGCGTGTGAATTTGTTTGTTTGGTCCTAGAACATCGGTAGAGGGTTTATTTGAACGGCTGGTGTCCCTTTTATTTGAACAAAAAGATTGGACGGCTACTAGCCCCCCTCTCACCTCCCTTTTTTCCCCAAAAACTGTCCGATCGAAAGTTTGAGATAAGCCTTTTGTTTAGCATAGTTGAAAGGTCCCAAAGCTATATCTTTAGACTTAATATGACCAACCCAGGCCATGAGGATAGGTCTGGGGATGAAAGTATGCTAAGAATAATTTGCTAAGGATAATGTACGATCCATGAAAATGAGTTTCATAACCAGAAAGACAAATAACAGGCGACAGAATGCATTGGACTTGTAAAACTTGGGCTATATATTTACACATTAGGGTGGTAGGGGTAAGGTTACTTTACCCCCAAACCCCTAATATATGGCCTAAATTATATTATTATAATATAATATAGTTATATTATTAAATATAAACTAAAGTATTATATTTTCATCATATTTTGGCAAATTTCATTAGGATCAATGTAACTTTATTTCTTGGGTGTGTTCCGCATAATTAACAAATACCTCTTTTTTTATTTATTAAAGAAGCAATAAGACCAATGCTTATAAAAATTTGTGAAGGGTGGAATAAATTTTTTCCATGAAAATATAAAAAGGTCATTTTCAAAATTGTCGCTGATGTCACAATAAATTATACCAGGTCAACTAGAGTAAAAAGAAAACTGTTTCTATATTTTTTGAAAAAAACTGAGGTCTTGAATCGACAAGGGAATTTTTTTTTAAGCAAATATTTCGACTAGATCACCTATAACCAATTTTCGGTGGTCTAGGTATATTCCACGTCTAGGGGGGTAATTTTCCCCTTTCCTGTAGGTACACCTGTACAGAACATGGTAAAGAAACAAAACAATTATTAATTTCAAAGACAAAGAGTATTATAATTTTAGTGATTTCTAGTGCTTTCTTTTGAATAATCTAGTGATTTATACGCTAATTTAGTGATTTATTTTCCAAGCATCTAGTGATTTTTTTCGCTGGGTGCCAACCCTGCTTCACGTACAAACACGCAGTATGTTGATTAAACAGACAATCCGATACCGAAGTAGTTACAGAAGGGGTTCCTAAATAAATATGTAGTTCTCTTAAGAGGGTTGCAAGATGGTAGAAATCCAAAATTTTTCTAGACTAATTTGTTTTTTAGACAAACACTTTTCAACTTTTAGACCCACCACAAAACTACATTTCCAAGGTTGCAGCGAGAACTACAACCAAGTAAAGACCGAACCATGGCTTATAGTAACCAAAAGTTTAAAAGCCTGTTTAAAAAAAACTGTCTAGTGAAAAAAAAATTACGATTCGACGCTGATACAGGAATGGTAACTGTTATTTCGGATAATCTTAATAATAAAATTTTATTGTGAAGACAAATTTATTGATATTTCGAAAAAGAGCCTGAAGCTCCTTGAAATTTGGGTCAGATCTATATGAAGAGGGAACCACTGGAACCAGTATAACTAAAAACCTTGGTTGGGAAATTACAGCTCCCTACGTTGAACAACAAGGAAAATCACTTATTTGCATGGGAAGCACAGATATGTTTTGCAATGGCTGATCAAATCGAAATATTTGTTTTTGAAAGGAACTCGTCTTATCTATTGCTCTTTTTCAAAGTAACAGAAGAGCCGAGTGCAAAGTGTCGCTTTCCTCTACTTTGTAGGCCTACCATCAAACATCAAATCCAAGAGAATGGCAATTTTAGCATAGCCAGACGATTTCAAGCTAATAAAAGCCAACCATTCAAAAAACGTGTTGTGGAAAAAAAAGCAAGAGAACAGTCAGTGTAGGAGAAACATAGTTTACTACTTTGAACAACAAAGAAAATCACATTTCTGCATGTGAAGCCTCGGTGTATTTCCTCCCCCCCCCCCCAATGATCTTATCGAACCAGTAGTCATAGAATGTTGGGAGGGCTGATTTGAAGGTAAATCACAATACCTAGTGCCAAGACAGTATCCAGGGGGATTAGGGGGTTGATCCCCCCCCACCGAAATGTTTGTTCGACTCCAAAAATACGTAACAAAAAGAATACAAACAGATTTTTGATGCATTTTTCTTTTTAACCCCCCCATCCGAAAAAATCTTTCGTACCCCCCCCCCCCCCCCCCCCCCCGAAAAAAATCCTGGATTCGGCCCTGCCTAGTGCCCTATGTGCCCTGCCTGCCACTACCTGAAAGAATCGTGTCACAGCAAAGTCACGTTTTCTACCATAAAAGATTAATTTATGCCCAAAGCCGACCAAATCCCCAGGGAAAGGAAATTAGCCAATCAATGTCTCACCATGGTCGAAAATCCTCCTCTGTGGGGTTTTGAACCTGCGTCTTGAAAAATGGCACTACAGTATGCGGATCAAGCTCTGGAATTTGACGTGAATACCGCTGAGAGTTCTGTGTTTATTCCTAAATCTTCAGCTGATGATATCGTTAATGCTGCAGTGATTGCCAAGTGGGGTTGTAAATTACTATCAGCAGATGATGCCCTTATTAACTAACGAAATACAGAAAAAACAAGTTTTTTTTAACCGAAAGTAAGGAAAAAACAAAAACTTTAAACGAACAGAAATTATTCCGTATATGAGGGAGGATGCCCCTCAACTATACATTACTCTTTACACTAGAATTTTTTGGCAGTTAAAAAAACTTATTATGCTAATTAAACGGCCCTTGTGGGCGGGGAGAATTAACCCCCCCCCCCCAGAAAATTTATCCATGGAAGTTCATTTCGCTTAAAATCCACCTCCCCCGGATAATTGGATTTTCGATGAAAATTCCCCAAAAAAATTCCAAGCAGATAATTCCGCCTAGAATATTCTCCTTGACCTACCTTAATTTGAAAAGACTTGTTTTTCATTTAATTTATAATCATATTTCAAATGAAGCCGGAAATCCCCCCTCCCTTGTAACGAATATTTCCTGGAAATCCCCCTCCCAATGGAAAGTGAATTTCCCATGGGAAATTCAACGTGAAGTATTTCTTCAGCAGAAAATTCCCTCATAATAGAAAATTTCTACCGCGGAAAATCCCTACGAAACATATCCCAGACAACTCCAATCCCTATGAAAATTCCCTCCGAAACATCTCCACAAGTAAAATTGAGTCAGCAAAGAGAGAGTAAGACAAATAAAAAGAATTTCGTATAGGGAATCTGGACAATTTTTTCGTGTATATTTCCTCTTGAAAGTTCATGCCCGAAAACTTCCGTCCCCATGAGAAATTCCCCCGTAGAAACCCCCCCCCCGAAAAAAAATCCCCTCCCCAATAAACGTCTTTTTAATATAAACAATAGGGGTATTTCATAACTTATAGCCCTTTCCTCAGGCGCCATGTTAGGGGTCAGAGGCATGGTTATTTGACATTTCAACTATGCTGAGACATTACTTATTCTTACTAATTCTGACATTACTTTGACATTAATTAATTATAAGGCAACATTTATCTCAAAATTTTGATCAGATGACTTGAGGGGAAAAGGAGCAAAGGAGGGAGGCTAGTTGCCCCCAAATATTTTTGGTCACTAGGCAGGGACACTAGAACTTTTAATTTCCATTCGAAAGTTCCCTCTCCCAGATCGTCTAGGGCCAAACAAAATACATTTTAAACGTTTTCTCCTTTTTTAAATTTAATAAATCCAAAATCATTAAGACTTTCAGGAATGAAATGCTGCATCAATAAATATAACTTCATGAACAATAAAGTAAATCAACTCAGTTCAGTCAAACACTGAGATACATGAATATACTTACACATTTTTCTTGTATGGATTGCGTGGCTTTTAGATACGAATACATAACCATAAGCACTACTTCCTCTGCAACTGAGAGGCTTAATGCATTATTTCTTTATAATTTAAATGAATAGGATAGCTCAGAATTTTTTATGAGCAGCACGGGGTATGGCATTTGGTGCTCTGTGGGGGAAAATCAAGCTTGGTGCCACAAAATGGCAGAACATGTCACTTTTCCATTACATGGTTGTTTTTTCTTTTAATTTCCGTTCAAACGGACCCTCTACCTATCTTCTAAGATTACCAGTTCGATACGACCACCGCTGAGAAATAAAAAAATAAAAAATAAACACACCTCCGCGATCTTTCTTCTTGCAAAAAATACAAAATCCCATATTGTTGTAGATAGAAGCTTGAAATCTCCATAAAGGGGTTCTCTGATATGCTGAATCTAATGGAGAGATTGTCATTAAGATCACTTGCCTTTTTGGGGTGACCCATCCTTTTTTTGAAAATCAGGCAAATTTTCCCAGTTGCGGAGCTTTTGACGTGTAACATTAGGCCTGTTTTTTCACTCATCAATGTGCTAAGATCTTACATCTTTTGTCATCTTTTGTCAGATCTTACATCTTTTGTCAGTGAAATCTTTGAACTTAGATCTTACATCTTTTGTCGTTTTTATGCAAACGTCTTTCGTCATTCTGCTCTGATCAGCGGTCTGAGAACAATGATGAGTAGATCATCAAAGTTCTCTCGTCATTGTTCTATATGGCAGAACAGTGGCGTTCTTCACATTTTTCGCTAACATCAGTGAGCTGTCAGATCTCAGAACAAAGATGAGTTAAAAAACGATAATCTTTGCAGAAAGATGCAAGATCTTAGATGTAAGATCTTAGTGCTAAAAAACGGCCCTATTAAACTCAATGGATTTTTATGAAGGGCGTCGTTTGGGAGGGGCAAGGTGGGGGGGGGGGGTTTCAGTTGCTTCCCCCCGATAATGTGGATTAAAAAATTATTATATAGCCCATGCTCCTTAAATATCCAGATATGGACCCCTCTTACAACCTCCCCCCCAATGGAAATGCTGTAGATTCACGCCTAGGTTTTATATATGTGTAATTAGCATGAAAACCCAATTCTTTTGATGTTTCAATTGTTAACAAAATTCCCTAACAAATATGAGTTAACTTCTACGCGTCTTAGGTCTTGATAGGGCTCTTTAATTTGCTTTGAAAACCTCTTTTACCAGGTTTTCCAAGTCAGTAGAAAAAAAATGTAATTCTTAAGGATACGGTACTGCGTCTTCCGTTGCTACTCTTCGTCTTCCGTATCCAAGAATATGAGAAGAGGGGGGGGGCTGAAATTAACAAAAGAAAGGGAACGTCAAAATGTATATATACTCGCTGGCATACATAACGAGAAAGCAGGGATGAAAGTCTTAGAAACGATCTTTACATACTCAGAACAGTATTTGGAGCTGCAACAATGTTTACAGTTTAACTTTCTCTTTCTGGTTGTAAACGCTGCAACCCAGTTACAGCAAAAATAATGAGATTAATATATACTCTGCCAAGTATTCTTTAGCCATCTAAGAAATGAACATGAAGAACAAGATTCTTGGCACTAGTTGGTAAAGCATTCCACGCAATAGGAAAAGAAATCAAAAGTAGGAACTAGATTATATGGTTTAACATAAAATAAATAGGAGGCAGGGCCGTATCCAGGGGGGGGGGGGGTACCCAGTTTGAACCCCCGCCCCCCGAAATGTTTGTTTGACTCGTAAAAACGTAACAAAAATGGATATAAACACATTTTATATGCGTTTTTGAGGGCTTTTCGTGTGCCCCCCCCCCCGAAAAAAAAACTTTGAGTAAAACCCCCTCCGAAAAAAATCCTGGGTACGGCTTTGATAGGAGGAGGTACAAACATCTGATAAATAAGAATAAAGCTGCACAAAGAAATACCCCCATCTATTACAATCTAAAACGCAAAAAGTCCAGACTGTATTTCCAAGTTACCAAAATACAATGGAAGAAAAGAATCGTACCAATCAAGGTTCTTCATATCTACAATAGTAGCCTACAATATAAAAACACAGACTGCACTACAGAAAGCGCTGGTCGTCTCAGTCTAGTACTGAAGATTCTTGTCAAGTTTAATTGCAACTAGATCCTGTTGTCTAGTTTTACTTTTGCAGCTACAAAAATATTTATAGGCGAATATCGATAATACTGCCAAGGATACTTTAACTATTCAACAAGTGAATATGGAATTTTGAGTCAGAATAAGTTCCGAAGTTCCTTCTTTTTTTTTTCTAATGTGAAGAATATGCAGCTTCCTTACAGTCAAAAACTCTAGTTGATCAAATTTGCATAAGAGTGTGTTGAATCTAATTTGGATAAAAATGATTATTCTTCTTTTTTTATTTTTAGCCGAAGTTTTCACCATAAAAAGTGTAGTAAAACCTAAATTTGGAATAATAGGTAGTCCCTTTATCAAGCACAAAAATTGGGAAACCTATTGCAAACCTCAGGAATCCTAGCAGATATTAAATACTTTGATTAAGAAGTCTGAAAAGTGAAATTCAGAGATTTTGTTCACATTCTTGCCAAAGCGTAGCTTGAGGGTGCGAGTCTGGAGATGCAAAACCAGTGGCGGATCCAGGGGACGAGGGGGGCGCCCCCCCCCCGCTAGCGTAGTCTAAAGTAGTATAATTTACTTAATTAACCCAAGTTTGCGTTAATTAAACTTGCTCCTAACGCAAGTTTATCGAATCAACCTATTTAGCCCCCCCCCCAAAAAAAATCCTGGATCCACCCCTGTTCAAAACCCCCTCCCTCTGAAAATATGCAAAATTATACAGTACATAAATATACCCCATAGAAATAAATAATTGTATTAGAAGCAGATTCCTTTCGGATGGATTAAACCCAACCCCTGTGGCAAAGAAACATGTCTACCAATATTATGGAAATTAATATTAAAGGGATTCCCAGCTACACCCTCGACTCAATTACAGCCAAGCCCATATCCAGGGGTTTAGGGTATTTGAAGCCCCCCCCCCCAAAAAAAAAAAATAAATGTTTGTCCAACTCGTAAAAAAGTAACGACATATAAACAAATTTTGATACTTTTTTTGAAATTTTTGTAAAACTCTCCCCAAAAATACCCCCCTCCCGAACAAATTTTGAATATTCAATTCTATTCTCAAGCTCTGCAAGACTAACATATTCCGCCTCCACTACAAGAAGAAAGAAACCAGCCTAACTCTGATTACCGAGGCCTAGCGAATGGACCACCGATACAGAAAACTCCTCAATTACAGCAAAACCAACATTCTGGCACAAGACCGGAAATAATTAAGTTTCGGAAGACATTTCAAACTTCTTAATTGACTACAAACTGAGCTTTAAACATCTCATTGTTAAGGAAACAGGGAAACATAATACTCAATGTTGACAAGTTCTGATCGATAGGTAAATACAAATGCTTTCCACCTTTTTATGGATCCTAGCAAACATTATATTTGTACATAAGCCCCCCCTCGCTGTTAGAGAGCAAGTTATGAAGAACTTAGGGATATTCCAGATATTTTTGCCTAAGAAACATGTATTTTTTTTCAAAAGGGAAACTTTTCCTAGGCGAGGGTAGGGTTTCAATAAACGAAATTTGCTAGGCCCGAGAGGTCGGATGCTAACGCAAAATAGCATGTCTAAAACATTTTCTAGCGTGAAGGTTCAACTTGATCTTGGAAGGATTTATCTTCTTTTTCAACGAAACCACAATTGGGAATGGAATCGCGTTTAAATCGTCCACAATGGTAAAATGCCAGCTGATACACCTTAATTAAAAATGACAAACTTATAGAACTCACTGCATAAGTAGTAATATCTCGTTTACTTCTTTCATGGATATACTTTGGTCGAACGATCGAGTAGTGTCCTTTTTCATTTCCTAAAAAGACAAAAGAGAAACGTATTTACAAGTCAGTCCTTTGTTAAGTTAGATTTTTAACAAAAAGAAGTTTTTTTTCTGACGGATGTAAGCAGCGAAGTTAAAACTTAAAACGAATAAAAAATATTGCTTGCAGTTTGGTAATATAGGCATATATCTGCAAAATTGGTTCAAATAAACTGGATTGTGATATTTTGATATATAAACAGAATTCAGAAAAAACAGCGCTTTACTGAAAGCACAAAACCGGATTAGGAGCAAAAAAATCCTCAAACAGCCAGCAGAAAGTGGAAAGACTAATTCTAAGGCTCTCGACAGTATTTCATCATCCATGAAATCAATGAATTTTAGTAGACCTATACAAGTTTATTTCTCTCAAAATATAAATCAAGAATTCAGAATTCTACAAATATAGGAAAATATAACGAGTCAGCTTATTTGAACCAGGTTTGCAGATAAATATGTTATATAAACTACTAAGCAACAATTTTTGTTCGTTTTAAGTTTGAACTTCGCTCTTTACTTCCGTAAGAAAAACTTTTTTTCTTAAATTAAATTCTGTTCGTTTTTAGGTTTCAACAATTATCAAAATAAGCCTTAGAAAAAAGAACAAAACAAATCTGTGTTTAATTTCAGTGAAGAAACTAAAAAAGGCAACAGAGAATTTTCTTTAGAGCCCCAATAGTGACCGCAATGGTGAAAACTCCAATGATTACACATTTCAACGCTCCTACGATGTCCCAGTGCCCCGCTAGCGGTGAAAAAAAAAGAAACATCAGGGTTTAAAGCTCTTTCGGATTCCCAAAATTGTGTTTTGGTACTTTACCTTTACTGTTAGGATGAATACAAACACAAAATTTAAAAGACTTAGTTGATTTAGCATTTTTATTCAAAATGTGTTTTAACTTTCAGTTGCTAAAGGGGCGGAGGGGGCGATTATACAAGAAGGAGAATTCTCCAGTTAAGGGTATTTAACCATAGAGATTATAATGGTGTCCTATTTATGCTTCCTGGCCTGTCAACTCAAGAAACGACACTAAAAAGAGCAACTTTGGGTGTCATACGCCACCTTACAATTACAATATCAAGACGAAATTACAAAAAAAGCAACGCACATGTGACCAAAAGCTTTAAACTGAACCATTAAACAACTACCTAAGATGTTGCAGTAGCCTGCAACAGCTTATCTGCTGGCAAACAGACAAGTTACTATATTTACTAGGGGGGCTGGTAGGGGGAGTATATAAGGGAGGATTAGTAGTAAGGCCCTTTTTAAATTCAGTGAGTGCACCCTTAAAATACATTCACCATTTAAACTAGATTTAATAAACTCCCGGGGCAATGACAATAAATATTTGTATGAATTATCTTAGGCTATCTCCCCAAAAATAGTAATAAAAGTGGTATTGACTTTAGTAACGCCACAAGTATTATATTCATACCTGAAGAGGTTGCTAAGACATTGCTGATATACCTTTATGATAACACATATGTACAGAGTGTGTTTTTACTAAGTTCAATATCGCCCTAAAAATGCCCTGAAAGCTTCATCTAGATACTCTAAGCCTTAAGGTGAATGTCGCTAAATTCATTGCAATGTTAATTTTCCTATGCTACGAAAAGAGATCTTGCTCTCTGACCCGACATACCAGCACAATGAAATTTTGCACAAGTGATCTTTGGACAAGGATCTAAAATTTGGCCGGTTTTTTTTCTGATTTAATTCCTAGGAAATAGAAGAAAAAAAATCTAATGTGAAACCTGGTAGCTTTTTTTAAAAAAGGTCTGGAGCCTAAGAAATGGAAAATTTGAAGCAATCGAAAGTACTATAAATTCAAAAAAAAATTGAAATTAATTGGCCGGATTGAAAATTCTAGATTCTTTTAATTTATTCCTCCACGATTGTTTTTGTGTTTTTATATTTTGGACTCTTGCACGGCATGCATAAAAGCGAAAAAGTCGAAAGTAACTTCAAATTGTAGCTCTTTTCTTATTTAGTTTATTCCAAACTTTTCAGCTTTCTAATCCAATTCATTAATTATATATATATTTATAAATAAAATTAAATTTTTACTCTGTTTTTCCTGTCTTACATAACCCCACTTTACACCCCCTGAATGGAAACATACCTCAGGCTAGGACGGGTCATGCTTGCGTTTAACTGTCAACTTGTCTTTAATTGGAGTTTGTCAGCTAAGAGAACTACATAAAAATGACCAGAAGAAAAAAGATGAACAAAGGATGGATTAATCTAAAACAAATGCGGTAGTACATAAATTATAAAACTATCAACACAGTTTTTTCATAGTTTGAAAAAGATCTTGAAGGAGGGGGCCCGGGGCTCATGTCAGATTTGGAGACCAATTTGGCATAAGCAACGAAATACATTAAAAATCGAAAAGATTATATCTAAATATCGTATATGGAATAAGAAAGATCGTGTAAAAGCGATAATAGACAAAGGCATACGCGTCGTAATTTGCTGGGCGGAACTCTAAATCTCTTTGTCTCTCTCTCTCTCTCTCTCTCTCTCTCTCTCTCTCTTCTCTCTCTCTCTCTCTCTCTCTCTCTCTCTCTCTCTCTCTCTCTCTCTTGCTTTCCCTCTCTCTTCATTCTTCGGTAACAGTTTGCTATTTCAATTGTAAAAAAAAACATTGCCATTTGATCCAGCCTCAGTCGCGTCTAATTCAATGATTCTGAAATTGATCAACATAGTTTTTTATAAGGCCATTACTGAATTTATTTAGATTATATCTGAATCTTTTAGATATATTATTTATATTACGTCTAAAAGAGTATATTCCATGTCGTGTATATGTAACACTGTAGCCTATATATAATAGAACACTGTATATCACTAATTATATATACAATGATATGGAACAAGAAAAATCGTGTAAAAGCGATAATAGACAAAGGCATACACGTCGTAAGTGGACTGGGGGGGGGGGGGGGGTTGGAGGTCTTTAATCTATTTTTCTGGTTAGCAAACTCTGAATTGAATTGATACCATTACTGAATTAAATTAGATGGATTATGTAGTCTGAAAAAGTAAGAGCATGGGCAGACTGACACCACGAAGAAGGCGCTAAGTTTGAACTGTGGAGGGTACCAAAAAGGGGGGTGGTCTAAAATTTATAGAATCTGAGAGTCAGTAGCCCCCCCCCAAAAAAATGCAAAATTTATCATCCTATTTTATAGGGTATGTCAAAATAGCAAAGCTTCGTCGAATCTCAGTATTTTTCATAATTGAAAAACCCAGTAACTATGTTTTTGAGGATAACACCACCCCCCACAGCCACTGGGGGAAAATTTTGCAAGTAAATAAATGTGTCCATTGTTTACCTATAGTATCTCTTATTGGGAAGTAGACAGACATTTTTCGGGGAGGAGGGGAATTTTCTACGGGGATGATTTTCCGTGAAGGGAAGTTCCTGAGGGATGAAATTTCCAAGACAAATTTTGTACTGGGAGAATTTGGTCTCCAGAGAGAACTTACTGTGGGAGCACCTTTCTACTAGGGGGTGGGGTGTTTTTGGAAGAATTTTCCACAGAGGGTAATTTTCGATGTGATTTTGAAAACAATCGGAAATGAAAGTCTTTTTCAAACGAAAGTGGACTAAGAAAAATTTTTCAGCCGGAATCGTTCGCAAGAAGTTTTGCGGGGGTAATTTCCAGCTAGAGTGGAATTGTCTGGAGGGAATTTTCCTGGTGGGGGTATTTTATGTGGGAAAAAACTATATAGGGAGGGATTTCCCGTGAGGGGAAGGAATTTCCCATGGAGGGTGAAGCTGGATTCCCCGGCATTATTTAAAAAAGATCAGAAATAAAAAAAACGGTTCTTCAACTGAAAGTGAGGAACAACATCAAAACTCAAGGCCAATCTCCTTCCCAACGTACCAATGGTATTTTTCCATGAGAGGAAAAACCGACAGAACTCGGAAACGGGAGCGAATTCCTCGATGAAAAATTTACTGTAGCTTCCTTAGAAACTTATCCAAAAAATGGCCGTTGCAATTTTTCCATTTTTATTCTCTGAAATCTCTGAAATAGTGTCCGCTATTTGTTTGGTTTTTCTTTTGGTTTACGGACTAGGAATTGATTTTGATCTGATCTGAGTCAGAAATGCCTTAGAAAGAAGTAGAAAGCAACAGAATGTTGTAAAAAAACATTGCCAAAAATACAAGTTCTGCAAAGCCTTATTTTGCTGAAGAAGACCAGCGGAAACATTTTCAGTGTCCTTTATAATCCTAAATTTTTCGGGTCGTTGTTTTCTGCTATAACCTCGTTGAGAGAGATCCTGGCCCCATAGTAACCGAAAAGTGAATTTATGTAATTTTCAAAAAAGTAAAACTAAAAATTCATTTTTTATCCTAACTCAAGAATAGTAACCTAGGAATAGGAAATTCCTATTATAGGAAAGCACCACAATTGGTGGACTTATACTTTAAAACCTGCTCTTTAATTTATTATTACTCTATTATTTATTATTTATTATTATTATTATTATTATTATTAACAACTGATGTCATTCAGAAGCTTACCAAGAACTTACGTGGCAGCATAAAGAAAAACTCAGAGGACAACGGGACCGCTGAGAATCTCAAACAGCTATTACGGAGAGGTCCCGACCATGTGTTTGGAAATCACACACATTGTGACGCGGGTTGTGCCAAAAGAACTCAATTACCAGAAGGGAGTTTGGTAGAGGAACGCTGGAACGTTTTCCCGAAAAAAGTTATAGAAGACGTCAGAGCAGGTGTCGAGAATGTATGTCGTAAGGCGGATTTACTAAAGAATGACTCTACAACCAACCTGGCAGAGAATTACATGTCGGTTGCAGCAAAGTTCATAGGTGGAAAACAGATAAGTCGTTCAGAACGTTGGTCGTACCACGCAAGAATTCATGGAGCGAGTCTATCCTATTCATTAGGTCCTAAGTGGCATTCTATGACGTGGAAAAAAATGTTTGGTTTTAGCCCTTCTAAGACGACAAAAGATTACTGCACAAAGACTGCCAAGCTCCGGGCCCGGTCGAGAGTCAGTTTGAAGAGGCATTTCACTTCTATGGGAGGAAGGTATCAGGCGAAAAAGAAAAGTAACAGAAGTTATTCTAATGGTGACCAAGACTACGGGTTGAATTGCAACAAACCTGATATGACTACCGAAGAACTGGAGGTGGCAAAGGTTGCATATGTAGAACGTAACTTAAATCTGAATGAAACTGAGCTTCATCAGCTTCATGAAAAGACCAAAGGACAGTCAAGGAACGATAATTGGGTTTATGAGAGAACGAATCGTATTACAAGCACTTACTTCCATAGAATCGCATCCCGAAAAAGCAGCACAAAAACCGCCCCGATCGTGAAAGCTATTCGGAATGGTGGGTGCGGTTTTCAATCTGTGGCTATGCTTAAAGGTCTACAATTGGAGCCTGTTGCTCTTGCGGTATACGAGAGCAAATTAGGCATGCCGATTGTAAAAGGGGAAGAAATGGGCCTTCTGATACACTCCAATTTTCAATTCCTTGCCGCTTCTCTCGATGGCTGCTTGCTTGATGGCACACCAGTTGAAGTAAAAACTGTAAACAATATCCCCCAGGGGAAGAAAATCAGAGAAGCAGCTAATGAAAAAGGCTTAGTAAAGAATTTCTTCTTGGTGCCTTCACATTTGGGGTTGCAGTTGAAGAAAAACCACAAGTATTATGGACAAATACAAGGACAGCTCGAGATCGCAAATCGAGACGAATGCCATTTAGTCGTATTCCACAACGAGCGCGACTGGGAAGTGGTGGTTGTTCCGCGATCGAGGGAATACTGGTCTAGGATATTGCCTAAACTTGGAATGAATCAGTGTTGGAATGAATCCTTGCTACCAGAAATCCTAGATTCAAGAATTTTAAGAAGCATGTCAATTAGAGAACCACCATCAGTTCTAGCTGCTTTAAAAAATAAGTCTAGCGGGCCTGCAGACCGTCCAGGTTTGAAGCGTAAAGAGAACACGGAGCCAGTTACTGCAAAAAAGATGCGCGTTCTCAAGTCAAAGAGGAAGAATATGGAAGCAGAACACTGGAGCGATTCTGATAGTTTAGACTTGAGTGAAATCGACTGGTCTGACGATGAAAGTGAATGACAAGTGGCGACTTCGTAAACGCGGCTGGTTATTTCGTGTTATATTATCATGTAGTCGAATTGGATTGGTTCTTTGAAGCATAAAAATAACCAATATATAACGTTTGCATAGTGTCTTTGTGTAGGCTCTATATTTTAGTTTGCCTTTTGATGTTTTTCTTATTGTATTTCATCATTTTGTTTTATCTAGTCAGTGGTTTTGCCGATAAATAGCTTAGAAAAGTCGTAAAAAACCAATAATTATTATTGACTTTTGGCTTGAATAGGCAAATACGGGTACTCTTGAACTCAGGGACCAAATACGTTTTTGGCAAATAGCGGGAGGACAGGGAAACGCATGGAAATTTTTTCAGAGGTGGGAATTATTTTTATATTTTTTTTTGAAAATTTGAATAAAGTCTTAAAAATTTGAAAAAAATTCAGATTTAAAAGAGGCCCGAATCTCCAACCCCCCCCCCTCTGCGCACGTGCCTGAAGAAGAGATATACCTTTCTACACTTTGTACAATCTTTGGAAGCAGAACACTGGAACGATTCTGATAGTTTAGACTTGAGTGAAATCGACTGGCCTGACGATGAAAGTGAATGACAAGTGGCGACTTCGTAAACGCGACGGGTTATTTCGTGTTATATTATCATGTAGTCGAATTGGATTGGTTCTTGGAAGTATAAATATAAACAATATAGGCTATAACGTTTGCTTAGTGCCTTTGTGTAGACTCTATATTTTTGCGTAAACGAGGTTTGAGCCCCTGTTGCTGCAAAAATCGTTGATTCAATTTGCTCGATTTCTTTCGTATTTTATTAGAACTTCTATTCTCACTATTTGGGTATTCGTTTTATGTCAAAAGTAACTGAGCTATGTCCACTTTCTCGCCAGACACTACCCCAATTGGCCACATTGGACTCGCCAAAAATACCTACCCGGCGCAAAAATTGCGTCTTTAGCCTCTTGGAAAGACTCATCTGTAGCGGAGAAGCGTAGTCGAAGGGCGTTCAAACAGTCAGGAAGCATGTTAGACTTATCTTTGGGAAATTACAGTGATGCCTATAAACTACGAAACGAGGTTAGATTGACTAGACCTGTCTGTAGAGACAAAGAATCCCTATTTCTGATTTCGTTTCCTGATGTCACTATTTTTTACCCAAAATCACTCATTTTTCGGATTTTTCCCCTCTCTGGAGCCTCGGTTAGTTGGCAACCCTGCTTATCCGGACCTCGAATAATCTAGAATCTCGTCCACTAGTCAATTATTCTTAGTCAAAGTTGTTCTCATAAGCGGTTTCACAAATGTGCGCTTTTCTATTTCTAGCTCTGCCATTTCAAAGAGAACAACTATTATCGTATCTCTAACCATCTCGGAGTATTGAGCGTCACACCCAGAAAAAAACCGTACGAAATCAAAGTATCGCTTCGCGACACAAATAAAATATCGTTAGCATCCTCGGAGGAAAAAATCTGGGTACGGTCCGGGACACATGCTTCCCAATAAACTGAGGTGGGGCTATTGAAGGGATCAAACAGTGAGTCATGAGTACAGAGCGCCCTTTCGAACTTAGACGATTACAAAATAAATCATTCTATTATTATCAGTATTTCTTCAGATTGTCTTCTGAATAGGAGTTCATGTAAAGCACTGACAACGCTTATTTCTGCAATTGTACTTTTTCTCGTACCTAATACACTTCTCGCAGAGCTTTCTGTTGCTACCTCGCTGTCCTTTTACAGCCCAAAGGGTGAATTTACACGATTGACATCTGACGCACCACGCACGCATCTGATAATGCCAAAACATTAGTGAGCGTAGTGACGTACGAGGCGGGTTGCTTGTGACGCGCTGATCTAGAAGTCCACCCGCCACGGGAAGGAGATTAACCTTAATACCCTGATGATACACCCTTTTAACAGCCTTCATCCACATACTGTATTTTGATTTACCTCAACACCGCCCTTATCATTCTCAGAAATTTTGCCTAACACCCTTAACATTAGCAATACGGTAGTAGTAGTTGTAGTAGCAGAATTGATGTTCTTATTTATTTTTATGTTTATTAAACTGTCTTTTGTCCAAGAACGTCTAGTGCTCTTTTTTTCTTCTTCTTTTGGAGTGCTTCATATTTTTCTTGTATAAAAATAGCTTTCCAATAGATAATAATAATAATAACAAAAACAATAGTGGAACATAAGGAGTCGAAATAGTGATAGCAGTAGTAGTATTCACATTGTGCCTTTTTGGCAAGTTAAACATCCCCTCATCATGCCCAGATAGATTCAACGCAATACTTTAAGTTGTTTCTTGGATATTGCTGATATGCCTTTTTGATAGGCTACATGTACATATTGTGCTTTGATTTAGTCCCACATTCCCCTAAAAATTCCCTGAAAGGTTCACCTTAGTAGCCTTAATGTCAGTAATAATAATAGTCGTTGTAGTAGCAGAAGCAGCAGCAGTGGTGGTAGTAGCATTACGCATATAGCGCCTTATGGTCAGTTCAATTTTGCCCTAAACATGCCCTGAAGTTTCAACTGAATATTCATAGCTGTTCCTGAGAAATCGCACATATGCTATTTTGGCTACCGGCATGAAAATAGTATGTTTTGATTTAGTTCAATGTCCACCTAAATATTCCATAAAAGTTTACTCTTAATATCCTTAGCCGCGGTTGTAATAGTAGCCATAGCAGCAATAGAACAGAATATATTTATTCACTACAATAGCAGGAGCTAACATGAGCATGCCACTGTTAAAAACCGAAGACACAAAACAAGGATCAAATTGATAAACAAATAAGCAGCAACGCAAAAATTTTAAGCATTAAGTGCTCCTTCAAGGTCAGTAAATTAAAATGAGATATAAATAAAATTCATATTCGTCAAAACTCAATTTGCACGGCTCATGATTATGCAGACCATTTATCCAGAAAATATCAACGAAAAATATAAATGGTTGGTTCATTCCAAAGCACTCACAGGCAAATACCTGAAATAAACTACAGCAAACATTAAATATTTGTCAAGGTAATGTTAATAAAATGCCAAGTAAAATAAGGGACAAATGATTTGCAATATCTCTCAGCACTAGAGGCTGGGTAAGTCATCAATTGTAGACAATTCTTTTTTATCTATCAGAGTCTTGTGACTGGTTCTTCAGTAGGGGGGCTCTCAAGGTCAGGTAATAAACCATGACGAGTTGGGGAATTAAAACAATTTAGTACAAATCGATATATCAACTTATGTCTATGACTATCAAATGAATTCCAGTTGAGTTGTTTCAGTGCATCATCATATGTTGTGTCCAAGTATAATTTTTAAATGTCTTTTTTGAATCATCTCATGTCTATCTGATTGATTTTTCGTCAAACACTGATGCCAAGCTGGACATGCATACTCAAGAGAAGGTCTTACATAGCCGCAGTATACAGACTTTAAAATCTCAGTTGGCATACGAAATCTCTACAGGTTGGAAAATGAATCTAATAGTGGAGCGCCTTTTTTTAGTCAGATAGTCAACGTGCGAGTTCCGTCATAGATCTTCATCCAAAAGTATTCCAAGTAGCCTATTGTGACTGTGTGCTTTGTCAGCAGTAGAGAATTATGAGAAGAGTGGCTGTCTAACTTTGGAAGGAAAAAAGTCATATAAAAGCTCTTAGTTTTGCTGACAGTCAGTTTTACCTTTCCTATTTCAGCTTTTAGATCATCAAAAATTATTGTCAAGTCAGACTGTTTGGAAGTCGGAGGGCTTAGTCATAGCAATAAGACAGTTAAGTCAACAGCAAATTTAAAACACTCACAAATTGTTGTTAATATATGGTTAAAAACAATAAGAAATGAAAGCGGCCTAATTTAGTCCCTTGTGGTGAACTACAAAAAAAAATATCTAAAAATCCAAATGACTTATTATCAGGGAGTTTGACATTCTGAGATCTTTTAAAAAGAAAACTAGCAAGCATATATA
This sequence comes from Artemia sinica, assembly GCA_027921565.1. Lineage (NCBI taxonomy): Eukaryota > Metazoa > Arthropoda > Branchiopoda > Anostraca > Artemiidae > Artemia > Artemia sinica. The sequence continues at coordinate 29,259,654 of CM051263.1, read as the reverse complement.
CAACAAATGGACAGCACCCATAATTTTAGCTTTTTCCACTACTACATTATGGTCAAGACTGTCAAAAGCCTTAAGTATGTCAGCAAATAATGCATCAACATAAGCCTCATCTTTTTGTAAATATTTAAGGATGGTATCCATCCATGAGGATGGTAGCAATCATGGGCGTGGGGAGGGGGGGCAGCTGCCCCCCCTAGATCTTCAAATTTACATTAGATATAGCTGAAAAAGCAGATGGTTGGAAAAGCAGTTGATAAAAGGCCCTCCATTACACTATCGACTGCCCCCCCCTAGACAATATGCTACCTACGCCAATAGTAGCAATAGCATTAGCATAAACACAATACATTTTTGTTAGTTCAGCATCCCCTCAACATGATCTGAAACTAAAAGTTTCAAATTAATGCTCAAAATTGTTCCTAAGATACTGCTTATATGCCCTTTTGACAACCTGTATGCAGATAGGGCCTTTCAATTTAATTAAACAGTTCCTGAAAATTTCTCATCTTGACCCCTTACCCTTGATGTTCACAGATACAGCCCTAATCATATGTTTCTTTGTTTACTGGAACTTTTTTTGAAGCTTCATTTACCTGAACTAATTTGCTTCATATTTAGTAAACCTATTTTTAATAATGTTTAAGTGCACATCCTCTATTATGAAAGAGGGGTGGTGAATCATTTTGTTGGTGGTTTGGTGGGGGGGGCAGATGCCCCAAAAAGTGCATTTTAATACTGAAACATCCTTATTCTGATTAAGCCTTCAGATAGGGAAGGGGGAATTGAGGTACGATTGATATTCAATCCCTCTTGATTTCCAGGAATATTTTTGGTCTATACTTTTAGCATGAAAGTCAAGAGTAACATCGAACCCTAAAACTAGCAGAATTTACTCATCATAGGAGGGGGCCGCCCCCTCTTCAACTCTCCTTTGTGGTCATGAAAACTTTGGAGGATGCTCATTCAATTGGATATTGTGAGTTCTACTGCCTTTTTCAAAATTCTAAAGTGATTAGAGAGCAACTAGAGCCTGTCCCAGAACCGTGTGTGCTATCTGGTTCTTTTGTAACCCCCTAGGGCAACAAAAGTGTGCTGTTTGGACTGATGATGAGGACCTCACTGAGTGGTTCAAAGTCAATACAGGCATTTGACAGGGGTGCATTTTGTCCCCAGTGCTGTTTACAACACTACTTGACTTCATCCTGCAGATGTGCAACTTCATAGGTGGCATTCAGTTGAAAGAAACTTGTACTTTGTTTGGTGCAGACTTCAGATATGATATAGCATTCCTTTCTCACTTAAGAGAGGAGCTTCAATTCAATATAAATGAGCTCTCAAAAGTAGATGGACAAATAGGTTTGGCAATAAGCATGCAAAAAACAGAAATCATGCACAATAATGTGAATAAACTACCTGCTGAGGTGTTGACAGTTAAAACAAAGAGTAATTGAAGAGGTTGAGATATTTAAATATCTTAGGAGTCTAGTGAGCACCAATGGGAGCCCTGAGCATGAAATTGCCACAGGTTTTGCATGCACAGGAAGTGCCTTTGATAAATTAAGAAACGTTTGGGAAGTGTCACTTTCTTTTTGAAGCTTAAATTGATGCTCTTCAATAGTAATGTCCTGTCAGTACTAGTGTGTGGCTCTGAAGCTCAGCAAAACCCGGTAGGGGCTCCCCAGCCGCCATTGAGCCCAAAATTATCCACTGATAGCAAGATCCTTTATGATACTATAATGCAGGTGAATGCCTCAATCAAAAGCGTCAAAGATGAAATCTCTGAAATTAGACAGGAACTGGCAGAGAGGGTAACACATTCCCAAATGCAAGAGTATGTCGACTCAGCCTACCTAGAATTAAACGAGCGCCTACAAAAAGTTGAGGCCAGAACCCAACCAATAGCAACAAACTGACAACAAATTGAATCTGTCATAAGTGAGCACCTGTTCATTAATACTGAAAGAGAAAAGAAAATTTAACATTGTAGTTCGAAACCTGGAGGAACCTGCATCACAGTCTACTGAACAAAAAATTGCACTTGAAATCAGAATGTAGAAAGTATTATTGTGAATGATCTTGGATTGCCCAAACCGAAGATTGTAAAGGCTGTTAGGCTAAAGACCACCAGGCAACACGAACCAAGCACAACCACACACCGGACCCCTCTTCTCATCCAGGTTGAGAATTCCCATTTTTCACTAAAAAACAGATAGTTCAGAAATACAAAAAGCTTGAGTAGATCAAAGTATACTTTAGAAACGACATTCCCCAAGAGCTAAGAAAACCAAGCAGCAGAGACACTGTACAAACAACTAGAAACCATATAGGCTCTGGCAGGGTAAAAAACAGCAACCAACCGAAAAACTGAAAATCCCTGACAGCAAGCCCAAGCAGGAGCTAACAAGAAACTTGAATACACCCTTCCCTAGAGGTATTGACGAGGGGAGGAAAAATTCTGCTTCGAGAAATTTAACAGACAAAGCCTCAAGGTTGCATGTAAATAGTAGTAACCTCAAGCTGTATTACTGTAATGCTGACCAGTTGCTTCCTAAAATGATGAAGCTTAAGCTAACCATAGCAAGTTTGTGTCCTGACGTTTGTATTACTGAAGTAAACCCCAAAAATGGCAAACCAATTGAGCAATGTGAGATCCAGATAGACAGCTACAACCTGATAAGTAATTCCAAAACAACAAGCAGGGGTGTTGCTATATACACAGCCAAATATCTCTTAGTGGAATCAAGCTCAGTACACCATCAAACCATATCCGGTGCTGAATTGGTTACTGTAAATATAGCAACAGGAAGTGACAGTTTCACAGTGTGTTGTGTCTACTGCTCACCATCTGGAGGGGCTGACAGAAAGAAACTTGCCATTGAGGAAATACGAGCAGAATTGACCAGGCAAGCGGAAATCCCAGAACAAGCAGTGTACATTGTGGGTGACTTTAGTCTGCCAGAATTAACATGGACTGCTGCAGATATGGACACCCATCTCTTTAAAGATGTGCTAAATGAGTGCCACCTGTCCCGATTAATCCAAGAGCCAACACGTTCCAGAGATGGACAAAAAAAAAATATTCTTGATTTGTTCCTAACCAACCATCCTGAGACAATTATTGAAATAGCAGTCACAGCACCCCTGGGGAGAAGTGACCACTGCAGCATATCAGCAGAGATTGGACTGATCTCAGCAAAGCCAAATAAATATACAAAGAAGACCATAACCAGGTGACATGCAGCTAAGTACAAGAGCATGATGCAAAGTGTAGACTGGGAATGCATGAGGCTTGAAGATGATGTAAACAATCAGCTACAACTAGTCACTGGCATCATCAAAACAGCAGTTGCTTGCTGCTCTGTCACTAGTGAGAGAAAAGTCCCCAAAACTCTATCAAAATTAGACCCCAATATGAAGTGACTGATTAACATTAAACAAAGGAAGTTTAAGAAATTAAGAAAATTCAGGAGCAAGGAGAACAAAAAAGCATACCAACAAGCTAGCAATAAAGTCCGCAGTGAATACAGAAAAGTTGAAAAGGAGCAGGAATGGTATGTTGCCTGCAAGGCAAAAACCAACCCACAAATTTTTTGGAAACACGTCAACAAAAAGCTCACTAGTAGAACTGGAATCCCTAACCTGAAGCAAGAAAATGGCAATAAATCCCCAGAAGCCAGCACTACTACTGACAGCCCTGTAAGTCCAACAAATTGACCCAAGATGAAGGAAACCAAGGTTGGGCAAGGTGATGTGCTCAAACTACTCAGGGAAATAGATCCAAACTCAATAGATCCAATAGATCAAATCACCCGGACCTGATGGTATAGCAGCCAGGTGGCTGAAGATTGCTGCTGAAGAACTTGCAGAGCCACTTACTCACCTGTTTGATACATCCCTTCAGTATGGTATAGTCCCAGCTAAATGGAAACAAGCTAATGTTGTGCCCATACACAAGAAGGGGGACAAATGCAGTGCCTTCAACTACAGACCAATAAGCCTAACTTCCCAGCTCTCCAAGATTATGGAAATATTAGTCTGTGACAAGATTATGAATTTTGTATTTGAAAGTCAACTGATTAGTGCAGAACAGCTCAGCTTCATGCCAAGAAGCAACTGCACAAATCAGCTCCTGTAAGTTTTGGACGAGTGGACAACAGCCCTGGATAACAGTGGACAACAGTGGACAACACAGCGCTTGAGTATTCTGGTGGTTCTGTTTGATGTTGAAAAAGCCTTTGACAAAGTCCCCCATACCACCCTACTCTCACGAATTCGTACCTTTGGTATAAGTGAGCAGATGATTTTGTGGATATCTTCCTTTATATTTGACTGTAGCCAGATTGTTAAAGTGGAAGACTCATTGTCATCAAAAGCTAGTGTACCAAGTGGCATTGTCCAGGGGAACATAATAGGCCCACTACTCTTCATCCTTCACATAAATAGCATAACTGAGGGTATCATCAGCCATGTCAAGCTCTTTGCAGACAACACAAAGCTTTTCAGGCCAGTGGCAAAACAAGAAGATGTAACGATCCTGCAGAGCAACATTAACATGTTGAATAGGAATCTTGAGAGCCTAGGATTAAGCTTCAATGCTAAAAAGTGCAAGACATTATGGATTGAACCCAAGCCAAAAAACATTGATGACACCCTTATATTAGCAAAACCAAACACTGTCTCAGTCATATCACACACTGATTGTGGAAGAGACTTGGGGATCTTTATAGACTCAGGGCTGAAATTCCACCAACACATAGATCTCATTGCAAATAAGGCAAGCAGGCTGGTTGCGTAATCAGGCGGTCTTTCAGGCATTTACACACTAAAACCTTCACCAGACTCTATAAAGCCCTTGTTTGAACACCCATTGAGTATGGAAACATAGTCTGGGGTCACTCATACATTGGCGATGCTATCAAATATGAGAAGGTGCAGACATGCTACCAAACAACTCCCTGAACTAAAAGAAATGCTATATGAAGAGCGCCTGAAACAGATGAAGCTGCCAAGCCTAAACTATAGAAGAAACAGAGGGGACCTGATCCAGATTTTAAAATTGAGAAAGGATCTAGATAGAACCAAGTTTGACAAATTCTTCTGTAGTCAGACTAATGTCTATACTAGGGTAATTCTGCAAAAATCCAGAAACAAACAGCATCAACTAGACAGAGATCTTCTTTCTGGTCAGTTAGAGCAGTTAAAGACTGGATCTTGTTACCCAAAAAAGTAGTGTCAGCACCATCTCTAAACAGCTTCAAAAACTGTCTTGACAAGCATCTACAGAAAGCAGTGTTTATTCATAATATATAACATATAAAAGTGATATGACTTTGTGCACTAGGCGCACTATGTTGAGCCAAGATTAGAGAGTGCCACAACAGGATGTGATATTCCAGTAAGAGGCACTGTTCCTGTAAGTTCCTGAAGGCTTTGTGCTGACAAAACAGCTAGAGAAAAGAATCAAAATTTTTGAAAATAATTGACTTCAATGGATTCTCAGGATCAACTGGACAGACAAAATTACCAACTCATTGATTAGAGAGAAGACTAAACAGCAACTTATTATTTATAAAGTCATAAGCAGTCAGTGGGGATTTTTGGAACACATGGTTAGAATGCACAGCAGTAGCCTGCCTAATGATGTTTGGTTTTGGACTTCTCCTGGAGTTTGACAGTGCAGACAACAGGAGGCTACACTTGGACAATGCCTAAAAAAAATATGCAGTGCTCTCAAGATGATCTTTGGCCAAAGATGCTGGAGAGGTCTTTGTGGGGAAGCATTGTTGCCACCTGCTGACCAGCATGAGAAGTTCTAACTAAAAAAAAAACTAATCTCATTTATAGAAGTATGCTGCATATTGTAAAATATAATTTTAACCGCTTTAGTGTTTCACTGTTCTAGGAATTTCACTACATCTGAGACCATCAGGGGGGATGGGATGCATTGTCCAAAAAGCAACCGCAATATTTCAAAACAGAATAAAATAAGGAATCAATGGTAGCCAACTACATTTATTTGTTTAGGATGTTCTATTCAGAAGTGGCCAACTACTAAATATTTACCCCAAATTTCAGTCACCAAGTTTAGAGAAAAGTCACTAAAGTAGAGTTTTATTGGTAATTTTTTCCTTTTTTGCATTACTTAGCTTGGAAGAAAGTGAACAAATCAATTGATGCCTTCTTTATAGTAACTTATTATCTTGTCCATAGTTTTTAAACTATGATTCTATGTTAAAAAATTAGTTAAAACTTACATTTTGATTATTAAATCCATTACTTTAAAGTAACATATACTGAAAGCATTGATTCATTCCAAGAACATATAGCCTAATTAAATAAACATTTAAATTTATTAATGTTATGCTAAAATCCCAGATGTTTTCCTAACATCTGTATATAAAGGTTCGTTTTTCTGTGCATTAAACTTTGTGGTAACATTACAACAGTGAACAGAAAAACTATGCAACAAATAAAGTAATTGTCTTCCTTCTACAAAAATGATGAAGAGCATGCTAAATTACACACTGCTTCAAATGGTGACCATGCTGACATTTTCCAGTATATGCCTTCTTCTATTTGTTCCCCATTATTTTTGAAGGAGGAAATCAAACAGTATATTTTTGCTTACTTTTTCTGTTCATTACTAAAAGGTTACCAAAAAGCATATCATGTAGAAAGCATGCCCTTTTATACAGACATAAAAGAACATTTGAAATTTTAGTATGCCATTTATTAATTCAAATTTTTGCAGAGAAGATTATTATGAATCAATGACATTAGAATACAATACTTTTGAATAACTGGCTTACAAACAAGTGCTGTATAGGCTATCTTTCTAATCACTCTTTAAACAAATTTCTAGTGATGGTAACTTTTTTTGTCTGTGGTGACAAAAATGAGTTAGTTTTTAGGGCCCTTTAAGAACTAAAAATAGAATTTCCACCACAAACAAATAATACTGAAAAGAGCATAAAAAAGGCATTGAGTGATATCTTTACTTTTATCTTAGCTGCATTATGAGCCTCGTTTTCAGGCTCAGCGGGTTCGAACACGGGTTGTTCTCGTCTAGTGCATCAAACGTTTTCACAAAGCGGGTTCTCAAGGAAAACACGGGGTTGAAACTTCACAGCTGAAAACGCTTGATGCTGAGGAATAGAATTACCCTCTCAATTACTCGGACTATCTGTCTTGTTTTTTTCTACAATTAGCCATGTATTGATGTCTACTGCAAAATACTTGATTTTCAATTCAAAATCAACTGTTTGGGATCCCAATGAGCAAACTTCATGGGCTGTGAATTCAGGGTGGTTAGCCATTTTTGAATTTACCACCAATGAACGCAGAACTCGGGTTTGAACCTGGTATTTCTACGGGTTCCAGATTCAAGGAACCCGTGTTCACACACAGGGAGAACCCGGCAGCTGAAATCGCTTAGAAGCAGATTCCTGCTGAACCCGCAACCCTAAAAACGCTTGATGTAGAACTTGATAGCAACCCGTGTTTGAACCCGGTGCCTGAAAACGAGGCTATGGAGAAGAGGAAAAATTTACCATCTTATCCAGGACTCTGCATTTAGTCATAAACATGGGTGCCTGCAGGAGGGAGGGGGTATGGCCCTCCCTGGGAATCATGGACTATAAAGTAAACTATAAGGAGACCAAATGAAAGAAAGCAGAGTACGGAAACACCATGGAAGTATAACAGCAGATTAAAAATTAAAGGGGGGTTAGCCCATAGTTGGCTGCTTAGCAATAGGGTTTGACCCTTAGTAGGGGCAATATGAGTTCTAGTTTTGACTGCATTTTCTAATAGCATTTTTTTCTATATAATTTGGTTGGAGCAAAAAAAAATGTTTCACAGTAATGAATGGTAAGTATATATTGTTACCTTAAATTACCTTAAATCGCAGCTTGGAGCGAATTTAAGGATTTTCCATCCTTGTAATGCTCCGTGATGACATCTAATGGTTTTTGTTTGTCGTGATTCGCTTGCTACATTCGGGTTGTAGACTCAGCAGCTTCCCAGGTGTAGAGGAACTCCTGCTGTTGCCAATCTTCGTCCTTGAAAATTTTCATTGAATGTCCTCTTGTCACAAGGCATTCTGGGGGAGCAAGGAGACCAGGAAGAGTATTTTTTGAAATGACTTTGTGAATTAGAATCATGTCGCCTCGCTTCCTCCGGTATGTGAGAGTAGGGGGCTTCAGATGACGCAAACGCTCTTCGTATGGCACTTGTTTGAGGCCATCAACCATCTTAGTTGCTCTTCTCTGTACTTTTTCTAGTATTTCCCTGTCCTTCTTAAAATAGGGGGACGCCAGGGACATTCCAATCTCAAGGCGTGGACGAACCAGTGCCTTGTAGAGCTTCATAAATACTTTAGGACGCCGGCTAGAGATAATTCTTTTAATAAGTCCAAGGGATTGGAAGGCAGAAGAAGATACAGATTTTGCATGGGTACTGAAACTCAGCCGATGATCAACAATGACTCCAAGATCTCTTTCTTCAGTAACTGCAGAGAGGGGGTTACCTTGGAGATGGTACTGCTGATGTGGATTGTTTGCCAAAATGAATGACATGACATTTTTCAGCATTAAAGGAGAGGAGCCATTTATCAGCCCAGCTTCCAAGAATATCAAGGTCCGTTTGTATAGATTGGAGATCAGATGGTATAGCAGCTTTGCCAACAAGTTTTGAGTCATCAGCATAAAGTATGAGGAGGTTCGAGAGAAGGTTTGGTGCATCATTAATAAAAAAATTGAAGAGACTCGGTCCAAGGATGGTCCCCTGGGGGACGCCATATATTGCTAACAATAAATCAACAAATCAGTTTTTTAAGCTAGTTCTAGTTTTTCAGGCTATTCTTCTGTGTATTTTTTTTTTTTTTTTGTAATTGCTTTACTTTTTTTATCACCTTGAAAAAATGTTTGTCTCTAAGCTCTGCTGCACATCAAAAATTAAACAGAGACTATTTAAATATATATAATATTATGTAATTTGGGCTATATATTTGCACATTACAGGGTGGGGGTAAAGTGTATAGACAGCTTGAGGTTAGAAAATAATTCTTGCTTCATAATATGCAGAATAGTTGTAGGCTAGCTAACACATTTTGCATCATGTCACCTGTCACCTGTCACTTGTCTTTATGGCTATGAAACTGGTTTTCTCAGGTCTTTCATTCAGATCAAGAGCTTAAGTGTGTTCTGAATAATTAACAAGTACCAAGGTATGATTATGAAATCAAATTATGAAATCAAAATATGGTATCCATGCCGGCAACGTGAGTTTTGAATATGGGCCCCAAGAAATGTGAAGATCTTGGTAAAACCCCACTTTAGCAGCTTTTGAGACCTTAGAAATCTGTTGATCTAGGGCAGATAAGTGAAGCTTCCAGGAATGACATCAGAGCCTAAGGTATTGTCTTGGAATCTGTTTTTAAGTTCCTATGTCTACTCTTTCTGTAGCCTATTCTAAAGCTTTTAATATTGCACAAAGTGGTATAAATTTAGAATCAGTACTGGTCATAAGGAGACATATTAAGAAAACAATTCTTGCTTCATAATATGCATAATAATCCTAGTTAACATATTTTCCAGGGGGAGCACTTTTATCATCACTATTTTCACTGTTGTACAATTATTTTTAACCAAACTGTGAAAAATAAATATATTTGATTGCATTTTTCTATTTTCAATTATTCTATATAGGGAAGTTAAACACCATCACTGCCATCTGCATAGAGGACATAAATAGGTTAATATTAATAAATTTAGGTTAGGTGTGGTTAGGTTAGATTAGCTAGATAGCTCTTGGGTGTTTGTTTTAAAACAATTTTCAAGACTTGGAAAAAGACAAAATATTGAAAAATGTGATTGTAAAACTGGAAAAACAAGGAAAATAGTGAGGATAAATTTCTAGGTGGCACTGTAATTTGGCTAAGAGCTTCTGGGGTTATTTGCATCTTCAGCCCTGAAAGGGGCCCCAAAGGTATTTTATTTTTGTAACCACACAAAGAAGTTATCAACACTAGTTAAGTTATTGAAAAGTGGTTAAAAACATATCACTAGTTTATAAATAAGTTGTTCAAGAGCAATATATTCAATTACAGGCCTCCTGCTAGATTTTTTGTGAAAAATATGAACTTTATGAACTTTTGACCACAAAAATATGAACTTTATGAACTTTTGATTGCACTTTTTATGAACCTATTATGAACCTAAATTTACGTTATGTGCACTTCAGAAACTGTCCATGGACACAAAAAGTGGCAGTTGGTGTTTTCATCACTGGTGCACATATTCTTCTTGTTTTTTTTTTCACAAGTTCAGTTAAATGCGTTTAATTTGTATAAAAGTACAAAATAGTTCACTCTACTTGTTCCTCTTGGCAAAATATGAAGAAATTAAGCATGGCTTTCGTTTGATTAACCTGCTCTGTATCAGCTCAACCTCTCTGGCTGCCTCATCTTCTTCGCGCATCTTCCAGCTCAAAGCCTTGATCATACTTTGTGTGAGGCTTATTTCTACAAAGTTTTTGGCATCTATGGCTTTTTTCAGCTTCTCATTAGCTTCTTGAAGAAGCCTTTCTGCTACTTGTCTCTTCTCCTTTTCAACTGACTTCTTATCAATCAAATCTTTTTCCAGGTGTTCAATGGTATTCTTCTCCTTCTTCTATTTAACAGCAGGCGGGCTTTTCAGTGATACTATTTAGCCCTTTTCCTTTTGCTTCACTCTGTGGGCTACAGAGCTACTGGCTTGATTGCCTCATGATTATTAGATATTTTCAGATATCTTTCAGTAGATCTTTCGACTCTAGGAGTTCAATTATGAGTTGATAGATGTCGATTTCTATGCTCTGTGTGCAGGTATAGTTGGCTAGGCTCTTGGCTGATAGTGAGATTTTGTGGTGTTTGAAGCATTTTAACAGTTTGCAAAGCAAGGTATGTTGTGCAGACGTCAGCATATTACATTCAAATAGGCAATGGTCAATTGTTTCATTATTCATATTACAATCCCTGCAAAGAGGGGACAGGGGAATTGAACCGCTTGAATTAGAAAACTTATACGAGAATGCAAGAAAATTTAGTCCATTTGTTCCAGAACGAATTCTATGATAAATTTTAGAAAGATACTTATTGGGAAAGGGGGAAAGGATAGGATTAATCTTATTAAAATTAATATCTGATAGCCTCCACCGGTAAATATCTCTAATCGGGATTGGTCTCCCACTTGGCTGGTCAATATTTATAGCATTTTTTGCTATTTCATCAACCTGATGATTACCACTTATGCCAGAGTGGCTAGGAATATACTGAAAATAACTTTTTATGCCACTTGAAGCAAGATTATCTATAATACTGAGACAATGATATGTGTCAATGTCCAACTTATACTGAGGAGCTGAGGCCAGCAACTCAAGGCTGGATAAAGAGTCGGAATATACAATAATATTATTTGAATTTGTAATCAAAGGTTGGTTTTCCTTAATGTGTTCTAATGCCATGATTATGGCATTTAACTCAGCAGACATTATAGATAAATTATTATCTAATCTCTCGCCCATTGCAATTTTCAGGTGAGGAAGGAAAGCACCACTTGCTACCTTCTCATTCATTTTTGACCCATCAACAAATATTTGGAAGTGATTTTTATAGGTAATTGTATTAAGTTCAGCAAATGTTTTCTGGACAAAAACGATGGGGGTTAAATCTTTAGTCCACTTTGAGAAATCAGTATTTATTATGGGACTTGACCAATTCCATGGAGGGGATTGGGGGAAAGTGGGTGCAATAGACTTTGCTGGTACGGGGAACTTCTTCTGAATGTTGGCATACTCATCTGCAATGCCTCTATACATGGCTGGATTTCTTAACCAATTATGTAGGGTGTGTGAGCTATTTGATTCAATTTTTGTAAGATGTTTTGTCAAGAGAAAGCTACGTCTCTCCCTTATTGTTGTTAATCCACTCTCCATAAGCAGAAACTTGGTGCTTGTGGGTTTCCTAAGACCAAATATGAGGCGTATTATATCATTTTGTGTTGTTTCAATTTTTTGCATCTGGGTCTTTGCACATGCACCATATACGATGAGCCCATAGTCAATATGGGGTCTTATATGTGATTTATAAAACCGGAGTAAGGTTTTCTCCTTACAGCCCCAGGGTGAGGAAAGAAGTCTTATTAGTATATTTGTTTTTCTATAGCATTTTTTTATTGTGTTTGAAATGTGGAGGTGGAAATTAAGTTTTTGGTCAAGCATGAGACCTAGGTAATTAATATGATTATCTTCTGGAATAGTTGTTTTATTTAGAGTTAGTTTTGCATTAACATGGTTTCGCTTCCGGTGAAATTGGATTATTTTTGACTTGGTAGGTGCAATGGGTAAATCTGAATGTTGAGAGAATCTTTCAAATTGGAAAAGTGACTTTTGCAGATTTGACTGTGCTATCTCAAAGGTGTTGCCAGATGACCATAGCACCAGATCGTCAGCATATTGTAGATTCGCGTGGGGTAGGTTCATGTCCCAGAGATATAGGGCAAACAGGAGGCAACTGAGGACTGCTCCCTGAGGTAGGCCTTTGGTTGTTGTCTTTTGGGGTGAAGAGGCTGAGCCAACACAAACAATGAAACTTCGCACTTCTATGAAGGATTTTATAAAAGATACTAGCTTGGGGGGGGGGGGGTAGTCCAAGGTTTGCAAGTTTGTTTAAAAGAATTTGGTGGTTCACATTGTCATATGCCCCTTCAAAATCTAGGAAAGCTGCAACTAGGACATTATTTTTTGAGAATGATTCATTTATTGCATTTGTTAACAAAATGAAAGCATCTGTTGAGGAGTGGTGTTTCTTGAATCCAGTTTGAGTGTGAGGGATCATATTGTTTGTTTCAACAAACCAGAGGAGTGTGTGATCGATCATTTTCTCCATTATTTTCCCCATCACAGGAGTAATCATTATGGGCCTATAGGACTCAGGGTTCTCTTTGGGTTTATTTTTCTTTAGGATTGGTAGGAGGGACGAACATTTCCATATATTGGGGAACATAGAAGATGCCCAAGCGTGATTATAACAATTTAGCAGTTCTTGTTTGTATGAAGGGGTGAGATTCTTTATCCATGTAGGGTGTATATTGTCATAGCTGCCGCTAGTTTTGGTCCTAATATGATGTATTGCATTATTCATTTCCTGGATTGAAAATGGACTACTTATATACTCGGATCCTGGGCGTGGTTGGTAACTTGGGTTCATAGGAATTGGGGACAGTTTACTTCGATTATTTGACGTTAGCTTATTAACAAAAAGAGTTGCAAATAGCTTAGCTTTTTCATTATCATTGTCATAATGGGTATTATTATGTATAAGCTCATACAGGAGTGGGTTGGGGGAAATCTTTTTCCCACAGATGTGGCTTATGACTTTATGTATAATTCGCTCATGTGTTTCTCTGGAGAGATTATTTGCAAAATTATTCCAGTAATTATATTTAGCATCTATTATAGTCCTTTTTAGATTAGATTCTGCTTGTAATTTTTTTAAATATGTAGTAGGTGATGTTTTTTTTTATGAATTCTGTCCTAGCTGCCTTTTTTATTCTCCATTTATTTTGGCACTCATATGTCCACCAGGATTTAGGAATGTGTTTAGGGTAGGTTTTCTTAGGTGTTGTCCTGGGGATAGCATGATTAGCTGTATTTATTAGTAAAGATGTCAATACTTCAGCATGTGTGTCAACTGTTGTGTTTGAAATGTATGAATTTTGGGTGAAACTTGTGATTTCATCATTTAGCTTATTTTGGAACATAGACCAATTTGCTTTAGTGTTGATATATTTGGAGGTATGTGGTAGAGTTTCAGGAGGTTCATTTAGGGAGCACACTATAGCAAAGTGGTCAGTACAAGGACTATCAATTTTATTCATAATATTTAATGACACAATTTGTAGGTCAATTGTGGAGAATCTGCCACTTTTGGGGTTGAAATAAGTATTCAGGTTTGGAGGGGTAGCAACAGCTAATTCATTATTATTTGAAGTCATATACTCAATCAATTTACCAGCTTTATTTGCTGGTTTATTCCCCCACAAAAGGCTGTGGGCATTGAAATCTCCACAAATAATGATATTTTTTAACACATTAGAATTATGTATATAATTAAAGAAATCCATGGCATCTGTAGTTTGGCCATTAGGGTTATAAAAGCTTACTATGTAGGTTTTTATATTATTCAGCCAAACACTGATACCAATTGCATCAACATCATTAGCAAAATCTGGAAAATTGATGCCACAGAATTTTATATTATTTTTAACTAATAGAGCTACACCACCTCCTTTTCTCTCTGATGATCTATCCTTTCTCAGGATAGTATATCCCAGAGACTTAATTTGTTGATTTTGGGTTAAATGAGTTTCCTGGAGGCAAGCAATATTAATGGAATTATTATTCATAAAAGATATTAGTTCATTTAGCTTATTTTCTGTGAGTGATCTTATGTTCCACTGGAGTATTGATATGTGTTGTGTTGTTGCATTTATTTTTCATATGACTGTGTATCAATGTTCAGCTTTGTTAAAAGTAAAGCAAGATCTTTTTTTGCTTGAATGAGCATATCATCGGGGATGTAGATTTTTGCCAATTCTGCAATGATTTTTGTTTTCTGTAATTGATGTATGTCCATGGCCTGAACTGCATTACTGTTTAGAATGAATAAGCATATATTTGGGGATTGCATGTTTGGTTGTGCATCCTGTTTGTCAGTTAAGGAAATAATTCCTGGTAGTGTTTCTGGTTTGTTTCTTCTTGGGAGGGGGGGCCATGCTGACCTCATCTCACCGGACAAGGAGGCTTGTTGACTTGGTGATTCCTTCTGATAGGGATGTGAGCTAGGGGGCTTAGAAGATGGTGTTTTATATGGGGTACTGGATGCATTGGGGGCGTTTGACTTGGGGGTTTTGGTTGGTTTCATTACGGGCTTTATTTGGTATTGTTGGGCAGCATTTGCTTCCATTGCGGCAAAGGGGTATGGGATGGCCTTCTCTGTTACTATTTAGAGTGTTAGAGCTCTTTTCTTATATGCAGGGCATAGTGATTTATTTGTAGATTCATGTGGGCCTTTGCAATTGATACATGTAGGCTGAGTGTTGTTGCAAGTTGTCAACTCTTTAGGATGGTATGCTTTACAATTACTACACTCTAGGAGAATTTCATTGCATTTGTTAGTTGTGTGTCCCAGTTTGAGACACTTCTGACACTGGAAAGGCTTAGGTTTGTATTACTTGTGTGGTTTGATTTGCCCAAATAGGAATAACTTTTCTGGGATACTAATTTTTTCCTCCAGTGTGAATAAGAAGGATCTACTAGTTTTTAGGCCACTAGAGTTAGGTTTGCCAAGTTGGGTAACATCTTCAACTGGGATTGTGTTGCCGACCCTATCTGAGAGCCCTTCTTTTAACTCCTGAATGGATATCTCTGGGGGAACATTATAAACTACTATTTTTCTTGGTGATTGTTTTGGGTACCATTTAGATGCATTAATTGGGGTATTCAGAAGGGATTTTAGGTTAATTATTGTGTCTGCTGATTTCTGATCTTGGACAGCTATAAGCAGAGATCCATCACGGTTAATATTAAGAGAGAACATTGATTTTATCAATTTGAAAATTGCAACTCTTATTGGAGTAATCTTTTTTATTTCAAAGGGGGTAGTAGGAGTAATTTTAAGGTAAATTCCTAAGTTTTTGGAGGGAGGATCTTGGGCAGGGAGAGGGGAAATGCTTTTGATTGGGGAGATTTTTTTCCTTTTTTTAGAGCTTCTAGAAAGGACCTCTTGAAACCCATTATCATCAGTTATGGTGACATTAGCCCCTACACTTACCATTGTCCTATTCTCAGAATTGGAGCTATCATTTGAACTTTGAGATAGTGTGCTTGACCAGCCAAGATGGGTATCACTTTCACTGGCATTTGAGGTGGGATCTGGGGGGACTTTTTTTGGAGGACTTCTAATCATTGCCTATTGGAAAAAGCTTTAAACAAAAACAAAACTAAAACAAGAAGGGATATAGAATGATATCAAACCGTCTGCACTATACTATTGGGAGGGGAAACACCACAGTATAGCCCTGAGGATGAATTGAGCAGGATTGGTTCGGTACAACTGCTGATTAAATGTGATAATATTTCACAAGAAAATTTATTTTAAATTTCTTATAAAGTTGCTGCTGTGCTTTCAAATTCAGATAACATCATCTTCTCAGACAACATCCTCTTTTTTTCCTCTTCTTCTTCTTTCCTTTTGGACTCTTCTTCAGCCTGTCTAGATCGCTCAGCTTCCAGGTACAGTTTATAGCTCTGGCAAACATTTCACCCCAAATTCAACAGCTCTCTGGTAATAGAGACCATCTCGGTCCTGTTCTCAAACTTCTTTAGAGCATCAGAGATTATCAGTCTAGAATCGAGCATTTTGACTTTCATCAATGATTTTTCCTCAGTCATGATCCGTCCTGACCGGGAAAAATCACATTCAACGTCAGCATTCCCATGCAACACAGAGAGCTGCTACAGCTCATAAGTTTAAATCAACTATTTAGGAATATTACTACTAGAAAACTCTACAAAGGTAGCAAAGACTCAAGCCAGAAAAAGGGAAAGACTAAAAGATAGCTTACTACAAGAAGATGTAGGGGCAATATAGGAACCAAGTTAGATGTAACAATGTCTTTTTGAACAGAAGAAAATGTATGTTCACAAAACATGCCCTTTATGAACCTAGGTTAAAAATATGAACTTTTTTCATAATTATGAACCCACAACAAACCATTTATGAACCTAGATTAAAAATATGAACTTTTTTCATAATTATGAACCCAGTGGGAGGCCTGCAATTATAACATTTCAAACCTTATTTATTAGGCAACTCAAATGTAAACCATTTTCCTACCATTTCAAGTTTTTCAGATGTTGTCAACAAAATAGCACTGAATTTTGCAATTTGAAACTTTGCCATCAACAATTCATGGTATATTATTATTATTATTATTATTCATTTATTGCCCGTCAAAAAAGGTACAAAAGGTACAGTAGACAGAGTAATCACTAAAAGAAACAAAAAGAAAAAAAAAGAAGAAAAAGAAGGACACAAACACACATTGAAATTTCAAATACATGACAAAAAAAAACTCATTACATTAATACGAACAATGATGCTAACGAAAGGATGATAAAAGTTTTTTTTTTTAAACGGGAGAGAGATTTGTTAATACTAATAATTACATGCAATACATTAATACAAAAAAAACTATTGTGAACAAATTGGTGACCATGGATGATTAAACTTACTTTGAAAACGGGATAGAGATTTATTAATGCTAATATTAGGGTCAGTTAGCTTATACAAATGAATAATTGTATGGTTTCCTGTCCAAAGAGGCAAATGTAGAAGATATTTAGCAAATCTGAAGAAGATTGATTGTAGGTGCTTTTTATCTGTAACTGTGAAGAATTTCCAGAAAGGAGCAATGTAAAGCAGATTAGGAAGGGCTGTGGCGTTGTAAATGGATGCTAGAATGTAATGGTTGAAACGTAGTTTGCTTTTTACGATTACAGCTTAAGAAATGCTAATTTTACGCTCAATGTGAGAAATCAGCTAACGACGTGTGTGGCCTATAGATGTGCCAATTGGAAGGCCCAGGTATGTAATATGGTCTGAGGGTTTAACAAGAGAACCGTCCATATTTATAAGAGAAGTAGAGGGATTTCGCCAATTGAAAAGGATTACTTCGGATTTCTCAGGATTAAAAGACAGACTGATTTTTGAATATTCATCTTTGAGGATTTTGAAATTCTGCTCAATGCGCTGGATCATACGGCTGAGATTCAGGATGTCATCAGCATAACAAATAAGAGACATATCGATTCTCCCAAGAATGCATGAAGGAAGACACTTTTCCTGCACTTAAAGGACACTATTATTGAACAGGGTTGGGGAAGTGATAGCTCCCTGTCTAGTCCCTTTCTTAACAAGGATGGGGTACTGAGGATTCACAAGCATATTCGAGGGATTCGAAGAGTTCGGACTCACACGAGAATTAATGCAATTATATAGGGAATGATGAAGAGCCGACTGCAGGAGAAAACGGGATGGAAGTTTTAAACGCACTCTTAGATTCCTATATAAATCCCTGAGAACACGGACAACTGATGGGTTTACGCCTCGCCTTGCCATATAAAGAAGCATGGACGAATGAATTAAGGAATCGAACGCACGTTTAACGTCACGTCCGGCGAGGATCATACTTTCTCCCGAAGATTCAGCGTCGGCGAGGGCAGTAAAAACTGCTGTAAGAGCATGAGAACAGCCAAGATTAGCCTGAAAACCAAACTGATATGGGGGAGCGTAAACATTTCTGTCTTAACTTATCAAGAAAAAGAAGCTCGAAAAGTTTGCATGTTGTAGTAGAGACGGTGATGGGACGGAAAGAGGAACATTGCAGCTCAGATTTCCCTTTTTTGGGAATCGGAGTCAGATCACCAATGCAGAACGAGGATGGAACAATACCTTGTAACAAATATCATTTGCATGAGAAGGCTGAGGTGACGCACCAATAGATAACTTCCATTAATGATGTGTAGAGTGCTCACCTTATCTATCCCTCAAGACGCTTTCTTTTTAAGTTGGGATATGGCTTTTATAACAGCATCACAAGTAACAACAAAATCAAGGTCAGGAGATTCATCAATGAATTTGCAGAGCTCGTCACAAAATTGTGACTCTAAAACAGGATCAGGCTCAGAAAATTCATTTGAAAAATGGGATATCCACTCGGACAAAGGAATGTCATTCGGGTCTGGCAAATTGGAGGAGATAGTACGAGGTAATAGCTTCCACAGAAGATCAGGTGAATTCCTGACCTTCTCGGAATAAAGTGTCTGCATTTTAGATCGATGAAGGGCAAGTTCCTTAGCAAAACGTTTTTTTGACACTTTTCTCAGTTCATTGACTATTCCTTGACGGGGGCATAGGCAATCTCTCCATAATTTGTACCAAAATTTAGCACGGTCACAAGCTTCAGACAGTACTAGATTTCCTGACCACCCGGGAACTTGGGTACCAACATGTATTTTTTTAAGAGGAACTGCCCTTTTTTCAGCACACAAAAGTGCATGGCAAATTTCTGCGGAGTATATATCAAGAGTTAATCTAACCTCATTAATGTCTTTATTAGAAGACTTTTGCAGAAGATGAAATGGAACCCGGATCTTGTTTAGGATACTATCTGAAATTTCAATGAACTGAGATGTGTCAATTTTATTCCAATCGCGAGAAGTATACCACTTGTGCCGGTGAACAGTATAAGCCTGTAACACTGGAATCTGAGAAGCTTCTCGTTTAAAACTAGAAGCAATAGGAGGAGGGTCTGAAACTTTAAATTTGGAAACTACCTCAACACAAGGTATATCAAGGTTATATGACACAACATGTAAGTAAACTGAGCAGATTTCTGTTGAACTTTAAAATCATCACCAAATATTCCTGATAGTAAAGAAGCACGGATAGAAGCTGAAGACAACCCGCAATTTAAATCACAATTAAAATCACCTACGATCAAACACGGGATTTTCAGTTTAAGGACATCACAAAGACAAGAGCTAAGTTTACTAACTGCTAAAGCGAAATCTCTCTCCGAATCTTCATCTTTGTAATCTGTGGGTAAATACACATTTATTATTACGCACTCACCTACTCAAACAGCTAAAAAACTATCACTAGAAAAGAAAACACTAGAATTAAGATTCGATGCTACATAAGTAGCAATACCACCAGAAGCTCTGCCTTTAGAAGCACTACGTTTAGCTGGAACCGAAAAAGTTTTGAAGGTGGCACTAATGTCAAGTAAACTAGGGTAAAGGCACCGATGATTCGACAGTGCAATTTCGGAACCACTGTCGAAATTTTCCTTCAAAACGGGATAGCTCTGCTTAGCCGTGACTTAGAGCGCCATCTCTTGGAGCCGTCGTTATATTTCGACGGTGCGAAACGTGGACACTATATCCGGTACACCCAGATAAGAAAAGAACATTCAATTCGGTCAGTTTCCTGTTTTCGACACGAAAGGAGCTCCCGACAATTTTTCAGGTATGTAATGTTCCAACTGTCATTACTTGGTTATTTATTGCAAGAAAAAGTTGGGATAAGCGCCAATGTGTCGAGATACATCTGATCTTCTCTGAAATGTAGCCACATTAGCTTTTTCTTGATAAAATTAAATGAAAATGGCGACGGAAATTGCATTGTCGAAACTAGGTTCCAAGTGTCGAAAATTCTTGTTCGATGTAGTGGAATACCAGGCGGACTAAAAATGTTCCTTCAGCCGCATTCAAGCGTAAACATCGGCTTCTATCAAGGGATTTATTTCTTTGGCGAATATCTCGCAGTAACCTTGTCGAAATTTTGGACAGACAGCAACAGGCCCTGTCGAAATATAGGTGACTTTGTCGAAACTTCACTGAACATGTAAAATAGATGAGAAATAATAGGTGTCGAAATTCCAGGATCCACTGACGAAACCATAGGCACCATAGCTGTCGAGTTTACAGGTGCTTTCTGCGCAACGAGAGATTTTGATGATTATTATGTCTAATAATATTTCAGATGAAAGAACATTTAAACAAAAGGTTTTTTTAAACTTTGAAGTTTTACTTACAGACACTGGATTTTTCCATCATCTGAGGAACTGCCGCTTGGCCTCATACCATGCAGGGGCGTAAATTGCTATGGACCAGGAGGGGGGGCAGTTGCCCCCCCAGACCTCGTTTTGCCCCCCCCCCCGACCTGATTTCCCCCCCCCCCAGATTTTTTTAGATTATACCCTTATTTATCCTTCATCCAAATAAAAAATACAAATTTTATTGAATACAAAATCTTATACAAAATGACGCGTAGGCTTATAATTTAGATGAAACTAAGAATCTGCATATGAAAATAAAATCCACTAAATCAAATAAACTTCTTAAATTTCTTGAAATCCACTCCCGTTTTCCTAGACCCTATCCCTTCCAAAATGCTAGTTAAACAATTCTGTTATACTAAATTTGTTATACTAAATACTATTTGTATTTAATAATGTATTTGTACCAATTTTGTTATACCAAATACTACATACTTGAAACGATTTTATTAGTTTTATTATTTCTACTTTTTGCATAGTCTTTTATACTTTTATACAGTAAATGAAGTTGAAGAAAAACAAAGAAACAAGAATATACATGTCAAATACACCAGGTTCCGCCCACAAGTATTCCCCAAGTATTTAGACGGGTGTCGAATTGGGTTCCGAATTGCGTCGAAAACAGGTAACTTTTTTGTTGTGTCGAATTTGTAGGTGATAATGCTCTAATTTCGGAAAATTGGAGTGTTGTATCCTTTCCAGACAAAACTTCAAACTTCTCATCAAACAGTTAGATTCCTAGATGTTTTTCCTATATACTGAAACCCTTTTAAAACCAAAAGTCTCTAAATTAAGACTTCTAGAGTAGAAAACTGTTTTTTTTTTACAAAAACTGTCAAATCATCGGTTCGACACCCAATAAGGGTGTCGAATTGGGTTCCGACTTGCGTCGAAAACAGGTAACTTTTTTGTTGTGTCGAATTTGTAGGTGAAAATGCTCTAATTTCGGAAAATTGGAGTGTTGTATCCTTTCCAGACAAAACTTCAAACTTCTCATCAAACAGTTAGATTCCTCAATGTTTTTCTTACATACTGAAACCCTTTTCAAACCGAAAGTCTTTAAATTAAGACTTCTAGAGTAGAAAAACTGGTTTTTTACAAAAACTGTTGAATCATCAGTACCTTTACCCTAAGGCTGTGGTTGGTCAGGAAATGTTCCTGCAAACACAGAATATCATGATTATGAAGTATACGTTCAAGAATAGGTCTTTTTTTTATAAGACCACCATTAATGTTCCAAGAGAGAAAACAAATATCCGTTTATCTACTTAGCTGCCCGTTTATCGGTTTGAGCGTTGCCAGGGCATTTGATACTGTAACAGGTGTGATTAGACTCTTTACATGTAATGCAAAACACGTTCTGAACACATGGATTATTCCTGGTGGAAGAGTGCTCTGAGGAACCACAGCGAGAGCACAGTTCTGCGTTCTTACAATCAGCAGCAAAATGTCCTTGCTGATGGCATCTGAAACACCATCTAGGTATGAATATGAAATTCTGGACAGTTAACTTTTCATAACCCACTTTCACAGAATTTTTCAGAAAAGAATCGAGATCACTCCGTTGTTCATAATAAATCTTGTAGACACGTGACTTGCCACACTGCAAAGCTTTGACACACTTTGGAATAATTTTCTCTAGATCTTTTTCATTCATTTCTGTCAGTACGCCTTTTATTACACCAATGAAGGCAGGAGATTTAACAGAGGCTAAAAGGCCAGGTTGGAACTTTTTCATCTGGTCAGCAATTGAGGAGGCAGTGGGTTTACTTTTTATGACAATTTTCCATTCTGATGAAGAACGTTTCACCTCTGAAATATTATTTGCAGCTTCAGGACATATTTTATCAATAAAATCTTTCCTTAATAGTGGAGATGAAAGATTGGAGAGGCAATTTTTAACACAACAGCATAGGTAGGAGGATTGGATTGGTCCTTGGTGCAAGATGACTGAGCAGAAGAGGGCCAGGCAGAAGTTGCCTATACTGCGAGATGTTGCTTATTTAGCTCAGACAAACTGTCAATTTTACAGGAAAGTTCATTCATGTGACAGGTTAATGTTGCAACGATTGCATCACCAATTGTTGGAATTTCACATGGTGAGTATGTCACGAATTTCGGGATCTTCCTTTTTCTTTTGATGCCATAGATAACCACTTACAAATGTCAAGGACATTTTCATCATCTCTTTGGCATCTAAATAAAATTCCAATTAAGGGTATATATTTGCATATTAAGGGGGGTGGGGTGGGTAAATTTCATGGTAACCTTTGCAGTGGGCCATGTAAGTTAACTAGGATGAAAATGAAAACATCATTTGATGCTTTTATTATGCTCTTTCAAAATTCATATAGAATACCTTCAGGTTCCCTTTAAGGGCTCAAGATGCAATTAGCCCCAGAAGCAATTATTAAATTATGAAAGAGCATAAAAAAAGGCATCAAATGACATTTTCACTTTCATCTTAGCTAAATTATAGTGCCACCTAGAAATTTACCAGATAAAGGTGCTTCCCTTGAATAATATGTTGACTAGGATAATTTTTCATATTAGACTGTGAAATAAGAATTGTTTTCTTAACATATCTACTTACAACCAGTACTGGTCCTAAATTTATACTGTGGATTTTTTCTATATGCATTTAAAGTAAACTTATTCCTAAAAAATGTATCCTAAAATAGGTAAAATTCTACTTTAGCTATGTTTGGCTCTCTTAGAAAAGGGTCAGGTTAGGAAAATGAAACTTTCAGGGATGGGTCTACAGGCTAAAGTATGTCCTGGGAAGGTATTTTGAAGTAGCCTACCTACCTCCACTCCTTCTCTCTCTAGAGAGTCCTGAAATGTGCCTTATAAATTTACACAACAGGTCTATGCCTATTAAAATTTACACAAAACAACATTTTACCTTAATTTTCAGTTATCAGTTTCTTTTTCTCTGGCTTTAGTTCTGGAAATGCAATTCCTGTTATTTGAGTTGAATTTTAAGTGATATAAATATTTTTTTTTCAAAATTTAATAAATGTATTTGCATATCTTTAAAGCCTTATAAATTTGGATTGAGCAAAGTTGTGAAGCTGAAAATAATTTTGTTGTATTTCAAATACCTTCCTGGGACATACTTTAAATCTGTAGACCCATCCTTGGTAAGTACAATTTATAGTGACAATTTCAAAAGATTTATGCATTGTGTTTCTAGGTGGATAAAATTGATTTTTTTTTTCTTTTAAGTTGGAAAAAGAAGGAAAAAAGAGGAAAGACTTGATGATAAAGGTTCTCCCCTTGGATAATATGTTAACTAGGACCATTATCCATAATTTAAAGTAAGAATTGTTTTCTAAACATGTCTCTATCAGGAGTACCAATTCTAAATTTTTACCAAAATAGCTAAAGTAGAATTTTAACAGTAAAATTCTACTTTAGCTACTTTTGGCTATCTTGGAAAGGGGTTAGGTTAGCCAAATAAAACTTTCAGGGATGGGTCTACAGGCTAAAGTGTGTCCTGGGAAGGTGTTTTGAAATACCTATCTCAACTTGTTCTCCCTCTGGAGGGTTGTGAAATTTGCCTACATGATAGGTCTAGGGTAAAAAAAAAAAACAGTATCCTATGTAAAACTAAAACCCTCACATCTTGTTACCAAAGAGGAATTGTATATATTAATGTATAGCTAAAAATCTAAGCTTTGCATCAATATGGTTATTAGTAAAATTATTTAGGACCAAGCACTTGAAATTATTAGTTAATTGACTTATCAACAGGGACCTCTTTTTGGAAACACCAATTATCCTATTTTTATGTATATATCCTTTTACTGTTTCAGTTTTATTCACATATTAACAGAAAGCTGATTTTTTTCTGATTCTAGAAATGTAACTTTTATTGCTTGATATTTATTCTATAAATCACAAATATTAAATATAATTTTTCTTTTCAATTGCTTTTCAAAACAGAGACAACTTTTTTAATTTATGCTGACAAACTATTGGTGAAAATCTGATGAAGAAGGCAGGTTCTTGTTACTGCCCTCACATTGCATCATGCTGTAGTAAAAAGGGGTGGTCCAAAAACCCATTGCTATTTTTCCAGAATGCCAAAGAAAAGTGGTCTTTCCCAAAAAGAGGTCGTTTACCCTATAACTATTGAAATTTTGACAAAACAACATTTGGTAAATTTTTACCAAATTATATTTTTGACTTACACATAAAGTAAACATACCACTCTATGCTGTTTTTTATGCTCTTTCCAAATATAATAATCATTTTTGTTGGAAATGAATTTTATCCCCACCTCTATTTATACCAATTCAGGGTATATATTTGCACATTAGGGGGTGAGGGTAAATTTTATTTCTGATGTAAATGAGAGGGAAGGTTAAACTTTCCCTTCACCCCCCTAATCTGCAAATATATACCCTGAATTGGTATATATAGCCTAAGGGTGGGGCTAAAATTCATTTCTAACAAAAACGATTATTATATTTGTAAAGAGCATAAAAAAAGACATTGAGTGGCATATTCACTTTATTTGTAAGTCAATAATATGATTTGGTAAAAATTTACCCAACATTCTACCTTAATTTTCAATTACAAGTTTCTTTTTCTCTGGCTTTAGTTCTGAAAATGCAATTCCTGTTACTTAAAAGGAATTTTAAGCCATATCAATGTTTTTTTTTCAAAATTTAGGAAATGTATCTGCATATCTTTAAAAGCTTATAAATTGGGATTGAGCAAAGTTGTGGAGCTGAAAACAATTTTGTTGTACTTAACTGAATTAGAAGATTTATTTTGCAAGGTTTCACTTTTATAACACACAGATTTTTAAAGGTCATCAAAGGTCATGACCCTCTACAGGGAGAAGGAGTGGAGGTAGGTATTTCAAAACAGGCCTGCCTTCCCAGGATATACTTTAGCCAGGTTACCTACATATGACAACATATATAAAACTTTCTTTATATCTGAGTGATAGAATATTGTCATTTACTCTTATATAGAATGCAGTATAAAGACAAACAGAAGACAATACCATGCTCTCCCCTATTATGTAAAATGACAAAAAGTCATACAGATGACTTTATGCCTCATTCTTTTATAGAGCAAACATAAACAAAGTCATGCAGATGACTTTTTATACATCATGCTATTATACAGCAAGCAAAAATAAAGCCATACAGATGACTTTTTATATATCCCACTATTATTAAGAAAACATGAGTAAAGTCATACAGATGACTTTTTATGCCTTACACTATTATAGAGCAAACATGAATAAAGTCCTGCAGATAACTTTTTAAATTTCATACTTTTATGGAGCAAACATGAATTAAGTCATAGAAACAAATTTTTATGCCTTGTATATTTGTAATTATATATTTTTATTTCTAGAGAAAAGATGGAAAATGATATAAAGTCATCTGTAAGACTTTTTAAACATAAGAATTATTATAGAGAAGTATGAATAAAGTTATACAGAAGACTTTGGTTTTCTTATTTAATATATGATCCACTAAAATGTCATTCAGAAGAAATTATATTACTCCACTGATACATAAAGAAAACAACAAAAAGTCATCTGTATGACTTTATTCATAATGTTTTATAGTAGAATGATATATTAAAGTCATCTGTATGACTTTATTTAGGCTGCTCTATAAATGAAATCATATAGGCATAGGCTACAAAAAGCCATCTGTATGACTTTTTGTTGTTTGCTCTATGTAATAGCTGGAGACATAAAAAGTCATCTGTATGACTTTATTTATGTTTGCTCTATAATAACAGGAGGCATAAAAAGTCATCTATATGACTTTATTCATAATGCTTTATAGTAGAATGATATATTAAAGTCATCTGTATGACTTTATTTAGGCTGCTCTATAAATGAAATCATATAGGCTAGGCATGGGCTACAAAAAGCCATCTGTATGACTTTTTGTTGTTTGCTCTATGTAATAGCTGGAGACATAAAAAGTCATCTGTATGACTTTATTTATGTTTGCTCTATAATAACAAGAGGCATAAAAAGTCATCTATATGACTTTATTCATAATGCTTTATAGTAGAATGATATATTAAAAAGTCATCTGTGTAACTTTATTTAGGCTGCTCTATAAATGAAATCATATAGGCTAGGCATGGGCTACAAAAAGCCATCTGTATGACTTTTTGTTGTTTGCTCTATGTAATAGCTGTAGACATAAAAAGTCATTGGTATGACCTTATTTATGTTTGCTCTATAATAACAAGAGGCATAAAAAGTCATCTATAGGCCTATGACTTCATTCATAATGCTTTATAGTAGAATGATAGGCTATATTAAAGTCATCTGTATGACTTTATTTAGGCTGCTCTATAAATGAAATCATATAGGCATAAGCTGCAAAAAGCCATCTGTATGACTTTTTGTTGTTTGCTCTATGTAATAGCCTAGCTGGAGGTATAGGCCTAAGTCATCTGTATGACTTAATTTAAGTTTGCTCTATAAAAGAAAGGCATAAAAAGTCATCTGTATGACTTTATTCATAATGCTTTATAGTAGAATGATATATTGAAAAGTCATCTGTAAGACTTTATTTAGACTGCTCTATAGGCCTACATGAAATTGTGTAGGCCTAGGCTATAAAAAGCCATCTGTATGACTTTTTGTTGTTTTCTCTAGGCCTATGTATCAGTCATGTAATATAATTTCTGTTGTATGACATTTTAGTGGATCATATATTAAATTAGACAGCTAAAGTCTTCTGTATAACTTTATTCTCTATAGGCCTAATAACTTAATGTTTAAAAAGTCATACAAAAGATTTTATATCAATCTCCATGTTTAAAGGAAACACAATATTGCCTTTTGTTTGACTTTATAGAGCTTTCTATATAAGAGTAAATGACAATATTTCTTGCTTACTGCATAAAGAACCAATGACTTTAATAGTCAAACATTGCTCACCCCTTTAGCCTGTGGACCCATTCCTGAAAGTTTCATTTTGCTAACCTAACCCCTTTCTAAGATAGTCAAAAGAACCTAAAGTAGAATTTTACCGCTAGTTCAATCTCTAGAGTTAAAGAAGGCTGGCCCATGTCAAGTTAATGAAGTAGGCTACTTACCAAAAACATAAATGACTTGAACTATGTGTAGTAAAAGATATTTCAGCATCAAGTTTCCGAAAACAGGCATTTCATTTAGGGAAATTTCATAGGTTAATCCCAATCCATATACAACTAGAAACCTTGCACTTCTACCTAAACAACCAAATACAAATACGGATTCTTTGATTTCCTCCCAACAAGCAGGGTTGCCGCCAGCCAAAAATTTCGTAATGTCCAAGTCTTAAAAACGTAACTTTTTCGTAACTTTTGATAAGAAAGTCTATTCTCAAGGCAGGGTGCCTTAACTTTACTATCAAGAGCCGTGCTTAAAGGGGGAGGCGACATTTGTTGCCTGTCATTAAAAATCCTCCTCCAACTTTTAAAAGGTTTCTAAAAAGTATATAATAGTAACAGTTCGTGCTTCTTTACTTTCAGGAAATTCTTATTTATTCAACTGTAAGTGCTGCTTCCAGTTTACATCATTGGCCTATTAAGCTGATTCCAAACACAAAGACTCACCAAGCTCAGACCCACCCATAAAAGAAAAAGAAACTGTCAAACTTCACCCTACCCCCGAAAGAGGGAGGAAACACCCAATAAAAGTGAAAGAATCCGAATTAAAATCAAGCCATCATACTCGGCGTACCAGAGAACCCCACCGTAAAGGCTTCTAGCCCCGTTTCACAAAAGTGCCGAATTCCGCACTATCTGCCAGTTGAAAAATCACGGACGCATGTTAATTTCTTCCCTTTCCTTCAAGGGGCGATCGTATCGAACCAACGGTACCAGAACATCGGGAGAGGACCCATTCAAAAGGAAATCAAAATTTCCGGTGTCTCCCTTATTTGACCTAAAAGATCGGACGGCTATCAGCCCCTTCTCACGTCCCCCTTCTCCCCAAAAATCGTATAAACTGTAAACGCAACTGTATCAGAGGCAACACTATAGCGTTGCCTATAGTAAAGGCCATACGGCTCCAATGTTTTATTATTTTTTTTTTCCAGAGGCACTTCATATGGAAGGGGTCGTCGTAAAAGCTTCAAAGGGGGCTCATTCGATTGGAAATCGAAAGTTCTAGTGCACTTTTTAATAGTCGAAAATGATTGGAGGGCAATTAACCCCCCCCCCCCGCCCATCATTCCCCCAAACACATCCAATCAAAATTTTGAGATAGCCATTTTGTTCAGCGTAGGCAACGCTGTAGCGTTGCCTATAGTAAAGGCCATACGGCTCCAATGTTTTATTATTATTTATTTTTTTTTCCCAGAGGCACTTCATATGGAAGGGGTAATCGTAGAAGCTTCAAAGGGGGCTCATTTGATTGGAAATCGAGAGTTCTAGTGCCCTTTTTAATAGTCGAAAATGATTGGAGGGCAACTAGCCCCCCCCCCCGCCCATCATTCCCCAAATACATCCAATCAAAATTTTGAGATAGCCATTTTGTTCAGCGTAGTTGATTTTCAGATAGAAAATATATTTTTGAGGAGGATACTCCCCCACAACCCTCAGGGCAAGGGTTTTAAGTTATGCCTTGGGGGCATAAAAGGTTTTTATAGAAGGTGTTGTCGTAGAAACTTCAAAACAGGCTCATTCGATTGGAAATTAAAGAGATAGTGCCCTTTTTGATAGTCGAAAGTGATTGGAGTGTAACTAGCCCCCTCTCCCCCCCCCCCACGCCCATCATTTCCCCAAACACATCCAATCAAAATTTTCAGATAGCCATTTTGTTCACCGTAGTTGATTTCCAGATAGAAAATATATTTTTGAGGAGGACACTCCCCCACAACCCTCAGGGCAAGGGTTTTAAGTTATGCCCTGGGGGCATATAAGGTTTTTATAGAAGGCGTTGTCGTAGAAACTTCAAAACAGGCTCATTCGATTGGAAATTAAAGAGCTAGTGCCCTTTTTAATAGTCGAAAGTTATTGGAGTGTAACTAGCCCCCCTCCCCCCCCCCACGCCCATCATTTCCCCAAACACATCCAATCAAAATTTTCAGATAGCCATTTTGTTCAGCGTAGTTGATTTCCAGATAGAAAATATATTTTTGAGGAGGACACTCCCCCACAACCCTCAGGGCAAGGGTTTTAAGTTATGCCCTGGGGACATATAAGGTTTTTATAGAAGGCGTTGTCGTAGAAACTTCAAAACAGGCTCATTCGATTGGAAATTAAAGGGCTAGTGCCCTTTTTAATAGTCCAAAATGATTGGAGGGCAACTAGCCCCCCCCCCAAGCCCATCATTCCCCCAAACACATCCAATCAAAATTTTGAGATAGCCATTTTGTTCAGCGTAGTTGATTCCCTCATAGAAAAAATATTTTTGAGGAGGATACTCCCCCACAACCCTCAGGGCAAGGGTTTTAAGTTATGCCTTGGGGGAATATAAGGTTTTTATGGAAGGCGTTGTCGTAAAAACTTCAAAACATGCTCATTCGACTGGAAATTAAAGGGCTAGTGCCCTTTTCAACAGTCGAAAGTGATTGGACTGTAACTAGCCCCCTTCCCCCCCCCCCACGCCCATCATTTCCCCAAACACATCCAATCAAAATTTTCAGATAACAATTTTGTTCAGCGTAGTTGATTTCCAGATAGAAAATATATTTTTGAGGAGGACATTCCCCCACAACCCTCAGGGCAAGGGTTTTAAGTTATGCCCTGGGGGCATATAAGGTTTTTATAGAAGGCGTTGTCGTAGAAACTTCAAAACAGGCTCATTCGATTAGAAATTAAAGGGCTAGTGCCCTT
The DNA here is from genome assembly GCA_027921565.1 of Artemia sinica. Lineage (NCBI taxonomy): Eukaryota > Metazoa > Arthropoda > Branchiopoda > Anostraca > Artemiidae > Artemia > Artemia sinica. The sequence continues at coordinate 29,229,109 of CM051263.1, read as the reverse complement.
TTTACTAGTCGAAAGTGATTGGAGTGCAACGAGCCCCCCCCCCCCCACGCCCATCATTTCCCCAAACATATCCAATCAAAATTCTGAGATAGCCATTTTGTTCAGCGTAGTTGATTTCCAGAAAGAAAATATGTTTTTGAGAAGGACACTCCCCCAGAACCATCAGGGCAAGGGTTTTAAGATATGCCCTGGGGGCCTTTTAGGTTTTTATAGAAGGTGTTGTCGTAGAAACTTAAAAAAAAGCTCATTCGATTGGAAGTTCAAAGGGATAGTGCCCTTTTTCATAGTCAAAAGTGATTGGAGGGCAACTGCCCCCCCCCCCTACGCCCATCATTCCCCTAAACACATAAAATCAAAATTTTGAGATAACCATTTTTGTTCAGCATAGTTGATTTCCAGATTGAAAATATATTTTTGAGGAGGACACTCCCCCACAACCCTCAGGGCAAGGGTTTTAAGTTATGCCCTGGGGGCATTTAAGGTTTTTATAAAAGGCGTTGTCGCAGAAACTTCAAAACAGGCTCATTCGATTGGAAATTAAAGGGCTAGTGCCCTTTTTAATGGTCGTGATTGGAGGGCCCAAAGTGATTGGCCTTTGCCCTCCAAAGTGATTGGAGGGCAGCTAGCCCCCCCCCCCCCTACACCCATCATTTCCCCAAACACATCCAATCAAACTTTTGAGATAACCATTTTGTTCAGTGTAGCTGATTTCCAGATAGAAAATATGTTTTTGAGGAGGACACTCCCCCACAACCCTCGGCAAGAGTTTTAAGTTATGCCCAGGGGGCATATAAGGTTTTATAGAAGGCGTTGTCGTAGAAACTTCAAAACAGGCACATTCAATTGGAAATTCAAAGGGCTAGTGCCCTTTTTAATGGTCGAAAGTGATTGGAGGGCAACTAGCCCCCCCCCCCCCACGCCCATCATTCCCCCATACACATCCAATGAAAATTTTGAGATAGCCATTTTGTTCAGCCTAGTTGATTTCCAGATAGAAAATATGTTTTTGAGGAGGACGATCCCCCACAACCCTCAGGGCAAGGGTTTTAAGTTATGCCCTGGGGGCATATAAGGTTTGATAGAAGGCGTTGTCGTAGAAACTTCAAAACAGGCACATTCAATTGGAAATTCAAAGGGCTAGTGCCCTTTTTAATGGTCGAAAGTGATTGGAGGGCAACTAGCCCCCCCCCCCACGCCCATCATTCCCCCATACACATCCAATCAAAATTTTGAGATAGCCATTTTGTTCAGCCTAGTTGATTTCCAGATAGAAAATATGTTTTTGAGGAGGACGATCCCCCACAACCCTCAGGGCAAGGGTTTTAAGTTATGCCCTGGGGGCATATAAGGTTTTTATAGAAGGCGGTGTCGTAGAAACTTCAAAAAAGGCTCATTTGATTGGAAATTCTGAGGGCTAGTGCCCTTTGTAATAGTCGAAAGTGATTTGAGGGCAACTAACCCCCCTCTCACGCCCACCTTTTCCCCAAACATATCCAATCAAAATTTTAAGACAGCCATTTTATTAAACGTAGTTTTAAGTTCTTGATATTAGGTCTTTGAGGATTACAACTCCCCAAAAGCCCTCAGGGCAAGGGTTGTAATTTAAGGATTCTCCGAATCCTTCATATTATTTCTTATGGAAGAATGCTCGTATAAACTTTAGAGAGGGCTCGTTTGATTGAAAATTGAAAGTTCTTGTTCACTTTTTAAGAGTCTAAAGAGATTGAAGGGAAAATAGCCCCTCTCCCTCCTCCACGCCCTGAATGCATCAGATAAAAGTTTTGAGATAGACATTTTGTTAAAATAGTTCAAAGTTCTGATAACAAAAACTCCGGTGTCGACACAGCCCACCAGGGCCCAGGGGTAGGCGTTGTAAGTTATGCCCTGGGGCATAACTTATTAAGGGGGGTTTATAACTTATGGGAAGGGGTTTTGTATGGGAAGAACACATAGGAAATCTATTATAGTTATCCAATTATAAGGTTAAAATACCAAATACATATAAGTTTTTCAAAGAAAAGTAAAGGCCATTTTAAACTTAACCTCAGGAGATACAAATACCTGTTAAAATTCAAACTCAAAACGACCAGAAATTACTATTAAAGAATAAATGAAACCCAAAACGAACAGAAATTAAATAAACAATCATAGCAAAAAACATACAACAAGTAATAATATAAATGAATAAATAGATCTTAAAGCGAGTAATGCTTAGATTGAATATGAAAATCTAGCTTAAAACGAAAACAAATATTTTGCTATTAAAGTATAAATGAAACTTAAAACGAACAGAAATTAAATAAACAATCAATGCGAACAAATATACAATATATATTAATGCAAATGAATAAATAAATCTTAAAACGAGTGAAACTTAAATTGAATATCCAAATCAAGTTTGAATCGAATAAAAATAACTACAAACAAGAGCTTGGGTATCGTCTCACTGCAGAAGCCTAAAACCTACTGCGTCATTGGCGCTTTACTGAAAACGAATTATATTACAAATGTTTTCTTTTGTACTTAATATTGAAAATAAATATTAAAATTACAGTAAAATTTTGAACTGATGAGCTTTCAGCAATTAATATCATTATGCATCAAATATTCAGTTTAATTTATTAGTTCTTTTCAAGATTAGACAAGACAAATATGGTTTCACTACAAGCAAAATTTGGATACTGCCCCCTTCTTTAACTGTAAAAACCTAAAGCCTTCTGCGTCATTGGTGCTTCACTGAAAACGAATTACTCGTATATTACAAATTTATTATTTTCCAGTTCTTACAGCATTGAAAATGAAAATAAAAATTACAGTGCAAAAAAAAAAACTTGAACTGATTGATCTTTCAACAATTAATATCATTATATATCTAATATTCAATTTGATTTTGTTTATACTTTCCAAGACTGTTCAAGACTCATATAGTTTTGCCATTTTTTTTAACTGTGCCATTTTTTTTTAACTAATCGTGTTAGTTTGTTATGAAAACATTCTATGGCTTCTAGGCATTTCTATTTGAGCGGAAAACTGCACCTCAAACTTTGTGGAACATGCATTTTCTTGCATGAAACACCAAAATATAATAGAATGTCAAGTTTCGGAGTGTTCCACCACTCGCAAGCAAGTGTCATTGGTATTTTTGAATCCACATGGTCAATTTAGGGGGTGGAGTGTAGGCTAATTCTCGTAACAGCCCCATTCCGTCGTGGTATGGTTCACAATTTCAACACCTGGCGTCCGGACTATCATATAATCTACGAAGCATACAACTACCCCAAATCAGTATCAATAAATAAATGAAACCCAAAACGAACAAAAATTAAAATAAATATTAGAGTAACGGGCATAAATTAATGTGAGTAGGGTTCAAAACCCCTATGCTTCCTAAAAGCCAGAATATAATTTGTACTTTACTGAAAAAAAATTCAAATGAGTTTACTGAAAAAAAATGTGCATTGTCAATTTAATATACATATGCTGATATTCATTCCCTAAAATCTTTATTAATTTTTGATTTCTTAAAGTTACAAAAGTGAAAATATTTCAAAGAATTGTTTTCAGTAAGGCGCAAATGACGCAGTAGGTTTTAGGCTTCTGCAGTGAGACGATTACCAAACTCTTGTTTGTAGTTATTTTTATTCGATTCAAACTTGATTTGTATATTCAATTTAAGTTTCACTCGTTTTAAGATTTATTTATTTATTTACATTAATATATATTGTATGTTTGTTCGCATTGATTGTTTATTTAATTTCTGTTCGTTTTTCATTTATACTTTAATAGCAAAATGTTTGTTTTCGTTTTAAACTAGATTTTCATATTCAATCTAAGCATTACTCGCTTTAAGATCTACTTATTCATTTATATTATTACTTGTTTTATGTTTTTTGCTATGATTGTTTATTTAATTTCTGTTCGTTTTGGGTTTCATTTATTCTTTAATAGTAATTTCTGGTCGTTTTGAGTTTGAATTTTAACAGGTATTTGTATCTCCTGAGGTTAAGTTTAAAATAGCCTTTACTTTTCTTTGAAAAACTTATTTTTCGCAAAGTTTTTTTTAATTAATAAAAGAAAAACGAACAGAGTAAAAATGTTCCTTAAGCTAACTCCACAGACAAAAAAAGTCGCAAGGAGTTAAATCGGGGTTTCTTTCCAACCATTCAATCGGACCATGTTGATCCAACGATCTCCCTGGAAAATATTTATTCTGCCCTTCATAAAGAACAATAGAAGATGTAAAAAAAAAAAAATCAAGTCTTCCGTATTCTCCTAGGTGTCAGAACTCAACAGGCTAACCTTTGTGCGTGGTAAAACGCATTTTGAAGAAGGGTAGACAGAGGGTGGCCTCTAACTTAAGTATGAGAGTATCTTGCTTTCTACAAAGCAGATGTCAGTTGTAGCTACAATTATTTTAATAATCAAAACTATGATTATTATTGATCAAACTGTAAAAAAATCTATATTTAAAAATTGCAATGAAAATATAAATAAAACAAAGTTTAGGCTGCTTTTATTTCCCTACAAATAAAAAATAACCATTACTAAGCTTAAATTAAGAAAAAATATATGATTAGACTCAGGAGCGAATCTCCAGCCCAAAAATCAGGATTATGTCCAAATTACTCCAGAATTAATCTCCGATTTTCACTTTTTTTGCAAATTTTTTGTGATGAATTCTGATTTTTAACGATGATTTATATTCTACAGGTTGTTTGTCAACGTCTCTTGCAGACTTCGGAAGAACTGTTGATGTGACTGGTGTGTCGAGTGGAAGTTTTGGGAGGATTCCCCGGAAAAGAGCTCGACAGATGGTAACCGACAATCCTCTTGGCACTCAAGCTAGTGAACATACATAGAAGGTTAAAATCCCCAGGAAAACGCGACCATAAGACTCTGGTTCCTTACTTTCTTTGTTTGAATTAATTAAAAAAAAACTTTCCGAAAAATAAGTTTTTCAAAGAAAAGTAAAGGCCATTGTAAACTTAAGCTCAGGAGATACAAATACCTGTTAAAATTCAAACTCAAAACGACCAGAAATTACTATTAAAGAATAAATGAAACCCAAAACGAACAGAAATTAAATAAACAATCATAGCAAAAAACATACAACAAGTAATAATATAAATGAATAAATAGATCTTAAAGCGAGTTATGCTTAGATTGAATATGAAAATCTAGTTTAAAACGAAAACAAACGTAAAGAGAACGTAAAGAGAGCGTAAAGAGAGCAAATTCCATATGTACACCCTACTCATATGTATATTAAATTGACAATGCACATTTTTTCAGTAAACTCATTTGAATTTTTTTTCAGTAAAGTACAAATTATATTCTGGCTTTTAGAAAGCATAGGGGTTTTGAACCCTGCTCACATTAATTTATGCTCGTTTTGAGTTTGACTCTAATATTTATTTTAATTTTTGTTCGTTTTGGGTTTCATTTATTTATTGATACTGATTTGGGGTAGTTGTATGCTTGGTAGATTATATGATAGCCCGGACGCCAGGTGTTGAAAATGTGAACCATACCACGACGGAATGGGGCTGTTACGAGAATTAGCCTACCCTCCACCCCCTACATTGACCATGCGCATTCAAAAATACAAACGGCACTTGCTTGCGAGTGGTGGAACACTCCGAAACTTGACATTTTATTATATTTTGGTGTTTCATGCAAGAAAATGCATGTTCCACAAAGTTTGAGGTGCAGTTTTCCGCTCAAATAGAAATGCCTAGATGCCATAGAATGTTTTCATAACAAACTAACACAATTAATTACAAAAAATGGCAGAGTTAAAAAAAAAATGGCAAAACTATATGAGTCTTGAACAGTCTTGGAAAGTATAAACAAAATCAAATTGAATATTAGATATATAATTATATTAATTGTTGAAAGATCCATCAGTTCAAGATTTTTTTTCACTGTAATTTTTATTTTCATAAGAACTGGAAAATAATAAATTTGTAACATACGAGTAATTCCTTTTCAGTGAAGCACCAATGAAGCAGAAGGCCTTAGGTTTTTACAGTTAAAGAAGGGGGCTTTATACAAATTTTTCTAGTAGTGAAACTATATTTGTCTTGACCAATCTTGAAAAGAACTAATAAATTAAACTGAATATTTGATGCATAATGATATTAATTGCTAAAAGCTCATCAGTTCAAAATTTTACTGTAATTTTAATATTTATTTTTAATATTAAGTACAAAAGAAAATATTTGTAATACAATTCGTTTTCAGTAAAGCGCCAATGACGCAGTAGGTTTTAGGCTTCTGCAGTGAGACGATACCCAAACTCTTGTTTTTAGTAATTTTTATTCGATTTAAACTTGATTTGCATATTCAATTTAAGTTTCACTCGTTTTAAGATTTATTTATTCATTTACATTAATATATATTGTATGTTTGTTCGCATTGGTTGTTTATTAAATTTCTGTTCGTTTTAAGTTTCATTTATACTTTAATAGCAAAATATTTGTTTTCGTTTTAAGCTTGATTTTCATATTCAATCTAAGCATTACTCGCTTTAAGATCTATTTATTCATTTATATTATTACTTGTTGTATGTTTTTTGCTGTGATTGTTTAATTAATTTCTGGTCGTTTTGGGTTTCGTTTATTCTTTAATAGTAATTTCTGGTCGTTTAGAGTTTGAACTTTAACAGGTATTTGTATCTCCCGAGCTTAAGTTTAAAATAGCCTTTACTTTTCTTTGAAAAAGTTATTTTTCGGAAAGTTTTTTTTAATTAATTTTTGTTCGTTTTTTATTACAAAAAGTTTCAAGTTTTTATGGCATGGGGGGGGTGCTTACTGTCCGATTATTCTTGACTTTAAAAAACGGATGTAGAACTTTCAATTTAAATCGGATGCGGCTTTTTTCAAAGTGTATACGATTACCTCTTTGATAAGAACCTTATATATGAACAATAGACATCTTGCATAACTTGAGGACAGCGATTGACAACAATGAATGGATTGAAAAAATAGCTCCAATAAGGGGGTTTAGACCATTTCAATTGATGACACAAAGGGATCACGACTGTTTGGAATTGACCTTAATAGGAATTTGTGTGCCAAGCAATTTTGCATCTATCACAGAGTATGTATTTTAACCTTATAATTGGATAATTATAATAGATTTCCTATATGTTCTTCCCATACAAAACCCCTTCCCATAAGTTATAAACCCCCCTTAATAAGGTATGCCCCAGGGCATAACTTACAACGCCTACCCCTGGGGCCTGGTGGGCTGTGTCGACACCGAAGTTTTTTGTTATCAGAACTTTTAACTATTTTAACAAAATGTCTATCTCAAAATTTTACCTGATGCATTTAGGGCGTGGAGAAGGGAGAGGGGCTAGTTGCCCTTCAATCTCTTTTGACTCTTAAAAAGTGAACAACAACTTTCAATTTTCAATCAAATGAGCCCTCTCTAAAGTTTATACGAGCATCCCTTCCATAAGAAATAATATGAAGGATTCGGAGAATCCTTAAATTACAACCCTTGCCCTGAGGGCTTTGTGTGAGTTGTAATCCTCAAAGACATAATTTCCAGAACTTAAAACTACGTTGTAATAAAATGGCTGTTTTAAAATTTTGATTCGATATGTTTGGGGAAAAGGTGGGCGTGAGAGGGGGGTTAGTTGCCCTCAAATCACTTTCGACTATTACAAAGGGCACTAGCCCTCAGAATTTCCAATCGAATGAACCTTTATTGAAGTTTCTACGACACCGCCTTCTATAAAAACCTTATATGCCCCCAGGGCATAACTTAAAACCCTTGCCCTGAGGGTTGTGGGGGATTGTCCTCCTCAAAAACATATTTTCTATGTGGAAATCAACTACACTGAACAAAATGGCTATCTAAAAAGTTTGATTGGATGTGTTTGGGGAAACTAAGGGCATGGAGAGGGGGGGGGCTAGTTGCCCTCCAATCACTTTCGACTATTAAAAAGGGCACTAGCCCTTTAATTTCCAATCGAATGAGCCTGTTTTCAAGTTTCTACGACAACGCCTTCTATAAATACCTTATATGCCCCCAGGGCATAACTTAAAACCCTTGCCCTGAGGGTTGTGGGGGAGTGTCCTCCTCAAAAATATATTTTCAATCTGGAAATCAACTACGCTGAACAAAAATGGCTATCTCAAAATTTTGGTTGGATGTGTTTGGGGGAATGATTGGCGTAGGGGGGGGGGTTAGTTGCCCTCCAATCACTTTTGCCTATTAAAAAGGGCACTATCCCTTTGAATTTCCAATCGAATGAGCTTTTTTTGAAGATTCTATGACAACGCCTTCTATAAAAACCTTATATGCCCCAAGGGCATAACTTAAAACCCTTGCCCTGAGGGTTGTGGGGGATTGTCCTCCTCAAAAACATGTTTTCTATCTGAAAATCAACTACGCTGAACAAAATAACTATCTCAAAATTTTGATTGGATGTGTTTGGGGGAATGATGGGCGCGGGGGGGGGGCTAGTTGCCCTCCAATCACTTTCGACTATTAAAAAGGGCACTATCCCTTTGAATTTCAAATCGAATGAGCCTTTTTTGAAGTTTCTACGGCAAAGCCTTCTATAAAAACCTTATATGCCCCCAGGCATATCTTAAAACCCTTGCCCTGAAGGTTCTGGGGGAGTGTTCTCCTCAAAAACATATGTTCTATCTGGAAATCAACTACGCTGAACAAAATGGCTATCTAAAAATTTTAATTGGATATGTTTGGGGAAATGGTGCGCGTGGGGAGGGGGGGGGGCTAGTTGCACTCCAATCACTTTCGACTATTAAAAAGGGCACTAGCCCTTTAATTTCCAATCGAATGAGCCTGTTTTGAAGTTTCTACGACAACGCCTTCTATAGAAACCTTATATGCCCCCAGGGCATAACTTAAAACCCTTGCCCTGAGGGTTGTGGGGGAGTGTCCTCCTCAAAAATATATTTTCTATCTGGAAATTAACTACGCTGAACAAAATGGCTATCTCAAAATTTTGATTGGATGTGTTTGGGGAAATGATGGGCGTGGGGGGGGAGGGGGCTAGTTACACTCCAATCACTTTCGACTATTAAAAAGGGCACTAGCCCTTTAATTTCCAATCGAATGAGCAGGTTTTGAAGTTTCTACGACAATGCCTTCTATAAAAACCTTATATGCCCCCAGGGCATAACTTAAAACCCTTGCCCTGAGGGTTGTGGGGGAGTATCCTCCTCAAAAATATATTTTCTATCTGGAAATCAACTACGCTGAACAAAATGGCTATCTCAAAATTTTGATTGGATGTGTTTGGGGGAATGATGGGCGTGGGGGGGATAGTTGCCCTCCAATCATTTTCGACTATTAAAAAGGGCACTAGCCCTTTAATTTCCAATCGAATGAGCCTGTTTTGAATTTTCTACGACAACGCCTTCTATAAAAACCTTATATGGCCCCAGGGCATAACTTAAAACCCTTGCCCTGAGGGTTGTGGGGGATTTTCCTCCTCAAAAATATATTTTCTATCTGGAAACCAACTACGCTGAACAAAATGGCTATCTGAAAATTTTGAATGGATGTGTTTGGGGAAATGATGGGCGTGGGGGGGGGGGGGGCTAGTTACACTCCAATCACTTTCGACTATTAAAAAGGGCACTAGCTCTTTAATTTCCAATCGAATGAGCCTGTTTTGAAGTTTCAGCCGAATGGGGCAACGTTAAAGGGGGGCTGTGGTCGGAGGGTCGAAACTTCCGGCCCACTTTTACCCATGAAGATAAAGTCGGAGGGGGGGGGGGGTGAAATTTTGCACGTTTCTTAGTTGGAGCTTGGGCTACAAAGGAAATCGCTTAACATTGTGGTGGGTCGCCTCTTTAAAGAGACACAAGTGTGCCTCCTTGATATGCAAATCAAGTTTGAATCGAATAAAAATAACTACAAACAAGAGTTTGGGTATCGTCTCACTGCAGAAGCCTAAAACCTACTGCGTCATTGGCGCTTTATTGAAAACGATTCTCTGAAATATTTTCGCTTTTGTAACTTTAAGAAATGAAAAATTAATTAAGATTTTAGGGAATAAATATCAGCATATGTATATTAAATTGACAATGCACATTTTTTTTCAGTAAACTCATTTGAATTTTTTTCAGTAAAGTACAAATTATATTCCGGCTTTTAGAAAGCATAGGGGTTTTGAACCCTTGCTCGTTTTGAGTTTGGCTCTAATATTTATTTTAATTTTTGTTCGTTTTGGGTTTCATTTATTTATTGATACTGATTTGGGGTAGTTGTATGCTTCGTAGAATATATGATAGTCCGGACGCCAGGTGTTGAAATTGTGAACCATACCACGACGGAATGGGGCTGCTACGAGAATTAGCCAACCCTCCACCCCCTAAATTGACCATACGGATTCAAAAATACCAATGGAACTTGCTTGCGAGTGGTGGAACACTCCGAAACTTGACATTTTATTATATTTTGGTGTTTCATGCAAGAAAATGCATGTTCCACAAAGTTTGAGGTGCAGTTTTCCGCTCAAATAGAAATGCCTAGATGCCATAGAATGTTTTCATAACAAACTAACACGATTAGTTACAAAAAATGGCAGAGCTAAAAAAAAATGGCAAAACTATATGAGTCTTGAACAGTCTTGGAAAGTATAAACAAAATCAAATTGAATATTAGATATATAATGATATTAATTGTTGAAAGATCCATCAGTTCAAGATTTTTTTTCACTGTAATTTTTATTTTCATTTTCAATGCTGTAAGAACTGGAAAATAATAAATTTGTAATATATGAGTAATTCGTTTTCAGTGAAGCACCAATGACGCAGAAGGCTTTAGGGTTTTACAGTTAAATAAGGGCGCAGTATCCAAATTTTGCTGGTAGTGAAACTATATTTGTCTTGACCAATCTTGAAAAGAACTAATAAATTAAACTGAATATTTGATGCATAATGATATTAATTGCTAAAAGCTCATCAGTTCAAAATTTTACTGTAATTTTAATATTTATTTTCAATATTAAGTACAAAAGAAAACGTTTGTAATATAATTCGTTTTCAGTAAAGCGCCAATGACGCAGTAGGTTTTAGGCTTCTGCAGTGAGACGATACCCTAACTCTTGTTTGTAGTTATTTTTATTCGATTCAAACTTGATTTGTATATTCAATTTAAGTTTTGTTCGTTTTAAGAATTATTTATTCATTTACATTAATATATATTGTATGTTTGTTCGCATTGATTGTTTATTTAATTTCTGTTCGTTTTAAGTTTCATTTATACTTCAATAGCAAAATATTTGTTTTCGTTTTAAGCTTGATTTTCATATTCAATCTAAGCATTACTCGCTTTCAGATCTATTTATTCATTTATATTATTACTTGTTGTATGTTTTTTGCTATGATTGTTTATTTAATTTCTGTTCGTTTTGGGTTTCATTTATTCTTTAATAGCAATTTCTGGTAATTTTGAGTTTGAATTTTAACAGGTATTTGTATCTCCTGAGCTTAGTTTAAAATGGCCTTTACTTTTCTTTGAAAAACTTATTTTTCGGAAAGTTTTTTTTAATTAATTTTTGTTAATTTTTGATTGCAAAAAGTTTCAAGTTTTATTGGCATGGGGAGGGGGGGGGGGTGCTTACTGTCCGATTATTCTTGACTTTAAAAAACGGATCTAGAACTTTCCAATTTAAATCGAATGAGGCTTTTTTCAAAGTCTATACGATTACCTCTTTGATAAAAACCTTATATATGAACAATAGACAGCTTGCATAACTTGTGGACAGCGATTGACAACAATGAATGGATCGAAAAAATAGCTTCAAAAAGGGGGTTTAGACCATTTCACTTGCTGATACAAAGGGATCACGACTGTTTGGAATTGACCTTAATAGGAATTTGTGTGCCAAAGCAATTTTGCATCTATCACAGAGTATGTAATTAACCTTATAATTGGATAATTATAATAGATTTCTTATGTGTCTTTCCCATACAAAACCCCTTCCCATAAGTTATAAACCCCCCTTAATAAGTTATGCCCCAGGGCATAACTTACAACGCCTACCCCTGGGCCCTGGTGGGCTGTGTCGACACCGGAGTTTTTTGTTATCAGAACTTTGAACTATTTTAACAAAATGTCTATCTCAAAATTTTTATCTGATGTATTTAGGGCGTGGAGGAGGGAGAGGGGCTAGTTGCCCTTCAATCTCTTTTGACTATTAAAAACTGAAAAAGAACTTTCAATTTTCAATCAAATGAGCCCTCTCTAAATTTTATACGAGCATCCCTTCCATATGAAATAATATGTAGGATTCGGAGAATCCTTAAATTACAACCCTTGCCCTGAGGGCTTTGGGGGAGTTGTAATCCTCAAAGACCTAATTTCCACAACTTAAAACTACGTTTAATAAAATGGCTGTCTTAAAATTTTGATTGGATGTGTTTGGGGAAAAGGTGGGCGTGAGAGGGGGGTTAGTTGCCCACAAATTACTTTCGACTATTACAAAGGGCACTAGCCCTCAGAATTTCCAATTGAATGAGCCTTTTTTGAAGTTTCTACGACACCGCCTTCTATAAAAACCTTATATGCCCCCAGGGCATAACTTAAAACCCTTGCCCTGAGGGTTGTGGGGGATTGTTCTCCTCCAAACATATTTTCTATCTGGAAATCAACTACGCTGAACAAAATGGCTATCTGAAAATTTTGATTGGATGTGTTTGGGGGAATGATGGGCGTGGGGGGGGGTAGTTGCCCACTAATCACTTTTGACTATTAAAAAGGGCACCAGCCCTTTGAGTTTCCAATTGTATGTGCCTATTTTGAAGTTTCTACGACAACGCCTTCTATAAAAACCTTATATGCCCCCAGGGTATAACTTAAAACTCTTGCCCTGAGGGTTGTGGGGGAGTGTCCTCCTCAAAAACATATTTTCTATCTGGAAACCAACTACACTGAACAAAATGGCTATCTCAAAAGTTTGATTTGATGTGTTTGGGGAAATGATGGGCGTGGGGGGGGGGCTAGCTCCAATCACTTTCGACTATTAAAAAGGGCACTAGCCCTTTAATGTCCAATCGAATGAGCCTGTTTTGAAGTTTTTACGACAACGCCTTCTATAAAAACCTTATATGCCCCAGGGCATAACTTAAAACCCTTGCCCTGAGGGCTGTGGGGGAGTGTCCTCCTCAAAAACATATTTTCAATCTGGAAATCAACTACGCTGAACAAAAATGGCTATCTCAAAATTTTGATTGGATGTGTTTGGGGGAATGATGGGAATAGGGGGGAGGGCTAGTTGCCCTCCAATCCCTTTTGACTATTAAAAAGGGCACTATCCCTTTGAATTTCCAATCGAATGAGCCTTTTTTGAAGTTTCTATGACAACGTCTTGTATAAAAACCTTATATGCCCCCAGGGCATAACTTAAAACCCTTGCCCTGAGGGTTGTGGGGGATTGTCCTCCTCAAAAACATGTTTACTATATGAAAATCAACTACGCTGAACAAAATGGCTATCTCAAAATTTTGATTGGATGTGTTTGGGGGAATGATGGGCGTGGGGGGGGGGGCTATTTGCCCTCCAATCACTTTCGACTATTAAAAAGAGCACTATCCCTTTGAATTTCCAATCGAATGAGCCTTTTTTGAAGCTTCTACGACAACGCCTTCTATAAAAACCTTATATGCCCCCAGGGCATAACTTAAAACCCTTGCCCTGAGAGTTGTGGGGGAGTTTCCTCCTCAAAAATATATTTTCTATCTGGAAATCAACTACGCTGAACAAAATGGCTATCTCAAAATTTTAATTGGATGTGTTTGGGGAAATGATGGGCGTGGGGGGGGAGGGGGGCTAGTTACACTCCAATCACTTTCGACTATTAAAAGGAGCACTAGCTCTTTAATTTCCAATCGAATGAGCCTGTTTTGAAGTTTCTACGACAACGCCTTTTATAAAAACCTTAAATGCCCCCAGGGCATAACTTAAAACTCTTGCCCTGAGGGTTGTGGGGGAGTGTCCTCCTCAAAAACATATTTTCCATCTGGAAATCAACTACACTGAACAAAATGGCTGTCTCAAAAGTTTGATTTGATGTGTTTGGGGAAATGATGGGCGTGGGGGGGGGCTAGTTGCCCTCCAATCACTTTCGACTATTAAAAAGGGCACTAGCCCTTTAATTTCCATTCCAATGAGCCTGTTTTGAAGTTTTTACGACAACGCCTTCTATAAAAACCTTATATGCCCCTGGGCATAACTTAAAACCCTTGCCCTGAGGGTTGTTGGGGAGTGTCCTCCTCAAAAACATATTTTCAATCTGGAAATCAACTACGCTGAACAAAAATGGCTATCTCAAAATTTTGATTGGATGTGTTTGGGGGAATGATGGGCGTGGGGGGGAGGGCTATTTGCCCTCCAATCACTTTTGACTATTAAAAAGGGCACTATCCCTTTGAATTTCCAATCGAATGAGCCTTTTTCGAAGTTTCTATGACAACGCCTTCTATAAAAACCTTATATGCCCCCGGGCATAACTTAAAACCCTTGCCCTGAGGGTTGTGGGGGAGTGTCCTCCTCAAAAACATATTTTCAATCTGAAAATCAACTACGCTGAACAAAATGGCTATCTCAAAATTTTGATTGGATGTGTTTGGGGGAATGATGGGCGTGGGGGGGGGGCTATTTGCCCTCCAATCACTTTCGACTATTAAAAAGAGCACTATCCCTTTGAATTTCCAATCGAATGAGTCTTTTTTGAAGCTTCTACGACAACGCCTTCTATAAAAACCTTATATGCCCCCAGGGCATCACTTAAAACCCTTGCCTTGAGGGTTGTTTGGGAGTATCCTCCTCAAAAATATGTTTTCTATTTGGAAATCAACTACGCTGAACAAAATGGCTATCTCAAAATTTTGATTGGATGTGTTTGGGGGAATGATGGGTGTGGGGGGCGGGGGCTCGTTGCTGTCCAATCATTTTGACTATTAAAAAGGGCACTAGTCCTTTAATTTCCAATCAAATGAGCCTGTTTTGAAGTTTCTATGACAACGCCTTCTATAAAAACCTTATATGCCCCAGGGCATAACTTAAAACCCTTGCCCTGAGGGTTGTGGGGGAGTTTTCTCCTCAAAAATATATTTTCTATCTGGAAATCAACTACGCTGAACAAAATGGCTATCTCAAAATTTTAATTGGATGTGTTTGGGGAAATGATGGGCGTGGGGGGGGGGGAGGGGGGCTAGTTACTCTCCAATCACTTTCGACTATTAAAAGGAGCACTAGCTCTTTAATTTCCAATCGAATGAGCCTGTTTTGAAGTTTCTACTAAAACGTGTTCTATAAAAACCTTATATGCCCCCAGGGCATAACTTAAAACCCTTGCCCTGAGGGTTGTGGGGGAGTATCCTGCTCAAAAATATATTTTCTATCTGGAAATCAACTACGCTGAACAAAATGGCTATCTGAAAATTTTAATTGGATGTGTTTGGGGGAATGATGGGCGTAGGGGGGGCTAGCTGCCCTCCAATCATTTTTGACTATTAAAAAGGGCACTAGAACTCTCGATTTCTAATCGAATGAGCCCCCTTTGAAGCTTTTACGACGATCCCTTCCATATGAAGTGCCTCTGGGGGAAAAATAAATAAATAAATAATAATAAATAATAAAACATTGGAGCCGTATGGCCTTTACTATAGGCAACGCTACAGCGTTGCCTGTGATTATTATTTATTTATTTATTTTCCCAGAGGCACTTCATACGGAAGGGGTCGTCGTAGAAACTTCAAAGGGGGCTCATTCGATTGGAAATTGAGAGTTCTAGTGCCCTTTTTAATAGTCGAAAATGATTGGAGGGCAACTAGCCCCCCCACGCCCATCATTCCCCCAAACACATCCAATCAAAATTTTGAGATAAGCATTTTGTTCAGCGTAGTTGATTTCCAGACAGAAAATACATTTTTGAGGAGGACACTCCCCCACAACCCTCAGGGCAAGGGTTTTAAGTTATGCCCTGGGGGCATATAAGGCTTTTATAGAAGGCGTTGTCGTAGAAACTTCAAAACAGGCTCATTTGATCGGAAATTAAAGGGCTAGTGCCCTTTTTAATAGTCGAAAGTGATTGGAGTGCAACTAGCCCCCCCCCCTCCACGCCCATCATTTTCCCAAACACATCCGATCAAAATTTTGAGATAGCCATTTTGTTCAGCGTAGTTGATTTCCAGATAGAAAATACGTTTTTCAGGAAGACACTCTACCAGAACCTTCAGGTTAAGGGTTTTAAGATATGCCCTGGGGGCATATACGTTTTTATAGAAGGCGTTGTCGTAGAAACTTAAAAAAGGCTCATTCGATTGGAAATTCAAAGGGATAGTGCCCTTTTTAATATTCGAAAGTGATTGGAGGGGAACTAGCCCCCCCCCCCCCACGCCCATCATTCCCCCAAACACATCCAATCAAAATTTTGAGACAGCCATTTTGTTCAGCGTAGTGGATTTTCACATAGAAAACATGCTTTTGAGGAGAACAATTCCCCCACAACCCTCAGGGCAAGGATTTTAAGTTATGCCCTGAAGGCATATAAGGTTTTTTATAGAAGGCGTTGTCATAGAAACCCCCTCCTCCCATTTGTTGCGCAAATGTGTCTGTGAGTCCCACAGCTCTATAGACTTCTTGTCCATGGTTATCAATAATTTCTTAGACCAAAATAATTTCTTAGACCACACTGCTTTTCCGTTTACAAATATAAGCTCGTTGTTAAATAAAGGGAAAGACAAGGTACCGAGAAATTTGCAAAAGGGAGTATACAAAATTCCATGCTCTTGTGGTAAATTTTATGTGGGAAGAACACAACAGATTTTAGAAAATAGGCTACAGCAACACAAGAATGCCATAATTGCGCTCTAAAACAAAACAAAACACCAGAAACGTTTATAATTTTCCTCGTCACAGTATTTTATTTGATCAAACAAAAATAGTAGATAAGTCTGTAGCACTTTTACAAAGCTTCAGGGAAATTATAGAAATAAAAAAGATAATATATGGGGGTATTAGTATCAATAGAGATGAAGGGGATTTTAGGATCAATTCGATTTATAATAGTTTAATTAAAAAGCAGGTAAAATTTTAAACCAGTACTATTTTTGATAATAGTTCGGATACGAATGATGACCTTGCGGACAAAGGTCAGACTGGGCTAAATGCTGGGAAAGGTAAACGAACTGCAGCTAAGCTCGCAAGCAAACGAATCTATTCAATTCAAACATTGGGTGATGAATCTGTGAGATCTATTTAGGGGTTATGGGCCGGGGGTTAGCTGACCTTTTTTGTTTTAGTTTAAGTATAAATATATTTTCGTTTTTTGATAGATCTCCATTTATATTCTGTGAGAAGGCGTGTTCCAATCAATATAAGCATTCGATTTTGTTTATACGCCAGTGAATGGAATTGTTTATTTAATATGTGAGTTTTCTTTTCCTATTTATTTATATTTTTTCTTTTGTTTGTTTAGTATGTTTTTTATGTTGATGTAAGAAATTTTTTTTTTTCGTTGAGAAAGGCTCCCGGATGTGGGGCCGAAATATTCGGAGTATTTTTGTTTAATTATTAAGTGTTTTGTATTCACTGCTTTATAGAAATTAAAACCCGTTTTTCTTGTTTAATTTTTTGCCATGGTTATCACCTACATAAGTTTGTTTTATTAATTGTTACTTATCCTTTCAGGTCATATAATGGAGGCGTAGTTTATTTCCAGATAGAAAATACGTTTTTGAGGAGGACGCCCTGGGGGCATATAAGGTTTTTATTGAAGGCGTTGTCATAAAAACTTCAAAAAAGGCTCATTCGATTGGAAATTCAAAGGGATAGTGCCCTTTTTAATTGTCTAAAGTGATTGGAGGGCAACTAGCCCCCTCCTCCCCACGCCCATCATTCCCCAAACACATCAAATCAAAATTTTGAGATAGCCATTTTGTTCAGCGTAGTTGATTTCCAGATAGAAAACATGTTTTTGAGGAGGACCATCCCCTAAAACCCTCAGGGCAAGGGTTTTAAGTTATACCCTGGGGGATTATAAGGTTTTTATAGAAGGCGTTGTCGTAAAAACTTCAAAAAAGGCTCATTCGATAGAAAATTCAAAGGGATATTGCCCTTTTTAATAGTCGAAAGTGATTGGAGGGCAACTAGCCCCCCCCACGCTAATCATTCCCCCAAACACATCAAATCAAAATTTTGAGATAGCCATTTCGTTCAGCATAGTTGATTTCCAGATAGAAAATAGAATTTTGAGGAGGACAATCCCCCCACAACCCTCAGGGTAAGGGTTTTAAGTTAAGCCCTGGGGCCATATAAGGTTTTTATAGAAGGCGTTGTCGTAGAAACTTCAAAAGGCTCATTCGATTAGAAATTCAAAGGGCCAGTGCCCTTTTTAATAGTCGAAAGTGATGTTATTTGGGCTATTTTGTTCAGCGTAGTTGATTTCCAGATAGAAAATATATAATAGGTTTATACATTAATAGATAGGTTTCGATGTTTTATTGTTTTTTTAGTTGTGCAATAAGATCAGTGAAAACAGGACCACCAGCTAGAAGGTTTTGCACAGCCAGTCCCGTCCGTCCACCCCTTTGCACTAAACCCGACCCCTCCTCCCATTTGTTGCGCAAATGGGAGGATAGCTCTACATACTGCTTGTTATTGGTTACTTCTTTTATAAAGCTATTTTAGTTTTTTTTTTAATTTATGTTTTCTGTTACTAAGTCTTTGACAATAGAAAACCAAAGGTCATAAAGACCATAAGACTTTAATGTTTTATTGGGTCTTTTTCTAAAAACTCCTCATTTTGATGTGCACAGCCAGCCCCACCCGTCCACCCCTTAGCATTAAACCTGACCCCCTAATATCCTCCAATTTGTAGCGCAAATTGGAGGATAGGTTTATATACTGCAACGATTATATAATTCTTTCTAGATACTAAAAGAATTTTTTCTGTTTGTAGATTTTGCCTCCATATAAAAGGATTTCCTTATTGCCATAAAGGCAATAAGGTTTCGATGTTGTATTGTTTTTAGTTTCACAATAAGATCAGTAAAAACAGGGCCACCAACTGGAAGGTTTTGCACAGCCAAAACTATTAGGCCCTCTTCTAAGAACTCCTCATTTTCAAAAAACAGCTCATTCGACTAGTTATCACGTACCCTTTTAAGAGTCAAAAGTTTTGAAAGGGCACCCCCCCCCCCTTTACACCTTTTTTCTTCAAATGGACCAGATCAAATTTGGAATAGCTATTTTAGTTCAAAATATTCCTAAGGCAAAAAAAAATTACAGTGACATATAAGGTTTTCTTATGAAGAAAATAGGGCATGTTTGATCACATCAATTATGATATCCTCCCATTTGCAGCACAAATGGGAGGATAGGTCTGTCCAACCCCATAATATTCTCGCATTTGCAGCGCAAATGGGAGGATAGCTGTATATACTGCTTGTGAATGGTTATCTCTTGTGTAAAGTTATTTTAGTTTATTTTAACAGAAAATAGGGCATGTTTGAACCTGGATCTTCTGGATGCGCTGCTAGTTGTGTATAAATGCACTGAGATTCGTGAAAACAGTGCTCTAATGTAAAGGTTTTACACAGCCAACCCTGTCCACCCCTTAGCATCAAACCCGACCCCTTAATATCCTCCCTCTTACAGCGCATATAAATATGTGTCTGTGAGTCCCACAGCTCTATAGACTTCTTGTCCAGGGTTATCACCTATATAAGTTTGTTTTATTAATTGTTACTTATCCTTTCAGGTCATATAATGGAGGCAGCTAGGTTATAATATTTCTGTAGAAATTAATTATGATTTATTTGAATATGAAGTAGATATAGGATTCATTTAAATCAAAATATAGCTTATGATAAAACTTCAAGGAGCTGACATTTTTCATATTTTTAATAGAAAACTAAAGTCGAATCAAGTTACAGCCATATTTGAAAGAACCAAAGAAAGAGTATTTAAAAGAATAGGACTAAATGTACACATAAAAGAAGTTTTTACTTGTCATTCTGCTGTTAAAAGGATGTCCTCTCCTCACAGGAAATCCTTTTATACAGAGGCAAAATCTACAAACAAAAAAGTTCTTTCAGTATTTACTCTAACTCCAATTTTTCAAATTTTAATTACAAGTTTTGAATAACAAAACAGGGAGACTGAGATCTTTCATCTATTTTTACTTCACAAAAGAATATATAACAGCAATAATAGATGAAAGATCAAAACAGAAAGTTAAAGACATTTCACAAAATTGTGTAAAAAATATTGTAAATAAAAAATGGCTGTAATTCCAAACTTTACCGAAATAAAATGTACAAACATTAGATTTTAGAATAAATTACAAAAAAATAAACTTGACAGAAATTTGTAAGTGGTAATTCTTTCAAAATGTTATTCCTTTCCAAGAAGGACATTAGCTAGGCTAAAGACTATAAGTGGTATGCTTCCTTTAAAATCTTACTCCTTTCCAAGAATAACATTAACTAGGCTACAGGCAGCAAGGCTATAAAAATATACATGAAAAAAAATCTAAAATTTATAAGTCATATAATTCCTTCACAATGCTATTCCTCCCGAGACTGCATGTAAATAAGATTCATGTTTCTAGCTATCTGAAGTTTCCTTTCGTATCGCGTTATTTTTAACCCCTAAATAAACTATTCTCATGTCACTTGCTGCTTGTCTTGCTATGATTGATTAGAATTACAAAATAATGAAATTAGTATAATTGGCAACTATGCAGTATATTACAAACTGGAAGTATTATTATCCAACTATGCAGTATATTACAAACTGGAAAGTATAAAAATAAACATATTCCTGTCCCGTCACGTTGTCCTCTTGTCAAAAAGAATCCTTTGTATGGAGTCTATAAAAATTAAGAGTAACTTTTATAAAGTATAGATATTCAGTATAAATATTGAGTATATACAAAGGCTATCAAGAATAAAATAAATAGTCGGTGAAATAACATTTATTACAATTGTAAGATTTTGTTATTTGAAACCTCTCGCTTGTGGTTTGCTTGGAAATAATGCATTTTTAAAGTGAATGATAAAAGTAGCTTTATAATATTTACGATCGTTCCTAGAATTACACTCTCTGGATAGCCTGAGATAAGAGGATCTGAGTTTTAACTGCTTTATTGACACCAATTAAAAATGTGAAAGTGCTTTCTATTTTACCTTAATCATAAAAATGGGTATAACTAATGTAATCTTAAACCATGTGGTAGTCAAATTCATGAGTATGTATCTTAAACTACGTGGTAATCTATCTAATCCAATCTGTATGGTAATCCAATCTTTGAAGCATCCATATCGTTTTGACTTCACACGACGTAAGCATTACAGCTATGCCAGCGTCCCTAGAATCCTTTTCAGTAAACGAAGAAATAGCCACTCTCAACCTCAAGAGTGGTTGAACCTCTTATTGGCAATCCTGAAATATTTACAACACTTTTTTTTACCTTACTTTCGAATATTATGTAGTTCTTGTATTCCTAAGCTCTCTAGTAATTTATTTTTCGCCCTAGTCTAGTCTAATATGTAGTAACTAATCTGATATATAATATCGATTTTTAGGAATACTTTTCAAGAATGAGAAAAGTCATATCTGATTGGTCAGCAGCATCCGTATGATTTTGATTTCCTACAATCGAATCATTGCAGATGCACCAGCGTCCCTCAAGTGTTCGTCTGTACACAAAGTAATGGCCACAACTAAAAGTTGTACCAACGTGAATTGCGGCAGCAATAATCTTGTACATTTGTGTTGACTTAGAAAATTTGTTGTAACTTTTGCCTGTAATATTACACTCATCCGTGGTTTCAATACAAATTGAGTCCACATCGATCTCTATGATCTTTCTATAGTTTTTGTGCATCATTGTTCTTGGATCCAAATTTATTGCAAGGAACTGGCTTGTTTTGGTAAATACTGTTTTCAGTGTCAGATTGTGTTGATACGGACATCTTTTGCCCACTAGGTATGAGTTTAAAACTCTATGAAACGGAATGTCCGTGCTATAAATTTTTTCTTCCCATGCAGTTGCATCTGGGTTAAGAACATCTGGAACTGGAAAGCAGCAAACTTTTACATCTGGGAATGTGTCCCCAATTTGAGTCCAATGACAGGTCTCACACACCCAAAACTTTTGATTCTTGAAATGGAATTTCTCACTTAGTGCACTTTCATTTATTAATAGATTTGCGATGGTGTTCTCATAGTCAATTCTTTCAAATAGAGCCTCCCAGAATTCGCATAATGACTGTTGCCTCTGCTCTGAAAAACCATATTGACTTGGAAGTAAGCTCCTAAGCATTTTGGTTGATTCCTTCTTTTGAAGAGATGACAATGCAAGACGTTCAATTTCTTTTGAAACCGGGCCTTTCAAATGGGCAAGCGTGTCAAAGAGTACTTCATGCATGCTAAAGAGACACTGAACAGCCGAGTTTGCGTAACACGAAACGTTGTCAAGCTTATTTAGCCCTCTCCTGCTTCCTCCAATTCCTGACCTGTAAAGACCATGTAAAGTGTCTTGGTTTTTAGCACGTTTTGGAGACAAGACTTCCTTAACGCTTATTCTTCTTTTACTGTTAGTATACTCTTGGATTCTTACACTTGTTTTTCCGTGTTTCTGGGGTCTTTCAGGTGTGGTCTCTTTGCAAACCATTGGCTGCTTAGGTTTGTCAAAAAGACAGAGATCTGGTCTGTATTTACTTCTTAGACGGTTATATTCTGTGATTGCCTCACTGTCAGCAAATTTTTTTTTATCCAGTTCTATGAGATATAATCGAGCACTACTTATTACTCTTGACAAGGCAACATAAATCATTCCTGATCCAAAACATCTGTTTCCAGCATCAACTATAGCACACTCTAAGCTAAGGCCTTGTGACTTACGGGTCGTAATAGCAAAAGCTAGCTGCAGTGGAAACTGTCTTCTAGTGTAATAGATTTGTTTTAACGCTTCAAATCTCACATGTTCACGGGATATTTCACCATTTCACCATTTGGTAGACTTTTAAATCCTTTGACATATCCCATTGACCCATTAACTAATCCCTTGTCAACAGCAATATTTCTTTGGAGCATAATTTTTGCCCCAGTGCACAACACCAGATTCTTTGATGCGCCACCAGTAAGTTTAATGTCATCTTCAAAACGAATGACATTCTTCTCTGCTTCTTCCTCAATTCGCTTATCTTTAACGACCGAGGAAAGTTGATCAATTGCAGTTAGAGTCAGTAAATTTGAGCTGTTTTTTTTTTGTAAAAGTATTGTACTCCTAGTTTACAATCATCATTTGTGGGCATAAGAATAACAGGAGACTTTCCATCATTAATCAGTCGTAAATATAAATCTGAAAGTTCTTCAGGGGCATCTCTTAAGTCCTTACCAAATTTTATTGCATTGAGATTATGAAGTTGGGTCTCTCCACACTTTCCAACTCGAATGTTTGCTAGAGTTTCTCCGTACACTTTGTCTGTTTTTTGTCTCATGTTGATAGTCAGTTCATCATAATAAAACTCCTTCCATAGGTCAAATGTACCAATGGAACCAATACGATTTCGAATTTCAAGACGCGTCAGAGAAGCATATGGTGGATTTGCTAAAACTAGTTGTAGTTGAAGAAGATCACCGAAGAGAACACAGTTACTATTTACCATTGAAAGATTGTTTGACATAATCTCTGTAAGACGCAAGTGAATATACATCATCATTAATGACGAAACCATGCTTATCTCGTCAATGATAAACAGACGTGTTCACGACAATGTTTTCCGCAGTGTAAGCAACTGTTCAGTGGAGAGAGGAGTATATTTTGCCGTTGTTTGCTTGTCCACAGGCAAACTTAGACATCGATGTATTGTTAATGCTGCTAGCTGCAAGTCCTGTTGGGGCCATAACGACAACTGGGCAGATTTCTTTTCTAAATTGGTTACAAAGCATTCTTCGATTAAAATCAATGACTCGTGATTTTCCCGATTTCGAATTTCAAGACGCGTCAGAGATTTTCCCGTGATTTTCCCGATTTCGAATTTCAAGACGCGTCAGAGAAGCATATGGTGGATTTGCTAAAACTAGTTGTAGTTGAAGAAGATCACCGAAGAGAACACAGTTACTATTTACCATTGAAAGATTGTTTGACATAATCTCTGTAAGACGCAAGTGAATATACATCATCATTAATGACGAAACCATGCTTATCTCGTCAATGATAAACAGACGTGTTCGCGACAATGTTTTCCGCAGTGTAAGCAACTGTTCAGTGGAGAGAGGAGTATATTTTGCCGTTGTTTGCTTGTCCACAGGCAAACTTAGACATCGATGTATTGTTAATGCTGCTAGCTGCAAGTCCTGTTGGGGCCATAACGACAACTGGGCAGATTTCTTTTCTAAATTGGTTACAAAGCATTCTTCGATTAAAATCAATGACTCGTGATTTTCCCGTTCCTCCAAATCCTGAAACGAATATTTTGAGTAATTTTTGAGTGTTTCCACCATTGATGATAGCCAAGACTTTGTCAACTATTCTTCTTTGATAAATATTCAGGGATTTGTAGTCTGATTGTAACTGATCCATTGGGTCTAACTCCAAAATCTGTCAGTTTGCTGCTGTCAAGTCCTCCATTGCATCAGCAGCTCTGTCAATTACTTCTTCTTGTATTGCGTTATTGGAATCATCTATTTCTTCAAAAATTGTAATCTCATTGTCAATTTCATTATGATGAATTACTTTAGCTCTCTCTCGGACTTTCTCTTCAAATTCTTTGTCAATTTTGAATTTGGACACCAGTTTTTGGTGAAAGTTCACCATTTCTGGATATTTTTCAACTTCAATACAGTATGTTTCAAAACTGGTTAGGCCACTGACTATAAGGTCACTTTCTTTTCTCCATGGTTAAAAAGTTTGAGAAGCATGGTATAATAAAGTTCATTCTTCTCGTCAGATTCGAGGGGACTAACTTTTTTGTGCTTAATGATGTAAGGTCTGTGGATTCACTTTCTTAAGTAGAATGAACCATTTTTCAGTCTCATACTCTTATCCTCTCCTTGTTTTTCACGTTCATGCCAACTGAGCAGTTCATATAAATTGATATTTTCCAAACTGTTTCCATTTCCAAACTATTTTCCAGGCTGTGACAAATAAATCTGAGCTTTCTGGGTCTTTTTCAGCAAGTTCTTCTATTTCTTTATAGGTTTTCAGTGTCCTTTTCAATTCTGTTAGCTTTGATAAATCGACAAATCTAAATTGTCTTGAACAGCTATACAGTTTAGTACCAAGAAGCCTATCAGCTGCTTCAATGGCACCAACTTGGCGTGTTTTCACTGAGTTTAGTAAATAAAACCAAGCTTTTTGACCAAGGGATTTAAGGGATTTGTTAATTTCTTCCCACATATTGTCAACATCAGAACTTTCTAACTTCGTCATGTAATCTGTGATGTAAAACGGTAGTTTTGAACCAATGTGAGCAATATACTGAACGTCAACATTGGATAAATTTCCCATTAATAATGAAGGGCTATAGTCATTAACATAGCGCTCAGTGTCTTTACGTTGAAGGTCGTAAATTCTCTTACGTGTTTTTTTGCGGTTTGATCCGTGAGCTAAGCAGTCAATGATGTCAAGCATCTCCGTCTTTTCTTTTAAAGGACATGGAAATCCTAATCTACGGTAGCTGATCCATTTTTGGTTTCTTTTGAATTTTCGCTGGCAGTATTTGTTGCATCGATGTATTTGATGATCGGGAACTAATTTGTGGAGTGTTGGACTTGTTAACTTATCTGGAAGTTCACAAGTGATAATACTGTCTAAATATTTGACCACTTCTTCGATTGACGACGTTCCAATAACAGGCGCATCTTCTATCCAAAGAATACATTGCATATGTGGTGCTCCTCTTGCTTGATACTCTATGCGCCAAAAATGATCCTTTACTTTTCCAAATATAGGTTTGTCCTTCGCACATATTAGTTCGTTAAAAATTGCTCTCCATTTCTGCTGAAAATGCACAGATACGAAAACAGGATCCATAGAAGTCAATTCTCCTGCAGTCATCTTATCTATGCCTGGCATATTTTTATTTATTTCTAGTAAATGTTTGATAAATTCTGGAGAATACCATTCTGCACAAGAAAGTGTAATGAATAGTGTTGGTGGAACCTCTTGCTCTATCATTGCCCTTACATTACCAGTAAGTGCCTGAAAATATTGGCGCGAACCTCTGATTCTGGATTGTAGAGAAAATATTGAAGACTCCATATCTCCATCTCGGTTTTTGAGACGATCCATAAAATCGCGAGCGTTTTGGTTAGGTCGTACAGTGCGCAGCATGTGACCAATGCTGTTACAGAAATGCGAAAGTTCTTGAACTTGAAAGCTATGGAATAAGTATTGTATATCTTGATGGAACTGTGGATGTCTACTTAGAAGACGGCATTTGATGTAATCAGAATTCCTAATATAAAATTGGCGGGTTATGTCTCTCATATAGTTTTTTCCGTCGGGAAAAAGATTAGGGAATATTCTTCCTTTAAGAGCATTAGTTAGTTCAGTTGCAGGTCTTTTTGATCCTATTACTTGTCCTAGTCTTAAAATAGTTAGACAGGGCATGACACACCGAATTAGTGCCAATTCAAACTTGTTCAACGTTGCTATGCATTCAAGAGCTTCTTTCACTTGAAGATTATTTACAACAGAACGAACGTTGTCTTTATATGAAAGCATTTTGCATGCGCAGTAATCACATAACTGAAACATATCTAATATATTCTCCCTCCAGCCAGTGGAAAATATAATTTCTTGTGTTTCTTCCATGGGTATATATCTTTCAGTTTCGTCTAATAAAGTCGTAACCGTTTCATTGAATCCCTTTCTCTTTGAAAATGCTCTTAGAAACTTAATATCTTCTGTATTTTTCAACTGTTCACAACAGTCACATGGAACCGAAGGATACTCATCCCTGATCTGGGCTACTCTAATTAGATTCTTTCCAAAGGTACTCATTACCTGATATTCATCAGTTGACACTCTAAGATTAGATATATGTGGGTTAACACTTCTACATTTAATTTGAATTTTACAAATTGCTTCTTCAACAAGCGAGTGAAGCATCTAGAAGTTTCCGACACTCTGAGCAGGGGGCGCTGGGATTGAATCATAGAGAAACAACGAATTTACTTTTTTAAAAAAATGTGACTCAAAGACGTTTCGTTCTTTTCACTGGCTTGAAATTGCATACAAACGAGCCAATCAGGTATTGCAATCCTTTTGTTTGCTCAAAATTCGACAAAGCAACGACGGTTAGGCTAGTTTATTTTGCATGATATTTCTAAAGCCAATTAAGATGAAGAAATGTCTTCTAAGTCAAGGCTATAAGAAAAAAAAAGTTCTTGATATTTTTGTCAGTTTGTAGTTTACGCACTAATATCAATATCAGTAACGATTCTATTTGAACTTTCTCCAAGTTGATCAAATTGGTCTCTAAACGGTTCATGATAAAAAAATAGTTTGGGACAAGAAAAAAAAACCTAAAATAATGTCGTGAAATCATTTTCAACACTCAGAGCAGGGGGGCGCTGGGATTGAATCATAGAGAAACAACGAATTTACTTTTTTAAAAAATGTGACTCAAAGACGTTTCGTTCTTTTCACTGGCTTGAAATTGCATACAAACGAGCCAATCAGGTGTTACAATCCTTTTGTTTGCTCAAAATTCGACAAAGCAACGACGGTTAGGCTAAAGTTCTGGATATTTTTGTCAGTTTGTAGTTTACGCACTAATATCAATATCAGCAACGATTCTATTTGAACTTTCTCCAAGTTGATCAAATTGGTCTCTAAACGGTTCATGATAAAAAAAATAGTTTGGGACAAGAAAAAAAACCTAAAATAATGTCGTGAAATCATTTTCAACACTCAGAGCAGGGGGGCGCTGGGATTGAATCATAGAGAAACAACGAATTTACTTTAAAAAAAATAAGACTCAAAGACGTTTCGTTCTTTTCACTGGCTTGAAATTGCATAAAAACGAGCCAATCAGGTGTTACAATCCTTTTGTTTGCTCAAAATTCGACAAAGCAACGACGGTTAGGCTAGTTTATTTTGCATGATATTTCTAAAGCCAATTAAGATGAAGAAATGTCTTCAAAGTCAAGGCTATAAGAAAAAAAAAGTTCTGGATATTTTTGTCAGTTTGTAGTTTACGCACTAATATCAATATCAGTAACGATTCTATTTGAACTTTCTCCAAGTTGATCAAATTGGTCTCTAAACGGTTCATGATAAAAAAAAATAGTTTGGGACAAGAAAAAAAAACCTTAAATAATGTCGTGAAATCATTTTCAACACTCAGAGCAGGGGGCGTTGGGATTGAATCATAGAGAAACAACGAATTTACTTGTAAAAAAAAATATGACTAAAAAACCAGTCTGGTTGAAAAACTTGGAGTTGAAACAAACTTGTGTGGGGAATCCCCGCTCATACTGCTCGCTTTTTTTGCAATGTGTAGGAACCGGAGGGGAATCCCCGCTCGCTTGGAAAGGTACCAAGGAAAGGCAAGCAAAACGTGTTTAATCACGTGTAGAGGCCCCATAGAATAACATTGGAAGGAACATAAGGCCATAGAATAGCATGGGAGGGAACATAAACCCTTAGAATAGCATGGAGGGGAACATAAACCCTTAGAATAGCATGGGAGGGAACATAAACCCTTAGAATAGCATGGGAGGGAACATAAACCCTTAGAATAGCATGGGAGGGAACATAAACCCTTAGAATAGCATGGAGGGGAACATAAACCCTTAGAATAGCATGGGAGGGAACATAAACCCTTAGAATAGCAGAGGAAGGAACATAAACCCTGAGAATAGCATAGGAAGGAACATAAACCCTTAGAATAGCATGGGAGGGAACATAAACCCTTAGAATAGCATAGGAAGGAACATAAACCCTTAGAATAGTATAAGAAGGAACATAATCCACCCAAATTCATAAGTACATGCTCTGGATAGACGCCAAGGAACATAAGGCAAGCAAATCCATAAGTACATGCTCCTGAAATGTTTTTCCTATAGCTTCAAGCAAATAGCATGGTAATTCCTATAGCAGCGGTAGAAATGGTACTTAGTCCTCTACTTATATATAGACCGTTAACAGACGCAAACTATTTCAAACTATCGTGTTTTAGAGTATTTAAATCATGTTTAAAGAAAACTATATTTGTTTAACTAAACATTTCTCGTTTTTTCATCTCAATCAAGTCAGACATTCTGAAATCGATATTAACGGTGAAAAGAACTATTTATAAGCTTTCAAACTGTGTTTTAAAAATTATTCTGAATAATTTTGGGTCAAACCTAGATATTAAACAGTGTTTTCTTTATTTCTTCTTTTCTCTTTAAATGTATTTGAATGTGGCGTCATTAAGGCAGCAGTCATTATAAAGTGGCGTCATTATAAACAGTTTTTCCATTATTTCCTTTCTCTTTAAATGCATTTGAATGTGGTGTCATTAAGACAATTTTTTTTTTAAATTAAGCCTCTAATGTAAAGTCAGCCGAAGGGTCTGCCTTCTGCCCACGTCCCACCAAAATATTCTCACGCACCACTGGTAGGGCCTTCACCCAACGTTAAGAATCATGGGTATAAACAGTAGAAAAGGAATAAAAATAAATCATATCTCGTATAAATCATGGTTTGAGGCATTTACGTATCAAATGTTTGCTCTAAAAATCGCTTTGCGGTTTGGAGTGAACGAAAAGAACTGCGAATAACAGAGAATGAATTAGAGAAAATGTATAAGATAGTGGAAAATAAATTAATAATCTATTACGCATTATATTATTAGTCTGACTTGAATTTCTAATTGTCAGACATTCTGAAATCGATATTAACGGTGAAAAGAACTATTTACAAGTTTTCTGACCGTGTGTTTTAAAAATTATTCTATATAAATAAAAAAAATACCATCTTGGATTTTACTTTAAAGAAATATCTGTTCAGTCCACAAAAACTAACAAGAGACTATGTCCCGGAAAATTCCACCTTGGGAAATCATCCCCACATTTAAAATTGAGCAGCCATATGGAAATGCAGACAAATAAAAAGAACGAAGAAAATTATATAATAGTGCAGCAGCTGCTATTATCGAGGAGGGGTGGTGGGTCATATCTTAGGCGAGGAGAGAGGTGCTATATGCCTTAAAAAAAGTACATAATGCCAAAATTGTGGAAATCTCTACGAGATTTAAAATTATGTAAAATTAAATATCTTACAAACATAAAGATAACCGGTGGAAACACAAATAAATGAATAAATCTTATATAGCTTCAATGTTTTTTTATTATTTTCCTCCCAGAGGTGCTTTATATGCAAGGGTTAAAAATACCATTTTGTTAAAAATAGTTGGAAGGTTTAGTAACAAAACTCTGGCGTCAAAAAACCCCCCCAGGGCCTGGGGGAGGAAAGGGATTCTCGTATAAACTTCAGAGAGGGCTCACTTGATTGGAAATTGGAAGTTCTAGTCCAGCTCTTAAGAGTCAAAAGTGACTCATAGCTCTCCAGTGACACTGGAAGTTCACCTATTAGGCATCTGCTCTCCTCCCTAACAAGGAAAGAAACAGAGAGTGTAAGGCAGTGGCGGATTCAGGGGAGGGGCGAGGGGGCGCTCCCCCCTAACGTAGTCTAAAGTAATGAAATTTACTTAATTAACGCAAGATTACGTTAACTAAACTTGCTCCTAACGCAAAATCTTTGGGCCATAGGCTTGATTTTACTCCAAAATTCTTCTATGCAGTTAAATAATAGCAATATGGTATGCTGTATGCTTTAAAGTACTAAGATGTCATCTTACTATAGAAAAAAATTCCATTATTGAAAAGTCTGCTGTCCGTTTGATAGTGTTACTGACTGTATGTACATAGACATTGAGAAAAAAATGATGATTACCAAAAAAAAATTCATTTAGAAACAAAAGCACGTATAAACTGTATATACTGCTCTATTAGAACTACAACTTAATTGAGTTTACATAGGATTATCTATCATTAACAAATTTGGCTTAAAATTTATGAATTTATTTTAAAATTTTGCTTGTAATACATCTCATTAGTAGATTTTTTGAATGAAATTCTTAGAAAAATCTTTGGGCCATCGGCTTGATTTTAGTCCAAAATTGTTCTATGCAATTAAATAATAACACTATATTTCTTGAGGAGTGTGCGTAGCTGGGGTAATGTCAGGAGACTTGGTGTTGTGGGAAGTTGTTAGTAGTAGTAATAGTCAAGGCTGTCTTCATGGGAAGGATTGAAAGGTTTAAATTCCCCTAAGCGAAATGTCAAACTCGTAAAAACGTAATAAAAATGCATAAAAATACACTTTTGACGTTTTCTTTAATTTTCCATTCTGCCTCTCCCCCCTAACAAAAAAAATCCCCCCCCTCCACTGAACTAAAATCCATGATACGGCACTAGTAGTAGTAAGAGTTTCAATTTCTAATTAAGACCAGTCATTTTTTTTTATTATTAAGCCTAGTTACCCACTGTACATTTTGAATTAAGACCCGTTATTAGATTTCTTCTTTTTACGTGTGCTGACTGGAATGCCCAACATGTGCATTCGGATTTTACGTTTATACTATTAGACAGAAAAATAAAAAATAAAAAAATACTGAAAATGATTAAAAAAAAAGAATACGATGATGTTGAAAAGAAATAAATGTTATGTTATTATTACAGAATTTACATTCAGAATTAATTGATGTAGATGTAGAGTAGATCTTTACAGCCACCCCCGCCCCT
Organism: Artemia sinica; assembly: GCA_027921565.1. NCBI lineage: Eukaryota > Metazoa > Arthropoda > Branchiopoda > Anostraca > Artemiidae > Artemia > Artemia sinica. Next base: position 29,197,303 of record CM051263.1, on the reverse strand, counting down.
TCCTTTGAACTAATTCTTTATATGCCTGAATATCAATGAGAGTTAGAATGTTTTGGTATTAACCAACACCTAGTAGGCATCTGCCCTCCTCCCTAACAAAAGAATCAAAAGAACAAAAAATCATATATAGCCTATACTCTATACCGTGTGTCTTAATCTTTCTTGATTTCGCAGAGTTCACATATAAGTAAAACCAATAAATCGGATCCAAACTGGACATAAGATAAGATTTTGTCATTGAAACGCTCTTTATTTCGTATTTTAAACGAAATTCTTGAATAAATACCAAAAATCAATGTATTGTTTTTACATTCAAATCGTAGTCAAATACGCCGTAAATTAGTCCAAAGAAATCAATAAGAATCAAAAATCAGAATTTAAGAAAATGAAGCGAAAATAGTGAACATTTTTAGTTTATTTAGCAGTAACATAGGTCTTTAAACTCCCCCTCCCCCAGGAGTTTCCCCCAACCGTCGGAAAATTTCCCCAGGAAAATCGCCCATGGTAAAATCTCCCAATTTTCCTTTCATAAAAACAGGCTAGACCTGAAATACTCGCGAGAATCAAGAGGTATTAAATAGCACCCCCCCCTCCACCCCTTCCTTTGAACTAATTCTGTTTATACCTGAAGGCCCAATGAGAGTTAGAATGTTTTGGTATTAACACACACCTATTAGGCATCTGCTCTCCTCCCTAACAAGGAAGAAACAGAGAGTGTAAGGCATTGGCGGATCCAGGGAGGGGAGAGGGGGCGCCCCCCTTAACGTAGTCTAAAGTAATGTAATTTACTTAATTAACGCAGGATTGCGTTAATTGAACTAGCTCCTAACGCAAGTTTATCAAATCCACCTATTTTGCACCCCCTCTAAGAAAATCCTGGATCCGCCCCTGGTGTAAGGGCACTATAAATTTTAATTTGTAATTCAATGAACCCCGTTCCAAAGTTTATGCGACCACCTCTTCCACATAAAGTGCCCATGGAAAAATAAATAAGTATTAATTCATTTAACCCTTATGGCTTTTTACTTAAGTAACGCTATAGCATTGCTTCTGACCTAAAAAGTTGAGTAGAAATTTCAGCTTCTAGTTTTATGAATATCCGAAATTATCTGAGGGGAATATGTTTGGGGGAGCATATTCCACGGCTGGGAAATTTCTGCTGGGTGGAATTAAACACGGGGGAATTATCAGCAGGAAAAGAAAATGTTCTTGGAGGGGGGAGGAACTTCCCAGGGGGTGAGTTTTCCAAATGTGAATTATTCAGGGAGGGGACGACTAAACCCATTCAATAATATTTTAAATTTTACATCTGAAAGTAACGGGAATAAAGAATCAACGGAAATGTCAGAGATAGCACTTCAGGTTCCTTTAGACGATTATTTTCGTGTCTCTTGAAAAAAAGACATTTTCAAAAGACAGATTAATTTCATTTGTATTACTTTCTCTGTGGCTGCTCAATTATGCATGAGAGGGGGGAGACTTCCCCCACCACTGTTTACGCTAAGGTTTCAGTTTTTATCTCAAGGCTTAAAAAGGAACGCAATGCGATAAAAGTAAAACTCAAAATAACATATATACAATAATATATGTACGTAACACGGAACAATTAATCAAAATTGCATATCATGAGTTGAGGCTCATCCAAATCATGGGCCAGGGGGCTCACCATTCCACAATCTTTGAAAGCAATCCTGCAATAACTAAAAATATAAAGTATTTTTGAGTATTTTAACGTCTTCCACAACTCAAACGGTCCAACATACTACAGCCCAAAGAGTCTCTCTAATCTCCTAAATCGGGAACGTAGGAGATAAGTGAAGTTCTGCCCCGTAATGGATGAGTCTCCAAACTCCCCCTCCCCCTCTTCTACTATCTACGCTAAAGTTTTCTTCTTTATGCCAACTACACTGCCCCCCCCCCACTCCAAAGACTTTAATAAGGTAAAGTTTTGTATGGGAAGAATACATAGTAAATCTATTATAAAATACTTAAAATTACAGCCATACTTAAAATAAGGTTAAAATACATACTTTGCGATAAATGCTAAATTATTGTGGCACAAAAAATCCAAAAAATGGTCTAATCAAAACGATGCTGTTCTTTCTGCATCAACAAATGGAATAACCTAGCAAGATCCATTCATTGTTGCGTGAAAAAATCAGGTTTGATTTTTCAGAGGCATGTAAATTAAGCTGTCTATAGCAAAGGCCATAAGCCTTCAATGTTTTATTATTATTAATTTAAAAAAAACCTTACATAAAAATAAGTTTTCTAAGAAGAGTAAAGAGCCATGTTGAACTCAGGACCAGCAGAAATTAATTCCTATTATAAATAAAACTCAAAAAGACCAGAAATTACTGTTAAAGAATAAACAAAACCCCGAACGAACAGAAATTAAAATTAACTATCTTACAGACGTAAAGATAACCGGTGCAAACATAAATAAATGAATAAATCTTATATAGCTTCAATATTTTTTATTACTTTCCCCCCAGAGCTGCTTTATATGCAAGGGTTAAAAATACCATTTTGTTAAAAATAGTTGAAAGGTTAAGTAACAAAATTCTGGCGTCGACATAACCCCCCAGGGCCCGGGGGCAGGAAGAGATTCTCGTATAAACTTCAGAGAGGGCTCATTTGATTGAAAATTGGAAGTTCTAGTCCAGCTCTTAAGAGTCAAAATTGATCGAAGGGCAAATAACCCCCCCACACGCCCTTTTTCCCCACCCCTTCCTTTGAACTAATTCTGTTTATACCTGAAGGTCCAATGAAAGTTAAAATGTTTTGGCATTAACACACACCTATTAGGCATCTGCTCTCCTCCCTAACAAGGAGAGAAACAGAGAGTGTAAGGCAGTGGCGGATCCAGGGGAGGGGACCACTCACCCACAACCCTCAAGGCAAGGGTTTTAAGTTATACTCTGGAACATCTAAGGTTTTTATAGAAGGCGGTGTCGTAGAAACTTCAAAAAAGGCCCATTTGATTGGAAATTCAAAGGGCTAGTGCCCTTTTTAATAGTCGAAAGTGATTTGAGGGCAACAAACCCCCCTCTCACGCCCACCTTTTCCCCAAACACATCCAATCAAAATTTTGAGACAGCCATTTAATTAAACGTAGTTTTAAGTTCTGGAAATTAGGTCTTTGAGGATGACAACTCCCCCACAGCCCTCAGGGCAAGGGTTGTAATTTAAGGATTCTCCGAATCCTTCCCATTATTTCTTATGGAAGGGATGCTCGTATAAACTTTAGAGAGGGCTCATTTGACTGAAAATTGAAAGTTCTTGTTCACTTTTTAAGAGTCAAAAGAGATTGGAGGGTAACTAGCCCCCCCTCCTCCAAGCCCTCAATGCATCAGATAAAAATTTTGAGATATGCCCTGGGGCATAACTTATTAAGGGGGGTTTATAACTTATGGGAAGGGGTTTTGTATGGGAAGAAGACATAGGAAATCTATTATAATTATCCAATTATAAGGTTAAAATACATACTCTGTGATAGATGCAAAATTGCTTTGGCACACAAAATCCTATTAAGGTCAATTCCAAACAGTCGTGATCCCTTTGTGTCAGCAAGTGAAATGGTCTAAAGCCCCCTTATTGGAGCTATTTTTTCAATCCATTCATTGTTATCAATCGCTGTCCACAAGTTATGCAAGCTGTCTATTGTTCATATATAAGGTTTTTATCAAAGAGGTAATCGTATAGACTTTGAAAAAAGCCTCATTGGATTTAAATTGAAAGTTTTAGATCTGTTTTTTAAAGTCAAGAATAATCGGACAGTAATTACCCCCCCCCATGCAATAAAAACTTGAAACTTTTTGCGTTCAAAAACGAACAAAAATTGCTTAAAAAAAAACTTTCCGAAAAATAAGTTTTTCAAAGAAAAGTAAAGGCCATTTTAAACTTAAGCTCAGGAGATACAAATACCTGTTAAAATTCAAACTCAAAACCACCAGAAATTACTATTAAAGAATAAATGAAACCCAAAACGAACAGAAATTAAATAAACAATCATAGCAAAAAACATACAACAAGTAATAATATAAATGAATAAATAGATCTTAAAGCGAGTAATGCTTAGATTGAATATGAAAATCAAGCTTAAAACGAAAACAAATATTTTGCTATTAAAGTATAAATGAAACTTAAAACGATCAGAAATTAAATAAACAATCAATGCGAACAAACATACAATATATATTAATGTAAATGAATAAATAAATCTTAAAACGAGTGAAACTTAAAACGAATATGCAAATCGAGTTTGAATCGAATAAAAATAACTACAAACAAGAGTTTGGATATCGCCTCACTGCAGAAGCCTAAAACCTACTGCGTCATTGGCGCTTTACTGAAAACGAATTATATTACAAATGTTTTCTTTTTTACTTAATATTGAAAATAAATATTAAAATTACAATAAAATTTTGAACTGATGAGCTTTTAGCAATTAATATCATTATGCATCAAATATTCAGTTTAATTTATTAGTTCTTTTCAAGATTGGTCAAGACAAATATAGTTTCACTACAAACAAAATTTGGATACTGCCCCCTTCTTTAACTGTAAAAACCTAAAGCCTTCTGTGTCATTGGTGCTTCACTGAAAACGAATTACTTGTATATTACAAATTTATTATTTTCCAGTTCTTACAGCATTGAAAATGAAAATAAAAATTATAGAGAAAAAAAAATCTTGAACTGATGGATCTTTCAACAATTAATATCATTATATATCTAATATTCAATTTGCTTTTGTTTATACTTTCCAAGACTGTTCAAGACTCATATAGTTTTGCCATTTTTTTTTTAACTCTGCCATTTTTTCTAACTAATCGTGTTAGTTTGTTATGAAAACATTCTATGGCTTCCAGGCATTTTTATTTGAGCGGAAAACTGCACCTCAAACTTTGTGGAACATACATTTTCTTGTATGAAACACCAAAATATAATAAAATGTCAAGTTTCGGAGTATTCCACCACTCGCAAGCAAGTGCCATTGGTATTTTTGAATCCGCATGGTCAATTTAGGGGGTGGAGGGTAGGCTAATTCTCGTAGCAGCCCCATTCCGTCGTGGTATGATTCACATTTTCAACACCTGGCGTCCGGACTATCATATAATCTACCAAGCATACAACTACCCCAAATTAGTATCAATAAATAAATGAAACCCAAAACGAAAAAAAAATTAAAATAAATATTAGAGTCAAACTCAAAACGAGCATAAATTAATATGAGTAGGGTTCAAAACTCCTATGCTTTCTAAAAGCCAGAATATAATTTGTACTTTACTGAAAAAAAATATAAATGAGTTTACTGAAAAAAAATGTGCATTGTCAATTTAATATACATATGCTGATATTTCTTCCTTAAAATCTTAATTAATTTTTGGTTTCTTAAAGTTACAAAAGTGAAAACATTTCAAAGAATTGTTTTCAGTAAAGCACCAATGACGCAGTAGGTTTTAGGCTTCTGCAGTGAGGCGATACCCAAACTCTTGTTTGTAGTTATTTTTATTCGATTCAAACTTGATTTGCATATTCTTTTTAAGTGTCACTCGTTTTAAGATTTATTTATTCATTTACATTAATATATATTGTATGTTTGTTCGCATTGATTGTCTATTTAATTTCTGTTCGTTTTAAGTTTCATTTATACTTTAATAGCAAAATATTTGTTTTCGTTTTAAGCTTGATTTTCATATTCAATCTAAGCATTACTCGCTTTAAGATCTATTTATTTATATTATTACTTGTTGTATGTTTTTTGCTATGATTGTTTATTTGATTTCTGTTCGTTTTGGGTTTCATTTATTCTTTAATAGTAATTTCTGGTCGTTTTGAGTTTGAATTTTAACAGGTATTTGTATCTCCTGAGCTTAAGTTTAAAATGGCCTTTACTTTTCTTTGAAAAACTCATTTTTCGGGAAGTTTTTTTAATTAATAATAATAAAACATTGGAGCCGTATGGCCTTTACTATAGGCAACGCTACAGCGTTGCCTCTGAAATAGTTACGAGACTCCGATACCATTCTCGGTGCCGAACCTAGACCTCTGCTGGACACTTCGTAGGTTGTGTCCTACGAAACTTCTTGAAGTGGATTTTGAAGAACTAACTCCCAGTTGAGAAACAAAAATAGACTTAGAAATTTTTACGTAATGACTATGGGAGCTAATAGATCCTGATGTATCAACCGGAGTTTAGCAGAAAACTTGCATAAGGAATCTTTTTGAAAATTAAATTTGCTCTTCCTCGTGTCCAGGCAAGATGCAAAAAAGTTGGAACTTTTTAAGTTTGATTATAATTCTCGTTAAAATAAACTTGCTGATGATTTGTAAGATAAAAACCATGATAGTAGAAATCCGATTATCGAAAATGTTATCCCTTGAAAGAAAGGTTGAGATGGCTAGGGCACATTCTGCAGATGAAGGATGGCAGATTGTCCTTTTTAGCCAACCGTCTAGGGCTAAACGGAAAGCAGATCGTCCTCGTCTGGGGTGGAAGGATGTCATAAAGAAAACACTTTTAGGCTTGTGTTTTCACAAGTTTTCTAACACTGTTTTCCCCACAGGTCGTTTTAGAGAAGAGGAAATGAGGGAGAACTCACCCAAGGCGCTGACATTTTAGGGGTGCAAATTTGAAATAAATAATCTAACATTTATAATCATTTTGTGGTTTTTTAAATTTTATCTTTATTAAAATATGGTAGAGGTCGTGGTTGGCAGTAAGTTACTTACTTTTTGTAATACTTATAAAATAATACTTCATATTTACTGTAATTATAAGCAAATTGAACTGCCACTGCTTTCCCCTGAAGGACAGCCCCCGCTCATTGACTATTTGGATATGAACCCCCTCTTCCCCCCCCCCCCCCCCCCCCGATAAAAAGGGGTGTAGCAGGAGCTACACCCCTAGAAGAGGATGCAGAAGGAGAGACTAAGATTTTACGGTTTTGTCTCAGATCCAGTTAAAATCTAAATAGAAGGTAGCCCCCACCTTTGAATATCAATCATAGGGTGTGCAGCACAGCTGCCTAAGTGAAGAGCGTAGTGGCTTCCATGTATTATTTTTTCTTTCCAGACCCCTTCGCATGGAACTCGTTACAGAACATTGAACATTGAAATTTCTAGTACACGGAAGATTTGCTAAATGTTTTCCAGAGAAATCGCCTACGGATTGTTTTGGGTACCCAGCTGACTGACTGCATTTCAAACAGTAGGTTGTCCAGAAAATGTGGTTCAATACCGTTTTCTAGGGCTATAATGAGAGAAAGGTTGAGATGACTAAGGCAAGTTCTACGGATGATGGATGACATAAAGCCAAAGATTGTCCTTTTCTGTCTACCGTCTAGGGCCAAACGAAAAGCAGAATTTCCACAGTTGGGGTGGGAGGACGTCGTAAAAAAAAAATTTAAGTAAAATGGAACTCTGCAAGGCCGCATCTGCAATATCTCAGGAACGGCTAAGGGTTATTAATGTAAAAATTTTGGGGAATGTTGAGCGCTTAGGGCATCGAAAATAGTCAAAAGAGCTTATCTACAATATCTGAAGAGCGACTAAGGGTATTAAGTTGAAACTTTCGGACACAGACGTAAATCGAAAGATACTATGTGCTTCCAGGTAGCCAAGAAAGGGTTACCTGGAATGTTTCAGTAAATGGTAATGGTGCTAAGTTGAAACTTTCAGGGAATATTGAACTAAATCAAAAGCCACTATATTCTTCGAGGTTGTCAAAAGAGCGTATCTGCAACATCTCAAGAACCACTAGGATTATTAAGTTGAAACCTTTAGAAATGTCGAGAGGGGAGGGGGTATTGAATTGAACCAAAAGACACTACATGTATCCTGTCGAAAGGGACTATCTCCAATATTCCCCGAACCGAATGTTTAAAGGAATGTTGACCTAAATCAAAAGCCACTAAAAAAGAACACAAAAAGACACTATACACTTCCTATCAAAACGGCGTATCTACAATATTCCAGGAAAGGGCAGGGACATTAAGTCAAAATTTTCAGAGAATTTTGACGGGGATTTTGAACTAAATCAATAAACAATATGTGAAAAATTGTCGAGTGAGATACTAAACTAAATCCAAGGACACTATGTGCCTCAAGGTTATCAAAAGGATGCATCTGTAGTTTATCAGGAACAGCTAAAGGTACTAACTAGAGATTTTTCGGGAATATTGAGGGGAAATTTTGAGCTAAACCAAAATACCCTATGTGCATTCAGGTCGTCAAAAGGGTGTGTCCGCAATATGTGAGGAATGATAAAGGGTGCAAAGTTGGTGTAAACTAAACAAAAAGACACTGTGTACCTTTTGAACGACTGAGGGTATTAAGTTAAAATTTTAGGTTCATGTAAAAGAAATAATGTTTGGATATATGAAATATTCTCACAACGAAAATGGGTCGTTGAAAAGGTATATTGAAAGCTGTAATGCTCTTTTCAAGAGTCAAAAAGAATCAAGGGGGGAGGTCGAAATTCCCCCAAAAATATTTATTCTTAACTAGTTGCACGTCGAGTGAGCTCTTACGGATCGTTCGCTGGGACAGGATAAAAAAAAAATTCTAAACGGTGCACTCTGGAAACGACACGCGTGCCCGACTAAATCTAAAGACGCTATGCGCTCCTGATCGTTCAAATTGTTTATACTATCTTGGGAATAGCCTAAGGAATTGAGTATTTGAGAGTTGAGTCAATTTACGGTTTTGATTTGAAAAGAGGTGTGAGTAAATCAAAAGATACTGCGCATTCGTTCTTCGAAACAGCACGTCTACAATATCTTAGGAATGGCAGAGGATGGAGTTCAAAATTTTCAGGCACTGTTGCAGAAAAGAAGGGAGACGGTTGAATAAGGGATATACAAATTTGGTCTTAGGAGAGGGTGGAAGCGCTAACCAATTTTTGTACTAAATGAGGGGGATCAAATAGATTTTAAAATTTTACCCGGGGGAGCTTATCAAGGAAAACACGATTTTAAAGAAAAGTGTGGTTCTTTTGATTCTCAGTGAGAAATATTACGGTTTTTATGCTGTTCTGCTATAAAATTTCCGGTTGTATACAACCTCGATTAAAATTTCAGAGCCAAGAGAACCTCAATTAGGAAACAAATCTGGTTGCATTGATTCTTGACGTTCTGTTTTTATTTTGACTTTTCAAATAGCCAAAAGGAGCTCCAATAAATGAGCTCGATTAAAGAAACACAACAACATATATTAAGACAAAATACAATACGGCTGTGGAAACACGAAAGACGTTATGTGACGCATCAGTCAAAAATAAGTTATTTATCGATTCTAGTAAAATCAGGAACGCTTGATCCACTGGTCTAATCAGAATGCAATATCACCTTTCGTTCCCAGGATATTTTCAATTTTAAATCCACAAAAAAACGCATTATGACCAAATTTAAACCAGTTTGCAGATCAAAAAGTGTTAAGTGAACGATTCTTCCGAAGCCACGTAGATTGTCATAAACGGCCCACCATGAGATGGCCGAGAAGGCACGATTGGAACTGAAGAAAGATATGGAGGAATATTTTCCAGAACAGTTTTTGGCCTCTCTTGAACACTTTAGAAAATGTCAATTAATGCCTTTCATATTTCCACAGCCGAATACAATACAATTTTTATATATAAAAAAGGTGGTTGGTAAAAATTCGTCTATATTGAAGATTGTAACATGATGGGGGTCAAGATTCTTAATTTTTTAGCAGAAAATTAGGATTTTTTTTTTTTTACATGTATTCCTTTTATTAGCCAATAAAAAATCTATTAAAAACGAAGAGAAATTGTTTTTTAAAAAAAATTCTAAAAAGGAAGTTTTTCAATGAAAAGTGAACATCTAAATGAAACTAAAGCAAACATAACTGACATAAAAAAAAAACAACCATCAAACAGTTAACAGATTTTTCGTTCAAAGAACCAAATTAAAAATGAATACCAGGTTTGTAAAGAGAGAGGTAAGAGCACAGGTTCTCGTTTCCTGCAGTTTTTTCTGTTTAATTTTTTCGGAGGTTTCTGGGGAATTACCCCCCCCCCCCTAAATAAACTCATAAATAAATAACTACATTTGTGTCTGTCCAAATAGGCATGAATTTTTTAGTTTTTTGTATTACTGAAATGCTTACTTTAGTGAGATTTGGGTCTCTTTCCTGAATTGATAGATTTTGCACTAGACACTCAAACAAGATATTTAATAAAACAATGAATATTGGTAAAATATGACAATTTGACTTGAAGTTTGGAATAGGGAGAGGAACAAGTCAAATACGTTGATCTTGGTATAGCTACTTACTAACGTCATTGATGGAGAGCAAAACTCAGGTAATGGTTAAGCTAAACTCAAGTCCATTCCTGAAGGTTATAGAGCCATCTACTCCGTCTTACGCCAAGCATCCCCGGCAAGGATCATCACGCATTTCAATCCCTCGAAAAATGGCTGGCAGCGTCCTTGAGGGAGGCATTGCACCAGATGAGCTGAAGACGCCTACTTACCTTCAACATCAACGCACAAAAGGCCACACCCTTATCCCTCAACGAGGCCAATCAGAGATGACTGACAGCGCTGTTAATTCGTTTCCCCATGTTTGTGACTCTCCTGAGCAAGAGCGTAAAATCAAGTGCGTCAAAGCTCAGTTTATCCTAAGCGCCATACATGGATAACAGAAATAAAAACCATTAGTTTCAGTGATGTTGAAGTCTACACTTTAAAAATTATGGCTAATCAACTCTACATCTAAAAAATTACTAATACTAATTTTAGACTTTTTCTTACCACTCGTGTTTTTGCCCTGGAGTCATAACCGCGATTATAATCTGCTAAAGTATATTTATCTGGTAAAACTCGCACTAATCATCATTTTTTGGTTTGATGAATTTGACAATTAGTTTTCTATGATTTCTTCCTACCGGACAGGCATTAAGCTCTTCGACACTAATTTTCTTCTATGGGTGTAAAATAAATAAACTTGAATTGCTTATCAATAAATCAAAACAATTACTACTAAACAATCAATTTGCCTTTGAAGCTTATGGCATTCAAATGCGAAGCCCTTCCTATAGTCAATAAAAGCACCACTTAAGTGGGTATTTGCTGGCCGAAGAAAAGGGGAGAGCGCTATCCATCAAAATTTATGAAAAATCCAAAATCAACATTTGTAGAGAATTAATATTAATATTGAAATTTTGGACAAAAAGAACAAGATAGGAGAATTTTATTTCCACCAAAACATGAATTAATGAAAGATCAGAGATTATCACAAGAACATCAACTAGAAAAGACTAACACATCTTACTTGCACTCATATTTAAGCATTACAAAGGGCAGCAACTCCTGGTAAGATTTTTCCTTCCAAAAGCTCAAGACTAGCTCCCCCACCAGTGGAAACATGACTGACTTTAGTTTCAGTGCCCCATTTAGCAGCACAAGTAGCAGTATCGCCGCCACCAATTATAACAGTTGCACCACGAGCTGTAGCATCTACAGCTGCATCCATAATTGCTTTAGTACCATTTGCAAATTTTTGAAATTCGAAAACTCCAATAGGTCCATTCCATACAATGGTTTTAGCATTTGAAATAGGCTCAACAAACTTTTTAACTGTTTCTGGTCCACCATCAAGACCCATCCAACCAGATGGAATTCCGTCAGCAATTTTGGCGCTTCCAGTATTAGCATCTTCAGCAAATTTGTCAGCTGTTATAAAATCAACTGGAAGATGAATGGCAACTTTCTTTTCTTGGGCTTTTGCAACTAGTTTTTCTACAATTTTAGCGCCTTCGGCATCAAAAAGAGAATTTCCAATTTCCATATTGTTTATTACTTTTAAGAATGTGTATGCCATTCCACCACCAATAATCATCTCATCAACTTTATCAAGAAGACTCTCAATAAGTTGTATCTTATCAGCAACTTTGGCACCTCCTAAAATAGCAAGGAATGGTCGGTCTGGGTTCTCAAGGGCTTTAGCAAAATATTGAAGTTCTTTTTTCAGCAAAAATCCTGACGCTCGAATGTCAAACCCATCTCCCATCATAGAGCTATGAGCTCTATGAGCAGTGCCAAAGGCATCATTCACATAAACATCTCCCAGCCTCTTTAAGGAATCACGAAATTTTGTCACATCTACTGGGCTGGCTTTTACTTTCTGTCCTGAAGCATCAATTCCCTTCCCTTCTTCTTCTACGTGGAACCGAAGGTTTTCAAGCAATATAATAGAGCCCTGAGGGGGGTCAGCACATTCCTTTTCAATTTCAGCTCCAACACAATCATCCAAAAATTTGACATCTTTACCAAGAAGCTTCTTGAGCTCTTGAGCCACAGGTTTCAAAGAGTATTTAAGCTCTCTGCGTCCATCAGGACGGCCCAAGTGTGACATAAGCACAACCGACTTTGCACCCTGCTCAAGAGCATACCTAAAAAAAGAAACATAGCCAATTAATCTTCAACTTTAAATCATTCAATATCTGCAACTGGTAATTTTAAAGCAAAAGTATGTTAGTATATAAATTAAAGGCTTAAAATAAGTATATATTGCACATAGCAATACACAGACAGACTTATTCTAAACCCTACAAGGGCATAAGCAGAAGCATGCCTAAAAAAATAACACACAGTTATTCCTCAATTTAGGTCCATCAATATCTGGGATCTGTAAAATTAAATCAATACTCTAACACAAGAATAATAATATAGCAGTTATCTTTCTTTCATAAAAATTTGAGGTTGGAAAAGCTTATTAATTTGTATTTGTTTAAACAATAAAACTTTTCAAACAAGACGTTTTGAAAGACAACTGGTAAATAAAACATTTGCAATAACCAACTAGATATATTTGTTGAAATCCAAAATGCTTTCAGTTAAGAATTCTGTAACTCCAGCCTAGAGAGCATTGGTTTGATGGGGGCAGCAGCCCTTGTGTCATACAGGTTAATTTTAGCTTAATGCTTTAATGTCACTCTTCACTTTCATTTTGAAAAAGAAATTGTTAAATTTAAAGTAAAAGTTTATTACCAAAAAATCTAGAAATTTATGATAAATAGGTAGAGTTATCATATATAGATATTGAGACTTATTTAAAACCTTACAAGGCTATAAACAAGATAATACCTAAAGAAATTGTATAGCATATGTTAGTATTTTTCTTTTTTTAAACGGCAAAGGATTCATCAAGATGGTCTGCAATGATACTCTTTTTTGTATCAATACAGAGAAACTGACACAAGTTGGTGCTCTGAATTAAAAAAAGCGCTTACTGTATTACCATAAAGTTTGGCTTGCATATACTGAGCATTTAGAATTTAGCTTAAAATCTAACATGTACAGATTTTACAACACAATTTTCACAACACAATTTTCTAAATGAATAAATAAATGAGAGAACATTTTCATACTGGACCCAACTTCCAGACGAATTTTTGCTAAGGTATAAAATATACTGTATATTCAGGCAAAGGCTAAAAATTATAAAAAAGCTTTTTGAATGAGAGGAAAGGGCACCTTTGAAACTAAAACATAACTACGGCAAATATGAATAGATGCCTCCCATTCAAGTCCTTTCAAGTTACAACCCTTTGCCCTAAAGTTTAACTTACATTAAAAAGCCAAAAAAGACGTGTTTTCAGTACAAATGAAAAACGTGAAAAGACACACGTTTTCAAACCCCCATAATCTTCAGAACCAGGAAAAATTCCAGTCCAAACGATTTGTAAGATAAGAGAAAAAGAAAATGCTACTAAAGTGTTATTTTTGTTTACTACCTTTCTTATATTCTAATAGGCTTTCACTAATGCAAAAGAGAAAATCCTAGTGTAAAAATCAGTTGCTTTATGGGATTAATTTAAAAAACTTTTTCCACAAAACAAGCTTTTCAAAGAAAAGTAAAGAACTCCATTAAACAAAAAATGAGCAAAAATAAAATCAAATAATCTACCAAGCATGAAACTACCACAAATCAGCATCGATAAATAAACGAAACCCAAAACGAACAGAAATTACAATAAATAACCGAGTCAAACTCAAAACGAGCAGAAATTAACATAAGTTGGGCGCAAAACCCCCATGCCTTCCCAAGGCCAGAACAAAATTTGCACTTTACTGAAAAAATACAAATGAATGTGCATTGTCAGTTTAATATACATATACTGATATTTAGTAATCAAAATGTTAAAATTATTTGATTTATTAAAGTTATAAAAGTAAAAACATTTATATTTTTTTCAGTAAAGTGCAAATTTTGTTCTGGCCTTGGGAAGGCATAGGGGTTTTGCACCCAACTTATGTTAATTTCTGCTCGTTTTGAGTTTGACTCGGTTATTTATTGACATAGTCTTTTCAGGAAAAAAGAAAAAAATACTTTAAATCTTTCCTTTTTTAAGACTTTATAGTTTGGCCTGCTATTTGTATGCTGGAGAAAAATTTTCAGCAATTTTTAACAACATACACCCTTTTAAAAACCTGGACACAAAAAATACTGTTTAACTTAGTTTCATACCTCCTCTAGTTGACCTGAAATGGAAAACTTGATACCATTCGCAAAAAAATCTGTTTACTTTCTTTGATAGCTTGGATACACTTACGCTATTTTGATTTGGTTATATTTTAAGAGCAGAAATGGTAGGGTTGGCGTGGGAGGGTGGGATTGGAAGGGGATTAGTTGCCTTCAAATCACTTGCAACTATTAAAAAGCGAATCAGTCCTTTCTAATTTCAATCGAATGAGCCCTTTTCGAAGCTCCCACGACAACTCCTGTGATACGAAGTACCCTGGTCTAAACAGCAACAACACCAAAAAATAATACATTATACCCACTTCGATCTTTACGATAACAATTTCAAGCCTTCCAATCACTTTCGACTATTAAAAAGGGCACTAGGCCTTTTGATTTCCAATCGAATGAGCCCTTTTGGAAACGACAACGCTTTCTATAAACACCTTATATGCCCCCATGGCATAAATTACAACCCTTACCCTAAGGTCTGTTAGGGTGGTTGTCATCCTCTAAGAACGAATTTCCAGAACATTCAACTACGTTAAACAACATGGCTATCTCAAAATTTTGATTGGATATGTTTGGGGAAATGGTGGGAGTGAGAGGGGGTTAGTCGCCTTCCAATCACTTTCGACTATAAAAAAGGGCACAAGCCACTCCAATTTCCAATTGAATGAGCGCTTTTCGAAGTTTCTACGACAACTTCTTCGATACGAAGTGCCCTGCTCTAAAGGAAAAAATTAATAAATAATACATTGTGTCAACATCGTTCTTATATGCCCCCAGGGCATAACTTAAACCCTTGCCCTGAGGGTTGTGGGGGAGTGTCCTCCTCTTTGCTTAGTCCCCGTTTCTTGTCTCGTTCTCGAGTGTCCCCGTTCTTTACTTAGGCAGCGCGATCGTCCTGCCTATGATCTATACAACAACTTTCTGTATAAACCTTATAAGCCCCCAGGGCATAACTTACAACCCCTGCACTGAGGGCTCTGAGGGGGTTATCATCCTAAAAGACCTAATTTCCAGAACGTTCAACTAGGTTGAACAAAATAGATATCTCAAAATTTGGATTGGATATGTGTTGGAAAATGGTGGGCGTGAGAGTGTTAGTCGCTATCCAATCACTTTCAACTATTAAAAAAGGCACTAGCCCTTTCAATTTCCAATTGAATGAGCCCTTTTGAAGTTTCTATAACAACTCTTTCAATAAAAACTTTATATGCCCCAGGGCATAAATTACAACCCTGGCCCTGAGGGCTGTGCAGGGAGGGGTTGCCATCCTTAAAGACCTAATTTCCAAAACTTTCAACTACGTTGAATAAAATGGCAATCTAAAAATTTTGATTGGATGTGTTTGGGGAATAGGTGGGCGTGAGAGGGGGGTTAGTTGCTCTCAAATCACTTTCGACTATTAAAAAGGGTACTATACCTTTGAATTTCAAATCGAATGAGCCCTTTTTCAAGTTTCTACGACAAAGATTTCGATAAAAACCTTGTATGCCCTCAGGGCATAACTAATAATCCTTGCCCTGAGGGTTGTGGGGGAGTGTCCTCCTCAAAAATATATTTTCTATCTGGAAGCCAACTACAATGAACAAAATGGCTATCTCAAAATTTTTATTAGATGTGTTTGGGGGAATGATGGGCGTGGGGGGGCTAGTTACCCTCCAGTCACTTTTGACTATTAAAAGGGGACCTAGCCCTTTGAATTTCCAATCGGATGAGCTTTTTTTGAAGTTTCTACGACAACACCTTCTTTAAAAACCTTATATGCCCCCAGGGCATAATTAAAACCCTTGCCCTGAGGGCTGGGGGGAGTATCCTCCTCAAAAAAATATTTTATATCTGGATATCAACTATGCTGATCAAAATGGCTATCTCAAAATTTTGATTGGATGTGTTTGGGGAAATGATGGGCATGGAGGGGGGGGGGGGGTTAGTTACCCTCCAATCCCTTTAGACTATTGAAAAGGACACTAACCCTTCGAATTTCCAATCGAATGAGCCTTTTTTGAAGTTTCTACGACAACGCTTTCTAAAAAACCTTATATGCCCCCAGGGCATAACTTAAAAGCCCTGCCCTGAGGGTTGTGGGGGAGTGTCCTCCTTAAAAATATATTTTCTATCTGGAAATCAACTACGCTGAACAAAATGGATATCTCAAAATTTTGATTGGATGTGTTTGGGGCAATGATAGGCGTGGGGGGGGGGGGGTAGTTGCCCTCCAATCACTTTCGACTATTTTAAAGGGTACTAGCCCTTCGAAATTCCAATCGAATGAGCCTGTTTTGGAGTTTCTACGACAACACCTTCTATAAAAACCTTATATGCCCCCAGGGCATAACTTAAAACCCTTGCCCTGAGGGTTTTGGGAGAGTGTCCTCCTCAAAAACATATTTTCTATCTGGAAATCAACTACGCTGAACAAAATGGCTATCTCAAAATTTTGATTAGATGTGTTTGGGGGAATGATGATCGTGGGAGGGAGCTAGTTGCCCTCCAATCACTTTTGACTATTTCCAATCGAACAAGCCCCTTTTGAAGTTTCTACGACGACCCCTTCCATATGAATTAAACATCAAAAAAACATCAAAAATGCAAGAAAAAAAAACTACATCATACCCACCAATATTTACAATAATAAAAAATAAATCTAATAAAATATAAATAAGTTCAACAAAAAATGTATAGCCTAACAAGTAAAAAAAACTAAATTGTATTCCAACTCCAAACTATGGCTCCCTGTCCAATGAAAACAACTTAAATCTTTTGTTAAACAACCGCTGATATATCTTCCTGTAAACTAAAAAAGGCTGCTCTGATTGACAAATTCCTCAGTAAAAACTTCACTTCTAATATAACTTTGCTGCTCATAATAATAAGTCTGGATAACAATGCATTATGAATACAGATATATATATATATATATATATATATATATATATATATATATATATATATATATATATATATATATATATATATATATATATATATATATATATATATATATATATATATATATATATATGTATATATATTATTTTTATTTATTGTAATAATTCCTGAATATTAAGTTTATTTTATGTGTTTTTAATTAATAGAAAAAGAAAATAGACAATTAGGCCTTTAGAAGCATATAATTTGGAACTACTTCAGGTTATGCATTTAATTGGGAATACATGCAATTTTTTATCCATAACTGGTGTTTGCAATTGCTTATTCAGAACGATCTGCTTTTAGCTTTTAAAGGTAAATCATTTACTATAATTTCCATTCAAACTTGTAGTGACAATTGTTTTAACATCAATCCAGAAGATAAACAATCATCCACCTCCAGATACCCCATTGAAATCTGTTCAAAGAACTATACAATAAGACCAAAAGTGCCGTCATTGTAAATGGCCAGCTTTCATCACATTTTCAAATTAGAAATGGTGTTCAGCAAGGCTGCGCTGCTGCTCCTGAACTCTTCAACTGTGTCATGGACCATGTTCTCCACAAAACACTACTTGCACATCCGTTTGGCATCAATTTTGCAGGAGAGTTCTGTCATATGTTAACTTTGTAGACGATGTTGCACTGGTGTGCGAAAATATCGCTGACATCAAAACTGCCCTGGAAACGCCAGCTTTTGCTGCAGAAAAACTTAGTTTAAATGTAGACTGGACTGAGACCAGATTACTGCCAGTGGAAAAGACACCAAGCAGCCCCTGGCAGCTATAGAAGTATGTGGCCAAGATGTTGAAATAGTCAAGCAGTTCACCTACCTTGGTTCAATTGTTTGTTCAAATGGAAATCTAGATGCAGAGATATCAGCAAGGGTGACAAAGGCAAACGCCGTTTTCGGCTGCCTACTGAGAAAAATATTCCACAAACCCCAGATCAGCCATTTCACAAAAGCTTCTATCTACTCTGCCTAAGTAGCAAGTGTTGTGTTGTACTCGTCAGAGACTTGGCCTTTGACTCAGTTGCAGATGATGAAAGTAGGTGTTGTCCAGACAAAACACCTCTGCAAAATCGAACACATTAGATGGCTTGACAGGGTACAGAACATGGATATCCTCCGATCATTTAAATTACCACCCCTGTCTGAACAGCTTGACTCCCGCTCGCTACATTGGTACTGTCATTTACTTCACCTACCCACTGAAAAACCTGCCTGACTTATATTTGACTTATCCAACTGCAAACGACTGGAAATGCTCAGAGGTAGACCACGTATGAGATGGACGGATATCATCCGTGATCGACTCACTGCATGGGGCATTGACCCCAGCAAAGCTCCTATCCTCGTCCAAAACAGGGTACTCTGGAGACGATTAATGGCGCTGACGTCTGGTTCCCTCTATGCTGGCAATGCTGCCAAGCAAAAACTTTAAGTCAAGTCAAGTCAAGAAAGTAACTTCAAAGGCATTATCAAGGAAACAAATATCCCTTAGATGGCTAAAATACCACAAAGACTGACATCTAATAATGATTCATAATTTTACTCTATTACATTTGAATATTTTACAAAGGATTGGGATATAACAAACCATATTTCATGCCCCTAATTTTCCTAATGAGCAGAAACAGCAAACCGCACAATGAAACATATCACAGAAAAGGCATGCTAAACTGGGATAGATGAATGTATAGAATTTTCCGAATATAGAAACACCCCATTTGACAATTTTGCAACTTCTGTGCAACCCACATTTTTAACAGCAGACTGTTAAGACAACCCATATCAGCCCATCCTTGGGAATGGTATGCATGAGCGCCGGCAAGGGGGGCAGGGGGGCCAATACCCCCCCCTGGAAATTTGGGACTATAAAGTAATTATAAGTAAACCAAAGAAAAAAGAGCAAAATAGAAAAAAAAATGGAAAAAATGCTTGTTGTTTCATTGTTTGCTGCCTGCCAATAGGTTTTGACCCTTAATAAGGAAAATATAAGTTCTAATTTGCAACTGAGTGACCCATTTTCAGTTTTCCACATTCAGCCAAAGAATCAGCTTTTTATGGTGATCCTAAATATATATTTGTTTATTAGTAATTAGTGCAGCTGTTAGTACACAAGAAAGTTTGTTTAATTATAGAAAACACAAGGAAAACAACTAAATAAGGGGCAATTTCGGTAAAAATATGCTGTCAACTATTGCTTGCATTGCAAGAGTACCCATGAGCTGATATATGAAACCACTATTATCAGAAATGTTTCCCCTGAACAGAATACCGGGAATTTTGTATTTTCCCCCTAGACAGATACATCTTTTTGTGTTTTATTATCATTTAGTTTTTTTTTCCAGGAGTGATTGTATTTATCTAGTTGTCACTTTGAAAAAGATTTAATTTTTTACACTTCTGAAGTATAAAGGTGTCAAATATATTGGTTTTTGGTATTCTAAAAATGTTGAATTAAAAATTTTATTTGATTTTCTTCATTTAAGTTTTAATGTTTTACTTTGAACAAACTACTTTGATAATGCATTACTTTTTATAAACAATTGAGTCTAAAGGCATTAAATATTGTGGTGTTTGATAACCAAGTTCAAAACAGTTGATATTGTTAAAAAAAAATATTCATCCAACGCTTCAGCATTGCTCAACAGATCTTAATGCTGGGAGTTTATATTTTAGTTTTTGTAAATAGGCTATTGTTTTGTGTATTTTTTTTGTCATTAATTACTTTTTCTCATTTTTATATACTTTTACTTTAATTGACATATTTTTTGCATTGCCTTTCGAAAAATGTTTGTCTCTAAGCTTCATTAAATATAAACAAGTTTTTCAACTGAAAGTAAGGAGCAGCATTAAAACTTAAAATGAACAAATTATTATGTATATTAGGGGGGCTGCCAACTCCTCAACATCTTGCTCTTCATGTTACAGTTTTTCAGCCCTTTTAATGTTACTCCTTACTCTCAGTTGAAAAAAACTTTATTTATGATTGTTTTTTAAATAACACCAGGATATTTGGCTCCTACTCCACAGAAAAATCCCCCTTCCCACAGAAATATCCTATGGGCAATTCAATCCTGGCAAAAATTTGCCCCAGGCAATTACCCTTAACATCTCCATGGCTAAAACTGAATCAGTAAAGAAAAAGCAAGACCTATAAAGAAATTTTGTATAGGAATTTTGGCAAATTCACCCAGTGCAAAATGTCACTCCCTGGAAACTTCCCTCCCCATGGAAAATTCTCCCTGTGCAAAATCTTTCCAGCAGAAAATTTGTCCTCCCATCTCCATTAAAAAAAATTATGCATATTTCCCAATAACAAATAGAACAATAGGTAAATTTTATGAATTAAAAACCTTTCCCCAGGGGCTGTAGTGCTGTAGGGGGTCATTTTATTTCTAGGGGGTCATTTTATTTCTATAGACATAGTTATTGGGCCTTTTAACTATGCTGAAGAAAAAAAGCTATTTCAAATTTTCATCAGACAATTTTGGAAAAAAAGTGTCAAGGGAGGGGGCCTAGTTACCCTTCAGTTTTTTTGGTCACTTAAAAAGGGTACTAGAACTTTTTATTTCCTTTAGAATCAGCCCTCTCTTGACTTTTTATGCCAACTGGATTGATACAATCACCCTTGGAAAAAACAACAACAAATAAACATGCATGTGTGACCTTAATTCTGGCAAACACTACAAAATTCCATATTTTTGCTGACATGAGCTTGAAACTTCTACAGTAAGGTTCTTTGATATGCTGAATTCCATGGTAAGCTTTTCATAAAAATCCTATGATTTTGAGGGGTTCTTTCTCCTTTTTTCAAAAATCAGACAAATTTTCTTGGGCTTGTAGCTTTTGATGGGTAAAACTAAAGTTAATGAAATGTATATATTTGGAATCAGCATAATGAGCCAATTCTTTTCCTATTGGCATCAAAATATTTGAAATCATATATCTTATATATTTGAAATCAGCATAAAAATCTGATTCTTTTGATGTATCTATTGGTATCAAAATTCCGTTTTTTAGAGTTTCAGTTACTATTGAGCCGGGTTGCTCCTTGCTTAAAGTTTGTTACCGCAAACTGTTTGATTACCACTCAAATTCCAAAACAGAGATCATTGAGATACTGATTGTTTTTTCTGTGCTACAAAAAGTATTGTATTCATAAAACTTTACAGTTTTGTGAAATGTAATTAAACAAACAGATAAGGTTTTTCAACTAAAGTAAGGTACTTTAAAGTACTTCATATAAATAGAAAATGAAAATAACACTATTTAAAATTGCTGAAAACTAAGTTCCTAGCAGCATTTGCCATCCCAAAGAAATTTCTTGGTGGGGTTGATGATGACCTGCCTTGCATTTTTCACCTCTGTGCTGGTAGATATGGGAATGTAATATACTGGCTGAATAGAGGAACAATTTAATTAGTTCCTAGTCCCCCCTACCTATTTCAACATTTATCTGAAGCCTCATGAAGAGGAAGCAGTTTGTCCATTGG
The DNA here is from genome assembly GCA_027921565.1 of Artemia sinica. NCBI lineage: Eukaryota > Metazoa > Arthropoda > Branchiopoda > Anostraca > Artemiidae > Artemia > Artemia sinica. Next base: position 29,175,371 of record CM051263.1, on the reverse strand, counting down.
AATGTACTTTTTTAGGGATCTACCCTACCCCCACCTAAACAATGATTCACCCCCCCCCCTCCCTTATTACAGCTTATACACAATTACAGATTACCAAATGTAGCCTATTTTAATTACAAATAAAGTGAATCAGCTTATTTGAATCCAGTAGACTGCCACTGTGTGGCAATACTTTTTTTGCAACTGGGGCACCTAAAATATAGTTACTGATACTTTTAAATCAATTAGCTTCCCAGAATTTTAAGTTGATTGCAAATTTGTCCTCTTTGGGGAAACGTTGTATTTTGGTGCCCTAAAATACCAAGAAAGCAAGACTTTCCCCTGGCTCAGTCTTTATGGTCACTTAAAAATAGCTTTAAAGTCACATTTGAATGAGCTCCCTCCCAATTATCTTGGACCTTTGGTTTGACACAATCACCCCTGTGAAAAACAAAACAAATTAACATGCATTGACAATGTTTCTTCTGGAAAAAATGTGAAATTCTACATTTTGAAAATTAGAGCTTGAAACCTCTATGGTAGGGTTCTCTGGCATGATGTATATAATAAAGGAATTTTCAATAAGATTGCTTGCTTTTTTGAGGGTGTTTTATCTTTTTTCAAACATCAGGCAAATTTTCTCAGATTTTTGGTTTTGGGTGGGTAACAATAAACTGAAAGAATTTTATATATTTTGAAGCAGCATAAAAAGCCAATATTGCTGGTGTAGCAATTGTCATGAAAATTCCATTTTTAATTTTGGTGAATATTGGTGCAAGTCACTTTTTACTTCAAGTTCTTTTTTTTATTAGGAATTATTTGATAAGATTCTATTGTGACAATTTTGTTTTTAACCTGTTCATTTTATTTAGTTGAATAGGACACTAAAAAGAAAGAGAGTTAATTTGACAGCTGGATAGTAAGGGTAAATTTAGTTTTTCTTTTGCTATTCTATTTTTTTAATGTCTGAATATATTAGGGATTTAGGTTTGAGGGAGGAAGAATTGTCCTGTTATGAAAGAGGTACATTTTGCATGGCTGTTATAAAACCAAAACATGGTATCTATGCAGGCAGGGTGATTTTTGTGTATCTCTACTCTGTCTGTAAACTATTCTAAGGTGTAGGAAATTGCATAAAGACAAGTCTACATCTGTTATAATCTACAGGAGGGGCACCCCCCAACTTTTTTGGAATTTGGAAAAATTTTTGCCAAAGGCAAAAAATTTGGCAGAAATTTTGCAAAATTGGCCAAAATTTAGCAAAATTCTTGATTTCTGCAGAAAATTTGGTATAAATCAGATAGCAATTCAGTAAAATTTTGCAAAATCAGCCAGAATTTAGCAAAATTCTTGATTTCTGCATAAAATTCAGCATAAATCAGGTAGCAATTCAGTAAAATTTACAAAGATTGTCCCCCAGTAAAATGAGCCTCAGTACACCCCTGCCAACCACCACTGATATTTTGGCATTTGCCCCCCCCCCCCTGGAAAATTGTCTGCAGGTCCCCTTGAAGGTATATAATTCAAAATACCTTTCCAAAATCTGTTTCAACAGGTTGGTGATAATGCCAGCATTCATGCTTCCTCAAGTTAAAGAAAAGTATTAATAATAACTGGTAGGGCAGAAACATGCCTGAAAAGAGAAGTTAAATGAGTTGGGCCTACCATTTGAACCAAACTTGGCCTACCTTATTGTCTCAAGTGCAGCAGCAATTCTTTGATTGTTTGTGATTTTTCCCTCTTTTAAAGGAACGTTGAAATCTACTCTCATAAGAACCCTTTTGTTCTTTAAATCAATGGCATCGATGCTTAATTTATTAAAGCTCATTTTGTTAAAGAAAAACTAGGCTAACAGTTTTATATTTTTCACAATGTCCTTGGATTGACTCTACCAAAAACCAGTGTTGTTACTTTAGAATCCCGAATAGATTAAGATAAGATTTGAACGAGATTTTCGCAAGCTCAGAAGCCGAAAAACGTACGCTTTCAAAGGCTCACTGGAGGCTTTTGAAATATAATTCAAGTTTTCAGTTTTTGCGCAAATTCGTCTGAGCTTGTGACAAGCTCATACAGTCAAACACAAGACATAAGCAGTCAACTAAATATTGGTCAACCAATATTTAATTATTTTTTTGTTAGCGCAACTGTCTTAGCTTATAAATGGGTTCACTTGCCTAAGACTCAAAGCAGACAGGCCCGTTTAGGCTTTGGACGCTGATTGACCTTGCAATTCCAGGGACTTGAAGGTCAACTAATATTGAATTAAGTTTTTGTTAGTGAAAATGTCTGAGTTTATGCATTGGATCACTCGCCTTGCCTGATACTCTATGCGGATGGGCCCAGGGGCGTCGTTTGGGAGAGGCAAGGGGGGCAGTTGCCCCCAGTAATGTGGATAAAAATTATTATATAGATCATGCTCCTTGATTATCCGAAAGTAGACGCCTCTTGCCCCCTCCCCAATCAAAATGTTGTAGATTCGCCCCTGGATAGGCCCAATTTGGCTTTGGAAGCTTGTTTGCCTGTCATTCCACGCAAATTAACGGTCCCGTGTCAATTCTAAATTCTGGATCAACATGCCTAAGACCATAGTCGGGCGTGCCTTGTTTGCCTATCATTCCAGCCAATCTGTGTCAATTTAAAATTGACGGTCCTATGTCAATTTTAAATTCTTGGTACACCTGCCTGAGAGTCTAGGTGGGCACGCCTTTCCAAAAGCTGGCACACGAGTATTTGTCCAATAAGAGAGTCATACTTACTCCCGCCGTTTACCAGTGCCATTTAACCAAACAATTGGAAAACTATTGGTTTCATTGTTCAACTACGAGTCCAGTGGACTTATTGGTCATGTATCAATCCAATGACGCGGTATTCCACCTTTAGACTACACGTATGGACGTATGATAGATTGACTTATCTATCAACGAATGAGGTGACATAATTTTTAAACAATTCTAAAAGGGCTTATGCCAGATTTCCGTCTCACTCACTTGGACTATATGTCTTGGCTTTTCTACAATTAGCCATGGCTTGAGGCCGGCAACTACCTGATTTTAATTCAATTCACGAAAATTCAAGTTTCCTCCAACAAAAGTAAACAACATTATTTTGTACATCAGGGGGGCTCCTCCATCTCAACTACCCACTCTTTACGTTCCCCCTTTACAGACAAATTTATGTTCGTTTTCAGTTTTAATGTAGCTTTGTACTTTCATTGAAATAAAATTCTTTTGTTATTTGATTTCGGTTCGGTTTTTGTAGTATTCTCATAGCTTTTTATAGAATTAGCCTAAATGCAAGAGGGGTGCCATCTTCCAACTGAACTCTTTAAATCAAAATTTAGCTTTTGTACAACGATGATTCGAAAGAGCTCGTTTAGTACATTTGCAGTTTCTAGTATCATCTGCCCCCCCCCCCCCTCTTGGTAAATTTTCTAATGATGCATTTAAAATGTCCCTTCTTTATCTCTCCATCTCTTGTGTCGGTATGAATATGAAGAAAATCTTTTTTGTTACAAAAAACAACATTATTCCGCAACAAAAAAAAGCTATCACCCCCCCCCCATTGCCCTTGTCAAAACTTAGTTCAAAAGAATGGATATTAGAGTTTGCCTTCTCCTGAACCCCCGTTCTATATAATAAAGTTTGAATTTTCGTCTCAATCCTTTAAGAACGGTTCCTGAGATGCAACCTTACGCTAAAAAATAATATAAAGGCTTTGCGTAAAGAGCAGGAGGCTCAGGAGATGACAACCACTAAACCACGAAAAGTTTTGCTGTGGATTAAAAACGTTTCTTATTCCATACCAGCGATTTTTGCGCTTGAGTAGTAGCTTTTAAAGGACCCAAGAGAAATCCAAATCTTATATAAAGGGCAGGGGATTCAGAATGGAGTAGCAACCTTCATATAAGGAGTAATTTCTGTTCGTTTTAAGTTCTAACACCACTCCCTACTTTTTTAAAGTATGATAAAGAGCTACCATAAGAAATTTTCTTTTAGACAGGATACAGAGTCAGTATGGCAAATTAGTGATGAATAAAAACAACAATATAAACAAGAATGGCAGCCAAAAACTAGCAAAAAAAACATAAGACAAAAGCCAATTATATATTAAGTATGACCTGTTATACAGAAAAGCAAAAAATAGATTTAAGAAGGAGATGAGTTGCTTATTTTGAGTCAGGAACTGTTGATAACAATCATTAACTGACAAAAAATTTAGCTTGGACATGAAATAACTAGTTAAAGTACTTAAAAAAGTAACTCCATACCCTGTAGTCTAGGGCTAATCAAAAGCTAAGCACTATAAATAGAAGTCCAAATATGGTGAGGGAACAACAAATTTAGCATGTTGGAATAGGTCTTTTGGGCGCTGAAGCACTCCCAAAGCCTTGCGAGTTTTTATGACTAATTCTATCATTCTCATATACTTTCCTCTTTTCTACTTTCAGTCTTTTGGCTATTTTTTCTTCCAACTTTACAAAGGAGGCATGTTGCTCATTTTTGGTCACTGAATAAGCCTCTAACCCTGACAAAAGTATTCTACAGTAATAAAAACTAACAGAACACTCAATATAAAAAAGTTGATTAAACATCCTAAGCTCTAGCACTAATTAAAAGCTAAGCACTTTGGAAAAATTTCATATTGCAAGAGAACCGTTTAAAAAATAAATAAAAAAGAGACGTTTTTCAAAAAAAAGTAAAGAGCCATTAGAAAAGTTACAATTAGATATAAAGTCTTATAATAATTTAAACTTTAAACAACCGGAAATTACTGTGAATGAATAAGAAGAGCTCAAATCAAACAGCTGACAATTACACCGAACATAACGATAACAGATAATTACAGAGATAATTACAAATAAATCCTCAGGCGAATAGAAATTAAAATGAATAATCGAGTTGAGTTTCAAACAAAAAATAATTAATAATAATCCGATTAAGGATGCCCCCCCCCTAAACCATCTAAATGCTACTGCGTCATTTGTGCTTTACTGAAAACCAAATATATTTTAAACGTATTTTTTTTTATAACTATGACATTGAAAAACAAAAAAAACCCGCTAGATAAAATTTTGAACCGCTGAGACTTCCACGACTTGAATTAGCACATATTATTCATTCAGTTTATTTTCTTTCCTTTTTTTGCCGCCATCTTATATATCATCTATATTCTATTTGATTTTTTAATTTGTCTCGATGTTTTGAGATATTAAAACCCACTGTTCAAAATACATATAGTTTTCAATAAATCATAAATGACATAATAGCATTTAAAAGGTTTAGGGGTGGATGGTTGGAGGTTCCAACTTGGAACCATACTTAGTATTTTAGTATAAAAGATCTAAAGCCGAACTAGACAGCCATGACAAAACAAAGAGAGAAAAAAAACCTCAAGATGAAGAAGAGAACAAACGGGACTGGCTAGTAAAGGGAAAAGACAAACTAAACGACGGATATTCCTCCTGTATGAAACAAGGCGGCTTCAGCACTTAAATATAGACGAAACTTGATAAAAGAACTAAATCTAAAATAATCTATAGAATCTAAAACAAATAAAATCTAAAACTAAAAACAATAAAAATAAACCAATATCTACTTATACAATTAATACTACTCCGGTCGAACACCGTAAAGTATTCCTATGAACAATTACGATTGACTTCAGTGAACACACAGAAGCAACTGGATAAAAAATAATTGATTCAAAGCAAGCATCAATGTTACATTTACGTAAAATTCGTTTTTTTTCCACCTAGGTTCGGTACATAGGGTAACGAGATATACCAATTTGTCATTTATCAAAAGAGTGTATCTAAGGAATGGCCTAGGGTATTAAGTTTGAGCTTACAGTAAATAATGAGGGGGATAACGAATTGACTAATAGGCAATGCGTGCATGTTATTACTAATAATACTGCTACTGCTGCTATTACTACTACTACCACAATTAATACTACTACGACTACTACCACTATTACTACTGCTACTACTACTACTATTGCTACTACTACTACTTGATACTAAAACTACTACTTCTATTGCGACTACTAATATGGCTGAAAATCGTAAGGTGAAAATTTCAGAAAATTTTGAGGGAGAATTTGAACTAAATCAAAACACGCTATGTGTATACCTGTTGGTAAGAGGGTGCATCACCAATATTTTAGGAACGGCTTAGCATCGAAACTTAAACTTTGAAAATTTAACTTTGGAACGGCGTAAGTGTTGAGAGTTGAAAAATTCCAGGGCATAATGAGAGGAATTTTCAAGTGACTTGAAGTCAATATGTGCATACTACTACTGATACAAAGACTACTGCTACTACTGTTGCTGCTACTACTAATACAACTGTTACTTCAGTTACTACTAAATACTAGTATTACCACTACTACTACTGCCGAATCCACGTCCGGGAGCCTTAATACACGGGAAAAATAGTGTTAAATTAAATTAAACGCAACATATGAAGGAAAGGATGAACAAAAAAAAAAACAAAAAAAAACAACAAACAAATAAATAAAACTCATATCTTAATAATTTCCAAAATACTGCAATCACTATAAAAGCCTGAATAAGCACACAGAATGGACAAAGGATTGCTTCTGGTACACCAAACTGTGAGTAGAGTAAGGGGTTCCATTTTGCGTCCTTTATGTTCCATCCTGTGTTATTTGTGGCCTTTACGTTCCCTGGCACCTTTCCAGTGCATGTACCTATGGATCTGGTTTGGTGGGTATAATCTATTCCATGGCACCTTTCCACTGCATGTACCTATAGATCTGGTTTGGTGGGTATAATCTGGTTTGGTGGGTATTCAAAAGCGTGGATTTCTGTTAAATAAATGATTCTTGTATGCGCGATTCAAGAATTTCCTTTTATGGCCAAATTAAACGAGACGTATTTGATGAAAGTAAAAAGGGTTTAACAGATGATTAAGTGGCTTTTATAAAAATTTAAGACAGGGAAGGGGTCAATGTATCAATTCTAGCACGTTCATTGTAAGGTGAAAAAAACAAAGTATTTCTTCATTAAGGAATTTGTGTATTAAGTTGGAACTTTCAGAGTTAAATAAATGATTCTTGTATGCGCGATTCAAGAGTTTCCTTTTATGGCCAAATTAAACGAGACGTATTTGATGAAAGTAAAAAGGGTTTAACAGATGATTAAGTGGCTTTTATAAAAATTTAAGACAGGGAAGGGGTCAATGTATCAATTCTAGCACGTTCATTGTAAGGTGAAAAAAACAAAGTATTTCTTCATTAAGGAATTTGTGTATTAAGTTGGAACTTTCAGAGTTAAATAAATGATTCTTGTATGCGCGATTCAAGAGTTTCTTTTTATGGCCAAATTAAACGAGATTTATATTCTTGTCACTTTTCGTTACCCCAATTTTTCAAAGCGGGTGTTTACAACTAAGGGGGAAACTGGCCCGACCAAAGAGTATTTATATTCTTGTCACTTTTCGTTCCCCCAATTTTTCAAAGTGGGTGTTTACAACTAAGAGGAAACTGGCCCGACCAAAGAGTGTTTATATTCTTGTCACTTTTCGTTCCCCGAATTTTTCAAAGTGGGTGTTTACAACTAAGGGGGAAACTGGCCTGACCAAAGAGTATTTATATTCTTGTCACCTTTCGTTCCCCCAATTTTTCAAAGTGGGTGTTTACAACTAAGGGGGAAACTGGCCCGACCAAAGAGTATTTATATTCTTGTCACTTTTCGTTCCCCCAATTTTTCAAAGTGGGAGTTTACAACTAAGGGGGAAACTGGCCCGACCAAAGAGTATTTATATTCTTGTCACTTTTCGTTCCCCCAATTTTTCAAAGCGGGTGTTTACAACTAAGGGGAAACTGGCCCGACCAAAGAGTATTTATATTCTTGTCACTTTTCGTTCCCCCAATTTTTCAAAGCGGGTGTTTACAACTAAGGAGGAAACTGGCCCGACCAAAGAGTGTTTATATTCTTGTCACCTTTCGTTCCCCCAATTTTTCAAAGTGGGTGTTTACAACTAAGGGGGAAACTGGCCCGACCAAAGAGTATTTATATTCTTGTAACTTTTCGTTCCCCCAATTTTTCAAAGCGGGTGTTTACAACTAAGGGGGAAACTGGCCCGACCAAAGAGTATTTATATTCTTGTCACTTTTCGTTCCCCCAATTTTTCAAAGCGGGTGTTTACAACTAAGGGGAAACTGGCCCGACCAAAGAGTATTTATATTCTTGTCACTTTTCGTTCCCCCAATTTTTCAAAGTGGGTGTTTACAACTAAGAGGAATGGCAGAAGGATGTATTAGCAAAGTTATAGTGGAGGGCGAGTTGCTAGCGAAAAACCCGTGTGGATGAGTTGAAATAAAAATTTTAATGAGAAATGACTGAAAAGTGTTTTGGGGGATATGGGTTGATTGGCAGAAGGATGTATTAGCGAAGTTATAGTGGAGGGCGAGTTGCTAGCGAAAAACCCATGTGGATGAGTTGAAATAATTTTTTTTTTTTACAAGAAATGACTGAAAAGTGTTTGATTGGCAGAAGGATGTATTAGCGAAGTTATAGTGGAGGGCGAGTGGCTAGCGAAAAACCCGTGTGGATGAGTTGAAATAAATTTTTTTTAACAAGAAATGACTGAAAAGTGTTTTGGGGGAGATGGGTTGATTGCCAGAAGGATGTATTAGCGTAGTTTTAGTGGAGGGCGAGTTGCTAGCGAAAAACCCGTGTGGATGAGTTGAAATAAAAGATTTTAACAAGAAATGGCTGAAAAGTGTTTTGGGGGAGATGGGTTGATTGGCAGAAGGATGTATTAGCGAAGTTAAAGTGGAGGGCGAGTTGCTAGCGAAAAATCTAAGCTAATAAGGGTTTTTGACCGTAAACTCTAGTTTTTTGTAAGAAAATTATGGAAAATAAAATTCGTTGGTTCATAGGTGAAACTTAAGTCCAGGTATGGATCGTAAAAAAAAAACTATTTCTGTAGAATCTGAGCTAATAAGGGTTTTTGACCATAAACTCTAGTTTCCTGTAAGAAAATTATGCAAAATACAATTCTCTCGTTCAAATGTGAAACTTAGGTCCATTCTCTGGTTCAAATGTGGAAAAACCCGTGTGAATGAGTTGAAATAGAAATTTTTTAACAAGAAATGACTGAAAAGTGTTTTGGGGGAGATGGGTTGATTGGCAGAAGGATGTATTAGCGTAGTTATAGTGGAGGCCGAGTTGCTGGAAAATACAATTCTCTCGTTCAAATGTGAAACTTAGGTCAATTCTCTGGTTCAAATGTGAAACTTAAGTCCAGTTTTGGATACTCATAATAATGAGGACTGATGGTTCTAATTCAATATTTTTTTTCATAAAAACAAACTATTTTTTTTAAACTTCGAAATTATTCAACTTTATTTTTTTTTACGTATCTTAAAATGACAAAATATGCTTACGGCTCTAACAATTGTACTCTGTGATTGGTCAGAGACACAATGTGACTTTCCCACTGGTATTCTATGTCCGGATATCGACACTACCTAGTCTATTGCATGTATTAAATCAGTATTTTTTACGCAGTAGAACGATAAACACATAAGTCATATCTTTTAAAAAAGTGAAGATGGAGTATTTTAATAAAGTGTGTTCACATGTCAATGTTATTGTAGCATTGAATGCTGACAAGGAGAAGTATTTAAACTATGAAACAAGTAAAAATGGTAGCACTATTGGAAATGTATGTGTGCATTGTTATGACAGTAAGGAATTTAATTTCTTTGGAGTATCAAAAAAATTCAACTCTTCTTATGGTGGATATGCAAGAGTGAGATATCCAGAGATGATAGCACTCAAAGAAAATGCCAACATAAAAATAATAGTTGATGAAGAGGGACATCTTCTTGCCAGTGCTTGTGGTAACATGCTATCTCTTGTTGCACCCCGTCGTCAACTTTAGGGTATTAGCATTCAACGGAAGATCAAAAGAAGACATGCATACTCTTCTACTAATATCATAAACCATATCTTGTCGACGTGCCGAAACTGTTACCTTTGTAAAAATAATGTTGTAATAGACAGTGAAATTGCCGGAAAAATAAAAAGGGCATTGGCAGAAAATATCACTAAGGAATATAAAGATGAATCGATGAAAAACAAAGTGCCAGCAAACGTCACTACCATTAATCAAACAATTAATGAACCAAATAATAGCAAAGATGAAGTGCATATTGAACATGTGGATGACCCCCCATTAGAAATGTGTTCACATGCTAGTGCTATTGTAGCACTGAATGCTGACAAGGAGAAGTATTTGAAATATGAAACAAGTACAAGTGGTAGCACTATCGGAAACGTATGCGTGCGTTGTCATGACACTATGGAATTAAATTTCTTTGGAGTACAAAAAAAATTCAATTATACAAATGGTGGATATGCGAAAGTATCATTTCCAGAGATGTTAGTACTCAAAGAGAATGCCAACATAAAAATAATAGTTGATGAAGAGGGGTATCTTCATGCTAGTGCTATAGGTAACATGCTACCTATTGATAGAACCTTTCGTCGGCTTTTAGGTATTAGCATTCAAATGAAAGCAAAGAGGAAAAGAAAGGCCTACTCTGCTACTAATATCGTAAACCATATCTTGTCTACGTGCCGAAACTGTTACCTGTGTAAAAATAATGTGATAATAGACAGTGAAATTGCCAGAAAAATAAAAAGGGTATTGTCAGAAAATATCACTATGGAATATAAAGATGAAACGATGAAAAACAAAGCACCAGCAAACGTTACTGGCATTGATCAAACAGTCAATGAATCAAATAATACCAAAGACGAAAAGCATATTGAGCCTGTTCATGAGACATCAGTAAAAATTGTGTATGATTCAAAATGGAATAATGATTATTCTACTGATTACGAACTAAGAGAAGACAATAACTACAATATCAAGAGAGAACGTGGTGAACTATTTTATGGAACAGATTCAAAATTTCCAAAGTTAATCATTGATACTAATAATGTATCATAATATATTTTTGTATTAATATTCTACATAACATTATTTCATTAAGAATATTACATTGTTATGTGTTCATTATTTTTTAGAGTAAGCTAGCATATCAAGCGTTTAGAATGTCTATTAAAACATCGACGATGTAAGAAAAGGAATTTGCGTACATCTATTGTCAGACACATGGGATAACATTGTCAAAATCTAGGTATCAGAATGAAAAATTGTAGGTAAGTAAGTAAGCAAGTAAGTAAGTAAGTAAGGAAGTAAGTAAGTAAGTAAGTAAGTAAGTAACAAACTCTTTCTTGAATTCACCTCTTGGATACACAATACAGAAATTTACATGCACACAGAGACAACTCACACACACACACACACACAAACAGAGAGGACACACACACAGCGACGACACACGCACAGAGACGAAACACACACACAGAGACGACAACACACAGAGAGAAGAAACACGCACAGAGACGACACGCACACAGAGACAACACACACACACACACACACACAGACGACACACAAATAGCGACGACACACGCACAGAGACTACACACACACAGAGAGAAGACACACACACAGAGACGACACACACACACAAAGAGACGACACACACACAGAGATGACACACACAGAGAGAGAGAGACGAGACACACACACACACAGAAACGACAAACACACATAGAGACGACACACACACTCAAAGAGATGACACACACACACAGATACGAAACACACATAGAGACTATACACGCACAGAGAGGACACACACACAAAGACAACAAGCACAGAGACACAACGCACACAGAGACAACACACACACACACACAAAAACGACACACACATAGCGACGACAAACGCACAGAGACGACACACACACAGAGAAGACACACGCACAGAGACGACACACACACACACACACATAGAGACGACACACACACAGAGAAGACACACACAGAGAGAGACGAGACACAAACACACACATAGAAACGACAAACACACACAGAGACGACACACACACACACACACACACAGATACGAAACACACATAGAGACGATACACGCACAGAGAGGACACACACACAAAGACAACAAGCACAGAGACACAACGCACACAGAGACAGCACACACACACACAAAAACGACACACACATAGTGACGACACACGCACAGAGACGACACACACACAGAGACGACAACACACAGAGAGAAGACACATGCACAGAGACGACACACACACAGAGATGACACACACACAGAGATGACACACACACACAGAGACGAAACACACATAGAGACGACACACGCACAGAGGAGACGACACACACATAGCGACGACACACGCACAGAGACGACGCACACACACACACACACAGAAGACACATACACAGACACGACACACACACACAGACAACACACACATAGAGACGACACACACACATAGCGATGACACACGCACGGAGACGACACACACACAGAGATGACACACACACACACACAAAGAAGAGACACACAGAGATGACACACACATATAGAGGAAACACCCATAGAGACGACACACGCACAGAGACGATACACACACACAGAGACAACACACACACCCAGAGAGACGAGACACACACACAGAAATGATAAACACACATAGAGACGACACAGACACAAAGAGACGAGACACACACACACAGATACGAAACACACATAGAGACGACACACGCATAGAGACAACACATACACACACACTACGAAACACATATAGAGACGACACACGCATAGAGACAACACACACACACACACAGAGAGACAACACCCACACAGAGACGACACACACATACACACAGAGACGACACACACACAAAGAGACGACAAACTCAAAGTGAGGACTTACAAATAGAGACGACACATGCACAGAGATGACAAACACACAGAGACGAGACACATAGAGAGAGAGACGACACACACACACACAGGGACGACAGACACACAGAGACAACACACAAAAAGAGATGACACATACACACACACAGATACGAAACACACAAAGAGACGTGAGAGATCATAGTGAGAGAGATATCCAAAAATTTAGGATATCTCTCTCACTATGATTCTGTTTGTGTGTCGTGTCTGTGCGTGTCTCGTCTCTATGTGTGTGTCATATCTGTGGGTGTGTCGTCTCTGTTTTTGTGTCTTCTCTGTATGTTTGTCGTCTCTGTGCGTGTGTCGTCTCTTTGTGTGTTTCGTATCTGTGTGTGTGTATGTGTGATCTCTTTGTGTGTGTTGTCTCTGTGTGTTTGTCGTCTCTGTGTGTGTGTGTGTGTGTCGTCTCTCTCTCTATGTGTCTCGTCTCTGTGTGTTTGTCATCTCTGTGCGTGTGTCGTCTCTAGGTGTAAGTCCTCACTTTGAGTTTGTCGTCTCTTTGTGTGTGTGTCGTCTCTCTGTGTGTGTGTGTGTCGTCTCTGTGTGGGTGTTGTCTCTCTGTGTGTGTGTGTGTGTTGTCTCTATGCGTGTGTCGTCTCTATGTGTGTTTCGTAGTGTGTGTGTGTGTGTTGTCTCTATGCGTGTGTCGTCTCTATGTGTGTTTCGTATCTGTGTGTGTGTGTCTCGTCTCTTTGTGTCTGTGTCGTCTCTATGTGTGTTTATCATTTCTGTGTGTGTGTCTCGTCTCTCTGGGTGTGTGTGTTGTCTGTGTGTGTGTGTATCGTCTCTGTGCGTGTGTCGTCTCTATGGGTGTTTCCTCTATGTGTGTGTGTCATCTCTGTGTGTGTCTTCTGTGTGTGTGTGTCGTCTCTGTGTGTGTGTCGTCTCCGTGCGTGTGTCATCGCTATGTGTGTGTGTCGTCTCTGTGTGTGTGTTGTCTGTTTGTGTGTGTCGTGTCTGTGCATGTGTCTTCTCTGTGTGTGTGTGTGTGCGTCGTCTCTGTGCGTGTGTCGTCGCTATGTGTGTGTCGTCTCCTCTGTGCGTGTGTCGTCTCTATGTGTGTTTCGTCTCTGTGTGTGTGTGTGTGTCCTCTCTGTGTGTGTGTCGTCTCTGTGTGTGTGTGTCGTCTCTGTGCATGTGTCTTCTCTCTGTGTGTTGTCGTCTCTGTCTGTGTGTCGTCTCTGTGCGTGTGTCGTCACTATGTGTGTGTCGTTTTTGTGTGTGTGTGTGTTGTCTCTGTGTGCGTGGTGTCTCTGTGCTTGTTGTCTTTGTGTGTGTGTCCTCTCTGTGCGTGTATCGTCTCTATGTGTGTTTCGTATCTGTGTGTGTGTGTGTCGTCTCTTTGTGTGTGTGTGTCGTCTCTATGTGTGTTTGTCGTTTCTATGTGTGTGTGTGTGTCTCGTCTCTCTGTGTGTGTGTCATCTCTGTGTGTGTGTCGTCTCTATGTCTGTGTGTGTGTGTGTGTCGTCTCTGTGCGTGTGTCTTCTCTGTGTGTGTGTCGTCTCTGTGCGTTTGTCGTCGCTATGTGTGTCGTCTGTGTGTGTGTGTGTGTGTTGTCTCTGTGTGCATGTCGTTCTCTGTGCTTGTTGTCTTTGTGTGTGTGTCCTCTCTGTGCGTGTATCGTCTCTATGTGTGTTTCGTATCTGTGTGTGTATGTGTCATCTCTTTGTGTGTGTGTGTCGTCTCTATGTGTGTTTGTCGTTTCTGTGTGTGTGTGTGTGTGTGTCTCGTCTCTCTCTGTGTGTGTCATCTCTGTGTGTGTGTCGTCTCTGTGTGTGTGTGTGTCGTCTCTGTGTGTGTGTCTTCTCTCTGTGTGTGTGTCGTCTCTGTGCGTGTGTCGTCGCTATGTGTGTGTCGTCTGTGTTTGTGTGTGTGTGTGTGTGTTGTCTCTGTGTGCGTGTCGTCTCTCTGCGTGTGTCTTCTCTCTGTGTGTTGTCGTCTCTGTGTGTGTGTGTCGTCACTGTGCGTGTGTCGTCGCTGTGTGTGTGTCCTCTCTGTTTGTGTGTGTGTGTATGTGTGGGTTGTCTCTGTGTGCATGTAAATTTCTGTATTGTGTATCCAAGAGGTGAATTCAAGAAAGAGTTTGTTACTTACTTACTTACTTACTTACTTGCTTACTTACTTACCTACAATTTTTCATTCTGATACCTAGATTTTGACAATGTTATCCCATATGTCTGACAATAGATGTACGCAAATTCCTTTTCTTACATCGTCGATGTTTTAATAGACATTCTAAACGCTTGATATGCTAGCTTACTCTAAAAAATAATGAACACATAACAATGTAATATTTTTAATGAAATAATGTTATGTAGAATTTTAATACAAAAATATATTATGATACATTATTAATATCAATGATTAACTTTGGACATTTTGAATCTGTTCCATAAAATAGTTCACCATGTTCTCTCTTGATATTGTAGTTATTGTCTTCTCTTAGTTCGTAATCAGTAGAATAATCATTATTCCATTTTGAATCATACACAATTTTTACTGGTGTCTCATGAACAGGCTCAATATGCTTTTCGTCTTTGGTATTATTTGATTCAATGACTGTTTGATCAATGCCATTAACGTTTACTGGTGCTTTGTTTTTCATCGTTTCATCTTTATATTCCATAGTGATATTTTCTGACAATACCCTTTTTATTTTTCTGGCAATTTCACTGTCTATTATCACATTATTTTTACACAGGTAACAGTTTCGGCACGTAGACAAGATATGGTTTACGATATTAGTAGCAGAGTAGGCCTTTCTTTTCCTCTTTGCTTTCATTTGAATGCTAATACCTAAAAGCCGACGAAAGGTTCTATCAATAGGTAGCATGTTACCTATAGCACTAGCATGAAGATACCCCTCTTCATCAACTATTATTTGTATGTTGGCATTCTCTTTGAGCACTAACATCTCTGGAAATGATACTTTCGCATATCCACCATTTGTATAATTGAATTTTTTTGGTACTCCAAAGAAATTTAATTCCATAGTGTCATGACAACGCACGCATACGTTTCCGATAGTGCTACCACTTGTACTTGTTTCATAGTTCAAATACTTCTCCTTGTCAGCATTCAATGCTACAATAACACTAGCATGTGAACACATTTCTAATGGGGGGTCATCCACATGTTCAATATGCACTTCATCTTTGCTATTATTTGGTTCATTAACTGTTTGATTAATGGTAGTGACGTTTGCTGGCACTTTGTTTTTCATCGTTTCATCTTTATATTCCTTAGTGATATTTTCTGCCAATGCCCTTTTTATTTTTCCGGCAATTTCACTGTCTATTACAACATTATTTTTACAAAGGTAACAGTTTCGGCACGTCGACAAGATATGGTTTATGATATTAGTAGAAGAGTATGCATGTCTTCTTTTGATCTTCCGTTGAATGCTAATACCCGAAAGTTGACGATGGGGTGCAACAAGAGGTAGCATGTTACCACAAGCACTGGCAAGAAGATGTCCCTCTTCATAAACTATTATTTTTATGTTGGCATTTTCTTTGAGTACTATCATCTCTGGATATCTCACTCTTGCATATCCACCATAAGAAGAGTTGAATTTTTTTGATACTCCAAAGAAATTAAATTCCTTACTGTCATGACAATGCACACATACATTTCCAATAGTGCTACCATTTTTACTTGTTTCATAGTTTAAATACTTCTCCTTGTCAGCATTCAATGCTACAATAACATTGACATGTGAACACACTTTATTAAAATGCTCCATCTTCACTTTTTTAAAAGATATGACTTATGTGTTTATCGTTCTACTGCGTAAAAAATACTGATTTATTACATGCAATAGACTAGGTAGTGTCTATATCCGGACATAGAATACCAGTGGGAAAGCCACATTGTGTCTCTGACCAATCACAGAGTACAATTGTTAGAGCCGTAAGCATATTTTGTCATTTTAAGATACGTACAAAAAAAAATAAAGTTGAATAATTTCGAAGTTTAAAAAAATAGTTTGTTTTTATGAAAAAATAAAATATTGAATTAGAACCATCAGTACTCATTATTATGAGTATCCAAAACTGGACTTAAGTTTCACATTTGAACCAGAGAATTGACCTAAGTTTCCCATTTGAACGAGAGAATTGTATTTTCCATAATTTTCTTACAGGAAACTAGAGTTTATGGTCAAAAACCCTTATTAGCTCAGATTCTACAGAAATAGTTTATTTTTCGATCCATACCTGGACTTAAGTTTCACCTATGAACCAACAAATTGTATTTTCCATAATTTTCTTACAAAAAACTAGAGTTTACGGTCAAAAACCCTTATTAGCTTAGATTTTTCACTAGCAACTTGCCCTCCACTATAACTTCGCTAATACATCCTTCTGCCAATCAACCCGTCTCCCCCAAAACACTTTTCAGCCATTTCTTGTTAAAATTTTTTATTTCAACTCATCCACACGGGTTTTTCGCTAGCAACTCGGCCTCCACTATAACTACGCTAATACATCCTTCTGCCAATCAACCCATCTACCCTAAAACACTTTTCAGTCATTTCTTGTTAAAAAATTTCTATTTCAACTCATTCACACGGGTTTTTCCACATTTGAACCAGAGAATGGACCTAAGTTTCACATTTGAACGAGAGAATTGTATTTTGCATAATTTTCTTACAGGAAACTAGAGTTTATGGTCAAAAACCCTTATTAGCTCAGATTCTACAGAAACAGTTTATTTTTCGATCCATACCTGGACTTAAGTTTCACCTATGAACCAACGAATTGTACTTTCCATAATTTTCTTACAAAAAACTAGAGTTTACGGTCAAAAACCCTTATTAGCTTAGATTTTTCACTAGCAACTCGCCCTCCGCTTTAACTTCGCTAATACATCCTTCTGCCAATCAACCCATCTCCCCAAAACACTTTTCAGCCATTTCTTGTTAAAATTTTTTATTTCAACTCATTCACACGGAGTTTTCGCTAGCAACTCGCCCTCCACTATAACTACGCTAATACATCCTTCTGGCAATCAACCCATCTCCCCCAAAACACTTTTCAGTCATTTCTTGTTAAAAAAAAATTTATTTCAACTCATCCACACGGGTTTTTCGCTAGCAACTCGCCCTCCACTATAACTTCGCTAATACATCCTTCTGCCAATCAAACACTTTTCAGTCATTTCTTGTAAAAAAAAAAATTATTTCAACTCATCCACATGGGTTTTTCGCTAGCAACTCGCCCTCCACTATAACTTCGCTAATACATCCTTCTGCCAATCAACCCATATCCCCCAAAACACTTTTCAGTCATTTCTCATTAAAATTTTTATTTCAACTCATCCACACGGGTTTTTCGCTATCAACTCGCCCTCCACTATAACTTCGCTAATACATCCTTCTGCCATTCCTCTTAGTTGTAAACACCCACTTTGAAAAATTGGGGGAACGAAAAGTGACAAGAATATAAATACTCTTTGGTCGGGCCAGTTTCCCCTTAGTTGTAAACACCCGCTTTGAACAATTGGGGGAACAAAAAGTGACAAGAATATAAATACTCTTTGGTCGGGCCAGTTTCCCCCTTAGTTGTAAACACCCGCTTTGAAAAATTGGGGGAACGAAAAGTGACAAGAATATAAATACTCTTTGGTCGGGCCAGTTTCCCCCTTAGTTGTAAACACCCACTTTGAAAAATTGGGGGAACGAAAGGTGACAAGAATATAAACACTCTTTGGTCGGGCCAGTTTCCTCCTTAGTTGTAAACACCCGCTTTGAAAAATTGGGGGAACGAAAAGTGACAAGAATACAAATACTCTTTGGTCGGGCCAGTTTCCCCTTAGTTGTAATCACCCGCTTTGAAAAATTGGGGGAACGAAAAGTGACAAGAATATAAATACTCTTTGGTCGGGCCAGTTTCCCCCTTAGTTGTAAACACCCGCTTTGAAAAATTGGGGGAACGAAAAGTGACAAGAATATAAATACTCTTTGGTCAAGCCAGTTTCCCCCTTAGTTGTAAACACCCACTTTGAAAAATTGGGGGAACGAAAGGTGACAAGAATATAAATACTCTTTGGTCAAGCCAGTTTCCCCCTTAGTTGTAAACACCCACTTTGAAAAATTCGGGGAACGAAAAGTGACAAGAATATAAACACTCTTTGGTCGGGCCAGTTTCCTCTTAGTTGTAAACACTCACTTTGAAAAATTGGGGGAACAAAAAGTGACAGGAATATAAATACTCTTTGGTTGGGCCAGTTTCCCCTTTAGTTGTAAACACCCGCTTTGAAAAATTGGGGTAACGAAAAGTGACAAGAATATAAATCTCGTTTAATTTGGCCATAAAAAGAAACTCTTGAATCGCGCATACAAGAATCATTTATTTAACTCTGAAAGTTCCAAGTTAATACACAAATTCCTTAATGTAGAAATACTTTGTTTTTTTTTCACCTTACAATGAACGTGCTAGAATTGATACATTGACCCCTTCCCTGTCTTAAATTTTTATAAAAGCCACTTAATCATCTGTTAAACCCTTTTTACTTTCATCAAATACGTCTCGTTTAATTTGGCCATAAAAGGAAACTCTTGAATCGCGCATACAAGAATCATTTATTTAACTCTGAAAGTTCCAACTTAATACACAAATTCCTTAATGAAGAAATACTTTGTTGTTTTTTTTCACCTTACAATGAACGTGCTAGAATTGATACATTGACCCCTTCCCTGTCTTAAATTTTTATAAAAGCCACTTAATCATCTGTTAAACCCTTTTTACTTTTATCAAATACGTCTCGTTTAATTTGGCCATAAAAGGAAACTCTTGAATCGCGCATACAAGAATCATTTATTTAACAGAAATCCACGCTTTTGAATACCCACCAAACCAGATTATACCCACCAAACCAGATCCATAGGTACATGCACTGGAAAGGTGCCATGGAATAGATTATACCCACCAAACCAGATCCATAGGTACATGCACTGGAAAGGTGCCAGGGAACGTAAAGGCCGCAAATAACACAGGATGGAACATAAAGGACGCAAAATGGAACCCCTTACTCTACTACTGTGTCCATATAATTTCAGATTTGCAATAAGATCCGCAAATTTGAAATACTATATTTATTTGAAAAATTTTCATAAAGCCCATGAATAAAATTATAAGGCTAAGATAATTTGAACTATATAGGCAAAATAAGGTTATATATGGCAACAGGTAAAAAAAACTCATGATTTATACATTAAATAGATTTTCTTTATTTGCCAACTTAGCTGCGGTCCGTTGACTCTTTCCGGCATTGACCTCATCCCAACTTTCGCTCACAAGGCTAACAATTGTTTGGGAACAATTATGTAACACATTACTGTTTGAAATTTTGACTTGACCCCTAATCATGTTATTGTAAATTGGATTTAATCTATATTCCCTTTCATCTATATTAATATTGTACCATTGAAGTTGTATTTGTAGTGATAGCAAAGATTTGCTCGTGGCGATAGAGATTTCTCCTATAGCGCCACTTATAGCGCTGGAGATTGTGTCAACTAGGCTAACGACGCTCTCAGTTAATGAGAGAAAATTGAATATGTAGACATACGAGTGTGGCTTCTTCTTTCTTGAGCTATCTGGAGATCAGATTCCTTTGGGAGCATTTACCATGGAGACTGGCGAACTAGTTACCTATTATCGGACTAGACTCAGACATACAAGAGAAACAAACACATATTAAAAGACAATAGATTTATTGAACTTACATGCTTAGTTGTACAGCAACGGGTCACTTCAAAGACAAATAAATGGTGACCGAGATTATTTGCGGTACTAATCGTCTTAAGTCTGAATACATATTGAAATTAAAAAACACATTTACCCCCACTCCCAAACGCAGTTCTTTCGTCCTGCGCTCTAGGGACTGCCTGCCATTGGCTCAAGCGACCCAAGGACGCAAATCTTCGTCCAATAATCTCTTTAAGATTTTTCAGATGATTCAGGAGTTCACACAGTTTTTTGCCATTTAAACTTCCTTAGAAATATCGTGCTTAGCATTTTGTTTTTGCTACTAATTATCTTAGCGAAATTCGAACGACTAGCGCCGTTGTCTGACTGAAGCTAGAAATGCAATTTCTCTTTTTGCTGATTATGAATTTAGACTCCTGGAAGCGGTATTTGAACTCAATTAGGGAACGTTTAATTTCTGCCCGAATCATCTTTAGAAGGAAAGAATCTTATATTTTAAATATATGGTATTCTACTGCTGGTGCACATCACGCTTCCCATCAAATAATGACGTCCCGTCATTAGTAACTGCTCATTAGGAGTGCTTAAAATTTTTCAATTATTTTTCTTATTTTATTCTACATCCCTATCTAAAATTCATCTACCGGATTAAGATTATTTTCGGTTCTAGGTTAGCTACTATATTAAGGATTTTTTTTTTCTATATCTAGCACTGATTACCTTTACATTTCCAACAAAGTTGGGGCTATTCTACTTTTAAACTATATTTTTTTTTGCTGTCTATATGACGTACTACATACTATCTACACAACGTTAAATGAATAACATGATAATATTACACCTAATTCTACATGAATGATTTATAACATACAATATTTGGTTCATCATATTCACTGATGACATAAAAACACTTTCACTATTGAGATTTTTGCATTGTCAAAGCTATTAGGAAGTAACACATTTAGCTTCACATCTATTCATCACCTTTCGTGTCCTTAGTGTACTACACCCTTCTGTTGTAAATTACTGTCCTTCACTCCTTTTGTTGTGGCAAAAATTTCGAAGCACGTACGTTATGGTTTCTTCATGGAACAGTTCGAGTCTAGTTGTCTTTACACGGTATGTTTTCCCTAATAGTCAACTGGGAAATGACCGTTAAATATCGTTCTAATAGTCAACTGGGAAATGATTCTTCCCACTACAGGTGTTGGTGTTTTTCTTCTTAGCATATCATTTTTAGGATTTTTGAGGCACATAGAGAATGTATTCTCCAGTAAAATTGTTCATTTGTGCCTTTTGAAGCGGGTTGTCGTCCTACTATAGTGACTCTCTTAATATATTGTCTTTAAATTCAACTTCGAACCTCTTCAACTATCATTTAACTTCAAATATCGTTAAATATCGTTTATCTTGTACTGCTCGATGGTGTTCTCAGAGTTAAAGTTCAAATTGTCTTTAATTTCTGCTTCCAATATCTTCAAATGTCTTTAAGTGTCATTTAACTTCTAATATCGTTTATCGTGTGCTGATCGATAGAGTTCTCAGAATTAAACTTCAAATTGTCTTTAATTTGTCTTCAAATATCTTCAAATGTCTTTAAGTATCATTTAACTTTAAATATTGTTTAATATCGTTTAGCTTCAAGTATCATCACTATACTGTCAAATTATTATGGGGTCCATAGTGAGTATCAACAGCGATATCTACGTATTTATATCTTGTCCTAGCCGATGGGTTTCTCAGCGTTTATGCGATTATATAGTTCGTTAAAGCACTTGATACTGAGGTTCAGATATAGTGTTACCTGATACATAATATGGTTCATAGTCGAAGAAACGACGATCGAAGGTAACTGTTGTTTTCGTAGACGAAGCTGGGATGAAGTTGCCTGGAGTCATGGTGAGTACTCTTCGTTGGTTGAGATATGATGAAACTAGATGTTACTGGGTCGTATCTGTACTGGGCGGCTTGTTGTAATACTCAATGACCAAAGTGTCCATTTACCTTCCTGTAATAAAAATAACGCGGCAGAATCACATGTTCTTTGAAGTAAATACACATACAATAATTCACGCATTAATTGGGTTATAATTTCTTAGCTATGAGACAGAATTAAATAAATACACTAATATTAGTACTCACAATGAAAATCTAAAACAGAAATTTCTTCAAATTTGTTTTGATAACGAAAATATCGATATTAAATAAACATAATTTACCCTACATTATTAAGTTTGAGGTCTGTTTTTACAATATTTTTTCATGCCTGCATTGTTCACGCAAGTCCGCGCTGTATAAGAAACGCATATGCAGCGTCATAACCGCACGGTTTTACGCAAACGATACTACAATGAGGGAACAAGACATAACAAGGACTAGTGGAGACCTCTATACCCACTAGTTTTCTGATGTCTTCCCTATTTCTTGGCTTAGACGTTCTCATGTGGCTCCGGGTTTATTCTCAGCATTTCAGCTGTTTCCCCGTGTTCTTCTTTTGGTTTTCGTCTTCTTATTCTTAAGACTTTTCCGTGATTAAAAGTCAATAGGGTTCTTATGGTCAGGGAGGTTGCGAATACGAAACATACGGCCAATAGTATGTTCCACCAGAAATTGGTCGAGAACAATCCGTATTTATTATCTACATACGCTAATCTTTGGTCTTCGTTTGTAAATAGGGGAATCTGTGAATCTAATGCTTCTCTTATTTTTGTAAGCCTTATCGTTCCTTTATTTTTCTCTATTTTTGACCATACCGAGGTTTTTATTTCTTCGTTTTCTAGATTGGGAATAGTGTACGACAGGTTGATCGCCTTGAAGTTAGTTATTTCGGGACTTATTACCTTTGTGCTTGTGGTAATTAACGGCGTTCGGACGGTTGACTCTTTGGTTACGAGTCGACACCCTTGTTTTATGGTTATCGTACCCACATTTTGTAACAGTACTTCTGTTTTGTAACTTGGTTCTATTCTTTCCGTATTATTGTAACAAGACAGAGTTCCGACGGTTTCTCTTGGAACTGAGAATAACCAAAGGTCATTTTTAAGGTGAATGAATATTTCTCGCTTAGTACTTCCTACCACGGCTTCGCATGAATTCGGAGTTTCTTCCTGTTGTGTGTCTTTCAAAAATATGTCTAACATACAGGATCCAGGTTTGGCATTATAAATAGGTAACGTGAGTTGGCATACTAAGTTTTTGAATGGTACGCACTCTTTTAAGTCTTGTGGATTGGCGAGGGCGTATTTTCGTCTATCTTGATCAATAAGCAAGTACTCTGCTTCAGGCGTGATAGTCATAAATGAATTCGTTTTCTTTATGTTTGCCGGGAAGGTCGAAATTTTGTACAGGTCGTAAACGGATTGTTGATTTATCAATGGAATTGTTACCACTACAAATAGCTGTTCATTTATTTCCGTGACGTGGACTTTTAATTTAGTATAGTAATGGTATAAATTTGATACTTCTGGTTCTAGGGGCAGATGTAAGCCAAACGTTAGGTGCGTTTTTATTTTGTCTAGCATACTTTTTAGGCTAGAAGGATCTACTAGGTCGTAGGACAAAGTTCCTCCCGTGAGGGCAAATAGTGCAAACTCGAACTTGCTGACGTCTGTCGCCAAATTTAGTAATGACATGGTAATTGTGTCGAGTGAAATCATGGTTAAGCTCGCGTCTATTACTACGCGGTCCGCTTCATTCCTTAAGTAATTCATTACGTTTATGGTTTTCGAGATTCTCTTAGATATCATATCGATTTTATCTCTCTGGTAATTTGCTACACTGGCTTGTATTTCTTGAACGTGTAATGTTACGTTCATGGCATTGTTCAACTTTCTTACACTTTCCCTTAGGCTGTTTAGGTCTTCTTCTGTCGTTAAACCGAAAAGTTGGGAGGCGAGTTCTCCGATGATGGGAATTAGGCCTGTAGATCTACGGTATTTATTTCTTTGAAAGAATACTTCGAAAATCTTCGTGGTACTTTGTTTTAATTTTTGTATTTCCGTGTTGAATAATTCAAATATAGCTTGTAATCTTTGTCTATATAGTATTAAGTAGGCTTGATGAGTTGAAATTTTTTGTGCACTTTTCTCATTTAGATTGGGTAACGGTTGTTCGTCGTTTGTTGCGTGATTTCCATCGTAAGGTTTTCCTTTCTCTGTAATCAGTAGTTTAGGGTTTTGTATTAATTTTGTTTTAGCAACGTCTTTTGCTAAGTCTTCCATATTATCCGCCAGTCTTTTCTCTCTGTCTTCCTCAGTGCTCGTTCCAAGTGCCATGTCGATTCCTGTCCTTTTCTCATCAGGCTCATCTATTACGAATTTTGATTTTGGTTTGGGTATGACTGAAGTCGGAAATTCTTTATTATCTTTTTTATGTATTATTTTTCTGGCCTCTAGTCCTTTGTTCGATCTAAGGTATTGAAATATCGATTCCTTGAGTTCATTCGTGTTTTTTTCTAGCCTTGTTACTTGCTGGAACAAGGTTTCAAAAGGTTTGGGATCCAATTTCATAAAGATTTTCCATGCGTCATGGCTAACTAGGAGTGAATTTTCATGTTTGAATATTACTCCGTGTTTTACAATATCTTGGGCCACTGCGTGAACAACGAGGATAAGGATGATATTCTTAGGCCTCATCTTCTTGTTTTTGTTTCTAGAATTAATTTATCATTTATTGTACCTCTTTTTTTTGTAAACTTATTTTGTATACTCCCTTTTTTTTGTAATCATTTTGAGGCATTGACCAAGGAAAACTGACTTGTGAGCGTAAAACAGAATGATTATTTAAAGATTAGATAGGTTAGGAAAGTAAGATTAGGATTTTAGAACTTAATTCTGGCCGTGATATGTCTCTAAGACTGGTTGAGATATAACCTTAAAGTTTAGCTAGTAATCTTTTTTTTTTGCATTATATTTCTCGAGTAAGGAAAATATAGGTAAGCAGGCGTGCAGTACATAATTACACTGGTATCCTATTTTGTGCGTAGGCCTAAAACAATTATAATCTGCACTATTACAAAATAGCTTATGCATAGGAGGTTAATTTCTTCAGAAGTCACCTACTAATGGGTAGTTTTGAGTTTAGAATCTTTTCTTTATTTTCTTGTTACTATTTTTATGGGCGTCTCTTTTCCTTTGGTAAGTTTTCACACGTTTCAGGAATAATTTGCTACCGAGGGATTTGTATTCTTCAGATTCAGGGTCAAATAAAAATTGTTTGTAATATTGAATTTCCGCTAAAGGATGATGTATGCCTTCATACTTGACACATTGGGAATTTTTTTCGAGGATATAGCAAATTTTGGGGGCTCTGCATTTATCAAGGAGTAATAAATCTGTTTGAGTGGGTCCCTTGCAATAGAAATACTTGATATTGAGGTTCTTTTGTAGGCGTCTTATCAATAATTGTAGACAGCCAAGTTGCTTTGCGCTTCTTTTCCTATATTTTGTTTTGACCTCCCCTCTAGCCGGACGATACTTGGGGGAATTCGCAAGTGCTAAACCATACTTATAAGTGTGGGGAGCATACCCTTTAAGGTTGTAGGTTACATCCCATTCTTTCTCGTATATTTTATTTCCTTGTTCGTCCACGACTAACATAGCTGCCGAATATATAATGTTTTCCTTCGCATTCATTATGCTAATGAACTCCGTATCAATTATCGCCCTTCCAGTAGATTTTGATTCCATTGTCATGATCTGAAAATGTTCATAATTAGAACCATGAACATGATCACCCCACAGTTCACAACTATGAACACGATCGGCCCATAATTAGACCTTTCTGTCCTGGTAATTTTTTTTTGACGACATCAGTCTTTATTACAATGAGGGTTGATTTCCCTAGTTCCTTCGCAAGTAAAGGGGATGACTAAACACTAAAAACTTAAAAATAGAGCAAAACACGATTTAGATCATGTTCTAGCTATGAATAGTGTCAGATTATCGAATTTCTAAGTCAAGTTAGGCATATTTGATTTACTTCTGATTAATTTTTTTTTTCAATCTTCACGTGGAAGGCAATTTCAGTAGGGATTCTGCATCTTAGAAAACTCTTATGCCCGTTGTAGAGAGGAGATACACAACAGAAATCGTGATAGTCCTGATCTGACTCCGTTGTCATGATTTGATGCTATCCACAGTTAGAACTGTGAACTATGAAAATATCCGCAGTTCCAACTGTGAACATGACCATCTCACAATTAGACTCCTCTGTACTGGTGTTTTTTTTTTGTTTGGACCTGGGTCGATTTTTCATAGAAAACCCGAGGGGACCGCCAAAACCCAACAATTAAAAGCTACATGGGCTTTGAGTTTCTCCCCAGGCTTCCCACAAGACGTGGTCCAACACCACTTGTCGTTCTCAGTAGACCACGAGCTTCCTACTTTTGGTTATTTTCTCTGATCGTCAACGTTTTGACATTACTCGTATTATTTTATTTTATTTATTTTTTTTTTCATTAATATTGACTTGGTTAACTTTACTTGCACACTTTTGAATTTATTATGGTGTTAAATTCATATCTTTGAAATTTGTCTTTACATTAATTAGGGATATTTCCATCTGTCAGGTTTTTTAACCGTTCTACCTGACTGTGTCGTTATTTTCTCCTCTGTTTCTTGCGGTTTTTTCTTTTTCGGTTTGTCTAGCGAAATAAGGTCAAACTTTTTGTATTGTTTTTTCAAAAATTCTTGCCCTTTTAATTTCGTTTGTTTCCCGTGTGCGGCTGCTGAGGTCGGCCTTGATTTCCCTATTTCTTTAGCTACTATTTGGCCTGATTCACCATCAGACTCTTCGGAACTAGTTTCTGACGAATCCGGATTGGAACTTTTAGAGGTGGCACTTTTTGTGGTATCACCTGCCATTCCTTCGTAAATTTCTACTCCCCTGGAAGTAGAAGGTTTATTCCCCAAGTCCTCGCCTTGAGTTCTCAACTCGGGGGATTTGAAAGATTCTTGAGAGCTTTGGGAGGAATCAATAGTTTTTGCGGGGTTCCTCCATTGTTTGAAGGCCATGTCTTCAGGGGGATGGGGCATTCTTTGCAATAGGGATTCCCTCCGTGAAGTCCACGTCCAGTCGTGTTTAGGTTTGACCTTGGACACAGTTATATCATGATATTGACCTTGCTGGTCATCCTTTGGAGTTTTATTCCCGGGCAATGTACTTTGACTCGTTTTTATGGGAAAATTTATTAAATCCATAGCTTCTCGCAGGTTTGTTTTAGTTAAATCTTTGGGAGGAGTTTTCTTTACAGTAATACCGGGGGTTTCTACAGCTCTGTTTAATTCTTCTTGTAAAGACAGGGGCCTTTCTATTGGTGTAGCAGGGGAAACCATATCGTCTGGAAATCTTTTGGGGGGACATGGTGTCGAAATTCTATCGGGGAAGAATTGGGTTTTTGGAGATATTGTATAATCTAAATCTCCCGCGCTCGCCGATGAATAACTTTTTGGAGTTTTTGGCGTTCTTATTCTTACTGGTATTAGGGATTTTTTCTCTGGAACAACTAGATTTTCCATAGCCAAAAATTCTTCGAAATTTTGTTCATCACTTTCATTTTCAAAATAATCTTGTTTAAAATTGAAAGGTTTTAGCTCTGCCAATCTTGACCTAGGGGGCTCATTTTCCGAATCTGACGAATCAGTAGAGGAGGGCTGTGATACCCATCTCTCTGGAAATTTGGCTGTTTTTATTCGGCTAACATGCGCCTTGTAAGTTTTTCCACTATCGGGGTTCTCCATTTTAAAGGTATATTCATTATCGTACTTTTTGACTATTCTGTACGGCCCAGAATATTTGTTGGAAAGTTTTTTTCCTTCCGTTTTTGCCTCGTTCCTTAGGTAAACGAAGTCTCCTACTTTGAAATCTATATTCCCCTTAACTTTGGGTTTGTTTCTTAGTTCTTGGTTTATTTTACATTTTTCCAACTCTTGCCTAACTATTTTATAAGTTTTCCTCATCCTATTTATGAATTCTTGTTTATAATGTTCTGAGTCGTTATAATACTGCCGAGACTCAATAATCTCATTATATGGGACTCTAAAATCTCGACCAAAAAGTAAATAAAATGGATTGTCTTTGGTTGCTTCGGAATAAGCAGTGTTGATTACGTTAGTTAAATAAGGTAAGAATTTATCCCAGTCGCTCCTATTGTCTTTCGTATAAATACTTAGAACGTTCGAAAATATTTTATGTCTGTTTTCTATTTTGCCATTAGCTTGTGGATGGTACGGCGCTGTCACCATTTTCTCTATATTAAGGAAACTCATTAAATCTTTTGTTACTTTTGCAACAAAATTGCTCCCGTTGTCGCTCAAAATTTTATTAGGAATGCCAAATTGTAAAAATAATTTTGCTAATGCCTTACTTGTGGCATAAGCACCTTGATTTTTTAATGCTTTTGCAAAAGTAAATCCGGAAAAATGATCTACAACCGAAAGAATACAAGTATGGCCTCTGCTAGAAACAGGTAAGCCTCCACTTGTCCCGAATAGGTCAAATGAGATAATATCGAAGGGGTACTTTGCTACTGGGACCCTTCCCATTGGGGGATTTGGATAAGCTGGGGGGATTTTTCTCAAATTACATGCTTCGCATGTGCTTACAAATTCTTTAAGTTTTGTTAGTGCCGATTGTACGTAAAAGTATTGTTTTAACTTATGGAACGTTTTCATAACTCCTAAATGTCCACCTGTGTCCGAATGAAAATATTCAAATGCGGGCCCTATCAAGTTTTGTGGTAATACAGGTATTATCGAGGTTTGGTTTCTATTTGTCTCAGCAGTCACAATCCTACACAGTATTTCTTCATCAAGGTCGTAGTAAAAATTATCTATCTCTTTTCTAAGAGTTTTGAATTTATCCGGTAACGCCTCATCATTCACAAAATAATCAATTAGTGCTACACACATTTCGTCCTTTTTTTGCTTTCTTTTTATATTTTCCAAAGACAAGGGACAATAGTTAATCTTATTTTCTTTTACTGCGTCTTTGACTTTGTTTTTCTTACATCCATGTTTGCTTTTAGCATTGATAGCATTAACTTCATTTTCTTCAGTTTCCGACGGATCATTTTCTGGATATCTACTCAAAAAGTCGCAAGCTGCGTTTTGTTTTCCCTTTAAATGTTCAAATTCATAATCTAGGTCTTGGATTTTCATGATCCATCTAGCTAGAATGCCCGTGGGGTTTTTAAATGTGTGCAGGTACTGCAAGCTTTTATGGTCTGATCGTAATATAAATTTTCTACCAATTAAATAATGTCTAAATTTGTCCAAGTGGTAGATAATAGATAGTAATTCTAAGTTTGTGGCGGAATAACTACTTTCGCCCTTTGATAAAGTTTTACTTGAATAGCATATAACTTTTTCTATTTGTTTAGGTGTTCCCTGTAGAGGGTTAGGGTTTTCTACTGGGATTGTCTGCGAAAGGATAGCGCCTATGCCCTTTGAGCTAGCATCAGTGGTAACGATGAATTTTCCGTTTTCGAAATCAGGGAGTGATAAAATTGGTTCAGAAGTGAGTGCCTTCTTGAGTTGGTCTAGGGAAGTTTGAGCTTCCTGGGACCAGGTAACCTTATGGGAGTTTCCTTTGGTTAATTCCGTGAGGGGTTTCGCAATTTGGGCATAATTGCGTACAAATTTTCTAAAGTAGCCAGTAAGTCCTAAAATTCCCCTTAATTCTTTCATAGTTCTGGGGGGCTTGAGGTTTTCAACACATCTTATTTTATCAGGGTCTGGGGATATCTCTCCCTGGGTTACTACTACTCCTAAAAATTTAATTTTGGATTGAAATAAATTTACTTTCTCAGGCCGGCATTTTAAATTGCCTTGCCTGAACTTCTCGAACACCTTAGCTAAAGTTGCCAAGTGTTGCTCAGTGTTTTCCCCCACGCATATAATATCATCGACAAAATGAATTATATTCTTTAATCCTCTTAACAGGTGCAATAGGGGTCTACATAACGCGCTTGAACTTGTTTTAAGCCCAAATGGTACTCTCAAGTATTCATAAGATCCATATTCGGATGCTGAAAATGCAGTTTTATGGACATCCTTTTCGGCTATTTTCACTTGGTGGTAGCCTTGGGTAAGGTCCAAAGAAGTAAAAATTTTGTTTTTGCTTGAAATTGAGTCAAGAATTTCGTCTATTCTTGGTAGAGGAAATTTATCGCTAACTACTTGTTTGTTGAGAGCCCTATAATCTACAACGAGCCTAAAATCTCCATTCTTTTTTGGTACTAGGATCACTGGTGCGCTATACGGGCTTATACTTGGGCGTATAATCTCGTTCCTTTCTAATTCATGGATTTTATTTTTTAACCACTCTTTGTGCTTATATGGCACACGATATGGCTGTTTTGCTACGGGATTACCAGTCGTTAAAATTGAATGCTGATAAAATGGGATCAGACCGATATCATTCTCAGATGCAGAAAATACATCCTTAAAATTCCATAATAATTCGCATAACTTTTTCTTAAGTTCCATATCCGTAATATGATCCATTTTAAATTTGTTTAAAAATTGCGATTTAGTCAAAGGATATTCGTTATTTGAAGTTTTAATACCGTTAACTAGGTTTCTTTTTGAATTTTCCCATGTATTTAAATCGTTTTCCGTTAAAACCTCGATTTGGACTAAACAAGTCCCCTTTTTAATTGTAATTGTATCGTTTTCATGGTTATTGGTTACCCAAATAAAACCTTCCCCTTGGTCATAAGATATAATTTGTTCCTCGCATGACAGATTTTCGGGTATTTCAGACGGTGTCGCAAACCATATTTCTGATTTGCTAATTATTGGCTCGATCATTTGTGATATTTGAATTTTTTGCATCGTTTTGGGAGGGACTTTTGTTTTCCTTATCGCAAATCCGTAATATTTCTCTTCATTTTCATTGTTTATTAGATTCATACTGGCGCTATGCTGCGCCATTGCGGCATCTTGTGGCGTCACGTTGGGTTTTACTATGTTTTTCCACAATTCCACTATTTTCTTAATTTCATTTGATCTGTACTGTCGCATATCTCCTATTTTTACTTTCGCAGATTCAATGCTGTTATTATTTAAATTTACTTCATTTCTGCGATATCTTTCAGGATAATTGAATAAATTTCCAATTATGCCCTGTCTTTGCGAGACATGAGGTTCAAAATACTTCGACATTATACCATTAGAAATTTTGTTTACTGTTATGTTATCTTCGTAACCTCTGTTACGATTTCTTAAGGTAGAAACTTTTTCCTCCACCTTAGCTGGGTAGACCAACCTCTCGTTGGCTACGTCTAATAGTATTCTATTAGACCTTAGAAAATTTGCCCCTATAATAGCATCATATGGGAGATTATCGCATATAATAAAATTTGTCATGAAGGTTCTGTTGTCTCTTTTTCCGTTTAGGCAAATTGACCCTTTTGCATTTAATTTATGGCCTGTAACACTTGTTAAATTGGGATTATTAGGGTTCTTTTGTCGCCTAATGTGCAGAGGCAACATGTTAAATACGCAAGAGTTTATGATATTTACAGTAGCTCCACTGTCAACTAAGGCCGTAAAGTAAACGTTTTCTACACAAAAATCATTAAATATAGGTAACTTGTTAATAATATCACTACAAGAAGGCACTAGTATTGTTTTGGACCTATTAAATATCCCTGGCACCCTCGGGGTCCAACTTATGTTTCTGAGGGGCCTGAAGCGTTTCCCTGAGAATTTATTTCATTTGTCGGTACCTGTAATAGATATTCAGACGTATTAGGTTCCGTAGGCATATTTAAATGATTTACGTCTGCCTGTCTTTGCCATGTATTATTATGGTAGCGTGGATGTCTCGTGTCAGTGCCATTTGCTGGCGTTGACTGCCAGTGCCGTTGGCTTGTAAAATTTTCATTTCTCATCGGCAAATTTTCATGATTTCTATATTGCATTCTCGCATTATATTGACCTTGGCGAGTATTTGGGTTTTCAAACCGGTAATTAATTTGCCTGTTGGGGAAAGGGCTATACAAATTTGGTTGGTACGCATTATAAGGTACTGATTGGCGCAATCCCCCCTGGCTATAGCCTATTGCACGACCGGTGCTAAAATTTGTTCTTCTGAACAAATGGTTACCGTAATTTTGCGTATTACCGACAGCATTTCTTGGTATGGGATTGGTGACGTAGTGGCACTCTCTTGCTATGTGGCCAACACGATTGCAGTTATAGCACCTTATTATTGTAGGGTTAATGGGCTGAAAACGTACTGTTTTCTGCCTAGCGGGTTCTGGCGTTTTGTTTCTTTGTGCTACTGGGGAGTTATCCCTTGAAAAGAAATTGGGGGATGCTTGATCGCCCTTGAAGATTGGGTTCGCGTTTGAGTCGCCTAAGCTATTTATTTTTGCATTACTATGATTAGCAACCATTTTGTCAACTTCGATTAATCGTTCTACCTCTTGGACTGCAAGATCCAACGTCTGAATATTCTTGGATATTACTACTCTATATAGTTTCGGGGGTAGCCCTTGCAAAAAGGTATTTAGTATGACTTTTTCATACAGTTGCCCTGAACCACTTCCGTATTTTGCTTCTACAGAAATGCGTATATTATCCAGATATTCCCTTATATTTTGTGAAAAATCAAAGTTCACTACTCCATGTTTTAATTTATTTATTGAACTGGTTTCTATAAATCTCTCTTTGAATGCTTTTAACAAGTCATCAACCGTATTTATTGGCAAGTTGGCGTTATTTCCTATGGTATGTTCGACCTGTTTTAGAAAGGTTAGGGCCTGGCCTCTTAATCGTAGAAGCAGCATGTCTTTTAATGCTCCAACGTCTGTTTTTGTTAATTGTACAAACTGGGTCAATTGGATATTAAATTCGTCAATATCTGATTGACCATTGTATTCCGGGATAGATTTTGCAATCTCTATATTTTTGGCGACTAACTTTTGCACTATTAATAACTCACTGATTTCTTCCATCTTTTTTTTTTGCGTTTATATCAACTTAAAATTTTACTTAACCTATTTTGGGGGACTCTATTATCTCCTATGAGATATTCTAAAGGGTTTCCCTGTAGTAGCTTAGCGGCAATAGGCCTAATCAATTTTCTTATATGTCTGTATCTTTCCAAAAATTAAATTTGAATTACAAAGTTTAAATAGCCTAACTAGTTCGCAGTTTTCCTCCAATTTCCGACACGCGCCATTTGTACCATTGGAGTTGTATTTGTAGTGATAGAAAAGATTTGCTCGTGGCGATAGAGATTTCTCCTATAGCGCCACTTATAGCGCTGGAGATTGTGTCAACTAGGCTAACGACGCTCTCAGTTAATGAGAGAAAATTGAATATGTAGACATACGAGTGTGGCTTCTTCTTTCTTGAGCTATCTGGAGATCAGATCCCTTTGGGAGCATTTACCATGGAGACTGGCGAACTAGTTACCTATTATCGGACTAGACTCAGACATACAAGAGAAACAAACACATATTAAAAGACAATAGATTTATTGAACTTACATGCTTAGTTGTACAGCAACGGGTCACTTCAAAGACAAAAAAATGGTGACCGAGATTATTTGCGGTACTAATCGTCTTAAGTCTGAATACATATTGAAATTAAAAAACACATTTACCCCCACTCCCAAACGCAGTTCTTTCGTCCTGCGCTCTAGGGACTGCCTGCCATTGGCTCAAGCGACCCAAGGACGCAAATCTTCGTCCAATAATCTCTTTAAGATTTTTCAGATGATTCAGGAGTTCACACAGTTTTTTGCCATTTAAACTTCCTTAGAAATATCGTGCTTAGCATTTTGTTTTTGCTACTAATTATCTTAGCGAAATTCGAACGACTAGCGCCGTTGTCTGACTGAAGCTAGAAATGCAATTTCTCTTTTTGCTGATTATGAATTTAGACTCCTGGAAGCGGTATTTGAACTCAATTAGGGAACGTTTAATTTCTGCCCGAATCATCTTTAGAAGGAAAGAATCTTATATTTTAAATATATGGTATTCTACTGCTGGTGCAATATTAATACCCGCATAGAAAATTTTTTAATCTATATAATTTTTCGGAAACTTTGCAGAAGTCCAACAGACATGTCCATTATTTTCGTTTGATCAAAAAATATACTATGGTGCGGAAGGTCAAAGAAACGTTCTGCTAAAGCTGATTCAAAAGTTTTTGGTTTTCTATTGTATTTAAAATAGCAGCCTATGGAATTTTGATGTTGTTGTGGTATATTTTCCAAATTTTGCTGTGTCCTTCACACATGAAATTTGCCACAAAAACAAGAAATTTTGTATACCCCACATTGCATATTTTTCGAAATCTTATCTTTTCCATTATTCAGTACAGAGCCTATAGTTAGTCGGGATATAAAGCTGTTTTTGTATTATGTTTTTTTAGTTTTTTTTCTTAATTTTTGTGATAAAATTGGAATATACGGCGAAGTTATGTAATTATTTGTTTGATTTGACTCATCTTCCGCTATTCTTACCGATTCCATTAACTTTCTCTTAATTTGTTCTATTATTTGAGATATCATGTCTTCGGGATATCCAATACAAGTTAAGATGTCTTGAAGAACTAAAAGAACTAAATATAAAAACAGATGTTAAATCCTGACTCACTATTGGTTCTTTACTAAATGATGGAAAAGATAAGATTTCGAAAAGTATACAAAGTGAGGTACACGAAATTCCTTGTTCTTGCACTAAATTCTACGTGGGAAGGACACAGCAAACTTAGAAAATAGATTAAAACAACATTAAAATGCCATAGATTGCTCTTTTAAATACAATAAAAACCAGAAATTTTTGAATCAGCATTAGAAGAATATTTATTTGACCTTCCGCATCATAGTGTATTTTTTAATTAACAAAAATAAGGTACACGTCTGTTGGACTTTTGCAAAGTTTACGCGAAATTAAAGAGATTAAAAAAAAATTATCTATAGGGGTAGCAATATTAAAAGAATTGAAGGGGAATATAGATTAAATGCAATTTACAATAGCTTGACAAGAGGGCAGGTCGAAATTTCAAACAGTAATGTGTTACATAACAGTTCCCAAACAATTGTCAACCTTGTGAGCTAAGTTAGCAAATAAAAAAAAAATCCATTTTATGTATAAATCATAAGTTTATTTGACCTGTAACCAAATATAATGTTATATTGCTTGTATAGCTCAAATGATCTTAACCTTGTAGTTTTATTCAAATATATCATTTTGCTAGATCTCATGGCCAATCTGAAATTCTACGAGACACAATTTGGTGCACCAGAGGCAATCCTTTGTCATTTTTGTATACTTATTCAGGCTTTTATAGTGATTGCAGTATTTGGGAGGTTATTAAGGTTTGAGTTCTATTTGTTTGTTTGTTGTTTTTAGTGTTTTTTTTCTTTTTCTTTATAGGTTGCGTTTAATTTAATTGCTTTGTTCCACTGTTTTATTCAGATTGTACCTGTTTTTTTTCTCTTTTGAACTCTGTAAACAGAAAAGCATTGGGGTCTAAGAAACTTTTTTATCATTGTTGGGGAAGGGGTTAACTAACCAGGTTAAGTGAGGAAGGGTCTTGCTGCCCTCTGATCAGTTTCGAGGATTTCCCTGAACATGCCCAGAAAGTTTCAGCTTAATACCCTAAGCCGTCGCTCAGGTAATGCTGATAACATTTTTTGGCAACCAGTATGCAAATAGTGTATTTTGATTTTATTCAGTATCCCAAAAAATTTCCGGTAGGTGTCGAAGATTTTGTGTTTTAGTTTTACTCATAGCGTGTTTTAATTTTGCTCAGTATCCCCCGCCCAAATTCCTGAGATTGATCGCAAGTAAAAGTAGTCACAGGCCCTGAACATGCCCAGAAAGTTTCAGCTTAATACCCTAAGCCGTCGCTCAGGTAATGCTGATAAAATTTTTGGCAACCAGTATGCAAATAGTGTATTTTGATTTTATTCAGTATCCCAAAAATTTCCGGTAGGTGTCGAAAATTTTGTGTTTTAGTTTTACTCATAGTGTGTTTTAATTTTGCTCAGCATCCCCCGCCCAAATTCCTGAGAGTTATCGCAAGTAAAAGTAGTCACAGTCAGAATCAGTTGCAGTCTCAGTCACGTGTAGTCGTAGTCACAATTACAGTCATAGTAGAAATAGCCGTAGTAGTGGCCTTGAAATTTTCAATCGAATACCCTTAATCGTTCTTAAGATATTACAGATATAATTGCTTGGATGCACATAAGATAGCTTGGATGCACACAGTGTCTTTTGATTTAACCCAACATTCCCCAAAATTTCACCTCATTACCCTTAGCCTTTTTGGACACACCCAGGATTAAACATTTTTCCTTTTCGCAGTGATAAATCCTGCATGTAAAAAACATGGACAACTTGCAAAATTTTCATTCCTTACCCCAGGGCTGTGGAGGGCACGGCATCCCCGGAGCTATACTTTTTACATCTTTTGAATATTTTGAATAAGATGGCTTTTCAAAGTTTCTACCAGTGTTAAGATTGGCGTCTAAAAGGGAAGGATAAGGACTGGTTGTTCTCTGATCCCTCTTCAATATCCCCCCCCCAACATGCCTTGAAAGTTTAAAAAATTATATTCTCAGCCCTTCTTAAGATATTGCAGATATACCTTCTTGATAAACTAGATACACATAGTGTATCTTGACTTAGTTTAACATATCCCTCAACATTGCAAGAAATTTCACCTTAATATCCTTAGCCTGTTCAAACACACTCAGACTCGAAAACTCTCCTTTTTCCTAACGATAAACCTTGCATGTAAACAATGGGCAAATTGTATAATTTACAATCCTTGCTCTGTCACTGGGAGGGGGGGGTATCAACCCCGAAGGTATAGTTATTTGACCCTTGAACAATGTTGAACAAAGTAGATAACTGCCTCATTAATCTTAATCTTATCTTTAAGAGGAAATCTCTTTGGCTCTGTTCCTCAATTTTGCAAAGACCCCAAGGACGCAAAAAGTGTTCTGCTCCAAACTTCTTAACCGCAACTCCTTTAAATATTATTTAGAGATCCCAGATATTTGAATTAATTGACGAGTTCTAATCAAGTACTATCTAGAGAGATACCAATCATCAGCATGTCTTCAAGGTCTGTCAGAATGGCGGATTCGTCCTCATTTATCTTCAGCCACGCCAACTCCACTTTGACAGCTACGCTATACAGCATGGCTTGTACATCTCATACCTTGTTACTAGTGACGGGGTTCCAGTTTCAAACGCAGATATAGGGGATAAACCTGAAGTTGCTACCCCCTCAAGACGTCATTAAGCACACCTGGGTCTTACGTAATACTATAGCACATGTATAACGGTATAGTATACCTGTATGTTACGTAATAGGGGATATTTTACAAGAGATGCATGTGCTTGTTACGTTAATTTAAAGTAATTAACGTTAGGGCCAGGGTTTTTTTACTTCCGGATTTCTTTGTTGCTATGTAATAGGGAATGTTTACTTCTGCAAATTTTACATAATAGAGAGTGTTTTTCTTTAATTATTTAAAAGCCCACGAGGGCCATGAAAAAACCTACATGGTCCCCACTAAACCAAGATTTCTTTGGTTGTTACATAATAGAGTTTGTTTTCTTCAAGATGCAGGTGTATATTACATAATAGAGTATTGTTTACTCAAGCAAATGAATGCAGATGTATGTTACGTAATGTGTTTTTTTTTCTTCATGGTTTCTTTGGTTGTTATGTTTTTCCTTTTAGATGTTTTTAGATGTTTCTTCAAGAGGTTTTAAGACATTTCAAGACGTTTTTAAGACATTTTTCTTCAAGACTTTTTTCAAGACGTTTCAAGACATCTCAAGATGCTTTTAAAGATTTTTTTGTTGTTATGTAATAGGGAATGTTTACTTATGTTTAAGATGACACATTTTTACGTAACATACTAGACCGTACCACTATGCATAAACGTGCTAAGTCCCCTTTTTCAAGTTTTACAGTAAAGAGAAATTAAACTTAAAAAAAAGCCTGATAATTGGAAAATTCCTGAAAGGTGTTTTCAAAATAATTATCCAGGCAAACTTTGCCTGCTTTTTCCAGTGGCAATGTTGTAATTAGTCTATTACTCATAGTTTGTTAGGAAATACAGTGAACGCCTTTAAGCAACAGACTAATTACATACTAAATCACAACAATTATAATTTAGTTTTATTTATATTTGTCGAAAGGTCGTATCTCCATTATTATACATTTTCATAAGAGCAAATAAAAAAACTTATAACTTATTTATTTCCCCTCTGATAACTTGAAAACAAAAACAGATTGATATGCATTGATTTTACATATCTCTCCGTTTTTGTTTTATAGTCATCGGAGGGAAAATAAAAACGTTCTGAGGTTTTTTATTTGCTCTTATGAAAACTATAATTATGGAGATACGACCTTTCAACACGACTGACGATATTCAATAAAAACATGTTTCTGTTTTGCGAGCCACATATGTTAGAATTAAGTGTTAGAGTTTCTAAGGACTCAGTAAGGTATAGAGGAGCTGAGGAACAAGGATAAGACCCCCTCACTCCTCTTTACCCCTCATTGCTTCACGTCAGAGGTCGTTACAAGACTGTACTTTCTTACGAGAGATTACATGACTTGTGAGACTGTACGTTCAAAGCTGCTGTTTTTAGAAAATGAGTTTCCATAACATTATTGTACAAGCAGAGAGTATTTTAGACTCTCAAACTTTCTGTCGTTAAGATTTTTGTACCTATAGTTTGTATACTCCTTTCCTGAATACTTGAGTATCTTTATCTCCACACAAATGATGCCTTTTGTTTCCTACCTCTTCTCTTTGGTTTCTCAATTCTTTCGTCAGGGTGAGTACTTACACTACAGCTTGGTTCATCTTCAAGCCCTGCTCCTTCAGGTGCTTTAAGGGCCACAGATTCCTGACTGTTTTCTGCCAGATTTTCTTCATCACTGTCGAAGACAGGCTCATATTCTTGCTCATATCCTGAACCTGGTCCGTTCAGGTTTTGGTGCTCTGGTCCATTCAGGTTCATATTTTCTGCTCAGTTTGGGGATAGGGTTTTTGTTATGTGGACTGAAAACATTTATGCTTAAATACAACTGGGTATAATGGGACTGGGTACGTTAATGCAAAAACACTAGCTTCAGCGCTAATGGACCAAAAACTTTGTCGAGAATGTACCAGTTGGCGTAAAAAAGATTCTAGGTAACACTCATAACTCCAGTTCGCTAATAAAAAGCGGACTGAACATGTTTATACATAACGGTACAAAATTATCAAATTGTTTGTAGTAATACTGCCCCCCCCCCAAGAAAAATGTTCCCATCAAAAATGATTTTTAGGTTAAATGTCGTAATACTAGGAAAGGCAACAATTCATATTAGTCCAGTAAATTTAAGAAACTCTGGGACAAAATTGCAATATAAAAGATTTTTTCACCGCCTTGTAGAGAAAAAAATTCTCTACAACATACCAAAAGTTCCCAAAAATCTCCTTGGCTGAACAGGGTAAAAAAAACAGGGGAAAGGGGGGAAATTGGAAAAATTCATGGGCAGATTTATTGTGTGACCGAATTTCACGTCTGCTCTTTTTCTGCACGGAGAACTCGGAAAAAGAAAGTTATATTGTTTTATCGCTGGACTTGGTTCAATTTTTCCCTTTAGCGGGGAAGAGGGGGAGAGGACAGTATCCTCGAGAGTTCTGCGATATGGCTGGTCAAAATGTTGCCCCCAAAGTTATTTGACTCTATGATTTCAAAAAATATGGTATTAGATTCTTACATTGCTTTTATGCAGTGTTTTCACCGTAGGGGAGGCAATGCATCGGGTTTTCGGAGTACGTGGGCATATTTAATTCGACTATATAATAGAAACATAAGACAAAACTAATTGTAAAAAGTGAAACAAATCAGGTAACTTCGGTAATCACAGCAAAAGATAATTACGGTTTTGATTGAACTAAAATAGGATAAGATCAAGGATTTGTACTAAACATCGTCTTCTTCATAGTTATCTACAAAAACATCTTTATTGGAACACACAATCCCTTGGCAGTCTTTGCAAGCAAGTGTGGAAGGCAATCCATTTTTTTTGCTACTACACCGCGAACTGTCCCTGTTGGAACGCGTGCAGCTCTAACGGATCACATTTGGTGAGGAGGAGGAGCAGATGAGGAGGAGTAGGTGTCTGATGAGGAGGAGTATGATGTCTGCCATGATCGGAGTGAGGCGTCCATCACGTAATCGCCAACCCCAGTCTTTCGGGCTAGAGTCCGACGCAGTGTTTTGCAATTCCCTTACCTGATAGCAGACTCTATAATAATGGAATTTCACAGCCGATGGAGTTGGTGGAAGTCTCTCTGGGTTCACAAAAGTTGATGTCTTTGAGCAGTGCAGTTTTCTAAAGAAAATCCTGTACCTAGCTTTGCTGAGACCCTCCCCTTTCCTAGCTTTGTAGAAAAACGGCAAAATATTTTCATCGGCTTGCTGGACTTCTTCCTTCGTAGAGCCTACATTAACGAATACTTCACATTTATTCCTAAATTCTTCATGGCTTTTCAGAAAATGGCAGGACAGCCTGCTTTCTTATCCCAAACAAACGGGACGTCGTGTCGCAACCAAGAAGAGCGTGGTCAACAAGAATAGAGTGACAAACCTTTTCCGGCAATCTTTTGATAAAGTTTATGTGCCAGTATTTAGTTGACAGCGCTCCTGACTTGGTACTGGTTTCGAAATAGAGATCCGTGGCTTCCGGAGGTAGAAGATGGAGGAGAAGGATCAACAAATCCGTGTGGTTTCCGACTACTGGGGTTACCCTTTCCTTGGCTGCATTAAAACCTGTTAGTGCAATCAGAACGTCCGCATCTCTCTCTGCATGAAGGACATTGAGGCCGGCTTGGACAAGCTTCGTACCAATAGCTCGAATAATGTTCTGTTTATTGTTGGGATTCCGCAAGAAGTCTCCTCCTTTTTCCTTTGCAGCTTCATACTCAGTGCGAAATCAACGGTCGGACACTGGATACCTTTCGTTCGTCTAGCCTAGGTGATATCTTTGGTAGACGGACAAGAAGTGTAACCATCGAAGACGACGGAAAAATTTGAATACTTCTGTGTCACGAATGAAACGTAGCTGTTGCAAATATGTTCAAAAGTGTTTCCTGTTTTCTATGGAACTTGCTGGAGCAGCCATCCACCATCGATCCCGTATTTTCTGGCTCTTTTGATATGACGTTCGTAGGTTCTGCCTTTGCTAATTTCCAAATAGCTTTGGCTAGCTCCGATTTATCTGGTTGTCACGGCTGGCTTGATGATTCGAAAAGGGCAATAGGATAGCTGGTGAGTTCAAATCTGGGAGTTTCTTTCATATCCCCTCCGGAGAGAGCCCAGGTTAAAATCTATCGCTTCTTCTAATTACAAACATCCCATCCGTGACGTCTTTTATACTGCTTCTGGTTACTTTATTTCAGCTCTTCCATTCGCTGAAGAAACGAAAGAGCAGGTTTTCAGCTGGTTTTT
Organism: Artemia sinica; assembly: GCA_027921565.1. Lineage (NCBI taxonomy): Eukaryota > Metazoa > Arthropoda > Branchiopoda > Anostraca > Artemiidae > Artemia > Artemia sinica. The sequence goes on along the minus strand of CM051263.1, from coordinate 29,133,291 downwards.
CTAAACCATACGATTTGCAAATGAGAGTGATATGCAATGCTGAATCTATAAGCTTGTGTGCTCTCATGGCTCTTGAAACAGCCTTACCGCTAAGGATATTCTTAATGGTGCTATCGGCATATAGGCATTCGAGCACTTCTTTTATTCTTGTTTCCGTCATCAAGTGCCTGATCGCTACAAGAAAGCTCATATGGCAATGGAGACCACCGATAATTGGAACTCCTGCCTTGAGATAACTATCAGCAGGCTCAGCATTGATGATGTTCACCGCTTTCATGTACAAAGGTTGTTCGAAAGTAATAACTGGTACCATTCCGTGCTGGAGTGCTTTGTCGGAGATAAAACGAAAGGTCGGGTATACACAAGAAAGATCGGAGGGATTATAGTCGATCATAGGCAAAAAACAATCGATGAAGTGCCTTTCTATGACCCATGGTGAATTGCTTATATAAATCCACTCTATCCGACACGTTTCGTGTCATGTATGCAGCTTGTATGCCATAGTAGGTCAATGCCATCGATCTTGTCGTCGACCGTGATGGTCGGGAAGAGTTTATACACAAGACTGTTCTCCTGTTGACTTCTGTTGTAGAAGAAGAAAGGCACTTGTCCAACCTGCAGGAGTACTTCAAGGTTCACAGCTACTCCTGGGATTATGATTGGGAATTTGGGTAGCCTTGGTGTGGCAGCTGCTAGCATGCCCATCCCATGGAAAGTACCTTTTCTGTCGTTAGTGCAAATGTTGTGGTTGACATTGTCACCAATGAACTGGATGAACGTTTTAAAAGTCATTCCTGGAAATTCTTCACCATGAGTTACTGCGGCAGAACGCTCGAATCGAATCACTTCAGAGTAAAAAGTTATTATTTTTTGATCGGAAAATGTAATTATTTTTTGTTGTTGTTGTTGTTGTTGTTTAGACCAGGGCACTTCAACTACGTTAAACAACATGGCTATCTCAAAATTTTGATCGGATGTGTTTGGGGATATGATGGGCGTGAGAGGGGCGTTAGTCGCTCTCCCATGACTTTCAACTATTAAAAATGGCCATAGCCCTTTCAATTCCCAATCGAATGAGCCCTTTTGAAGTTTCTACGACAAAACTTTCAATATAAATCTTACATATCCCCAGGGCATAACTTACAACCCTTGCCCTGAGTGCTGGGGGAGGGGTGTCATTCTCGAAGACCTAATTTCCAGAACTTTCTATTACGTTAAAAAAAAAGGCTATCTGAAAATTTTGATTGGATGTGTTCGGAGAAATGATGTGCGTGAGAGGGGTGTTAGTTACCCTCCAATCAATTTCGACTATTACAAAGGGCACTAGCCCTCTCAATTTTGAATTGAATGAGTCCCTTTTGAAGTTTTACGACAACTCAATCTGTAAAAACCTTATATGCCCCCAGGGCAGAACTTACAACCTTTGCCCTTGGGGCTCTGGGGGGTTTGTAATCCTTAAATACATAATTTCTAGAACTTTTAACTACGTTGAACAAAATGGCTATCTCTAAACTCTGATTGAAGGTTTTTTGGGAAATGGTAGGCGTAAGAGGGGGGGGGGGTGAATTACTCTCCACTGACTTTTGACTATTAAAAAGGGCGATTTCAATTTTCAATCAAATGAGCCCTTTTTGAAATTTCTATAACAACTTACTATATAAACTTTATATGCCCCCAGGGCATAACTTACAATCCTTGCATTGAGGGCTCTGAGGGGGTTATCATCCTAAAAGACCTAATTTCAAGAACTTTCAACTACGTTGCACAAAATGGATATCTCAAAATTTTGATTGAATGTGTTTCGAAAATTGTGGGCGTGAGAGAGGCGTTTGTCGCTCTGGAATCCATTTCAACTATTAATAAAAAAGGCACCAGCCCTTTCAATTTCCAACTGAATGAGCCCTTTTGAAGTCGCTACGCTTTCAATAAAAACCTTATACACCCCAAGAGGCATAACTTACAACCCTTGCCCTGAGGGCTGTGGGGGGGGGGGAGGGTTGCCATCCTTAAAGACCTAATTTCCAATACTTTCAACTACGTTGAATAAAATGGCTATCTAAAATATTGATTTGATGTGTTTGGAGAAATGATGGGCGTGAGAGGGGGGTTAGTTGCCTTCAAATCGCTTTCGACAATTTAAAAGGGCACTAGCCCTTTGAATTTCCAATCGAATGAGCCCTTTTTCAAGTTTCTACGATAAAGATGTCATTAAAACCTTGTATAACTCCTGGGCATTCCTTATAACCCTTGCCCTGAGGACTGTGAGGGGAGTGTCCTGCTCAAAGGTATAATTTCCTGAACTTTGAACTGCGTGGAAGAAAATGGCTATCTCAAAATCTTTATTGGATGTGCTTGGGGAAATGGTGGGCGTGCAAGGGGTGTTAGTTGCTTTCTAATCCCATTCGACTATTAAAAAGGGCACTAGCCATTTCAATTTCCAATCGAATGAGCCCTTTTTGAAGTTTCTACGACAACTCGTTATATAAAAACCTTATATGCCCCCTGGGTATAATTTACAACCCTTGCCCTGAGGGCTCTGGGGGGGCTGTCATCCTCAAAGACCTAATTTTCAGAATTCAAAAATACGTTGAATAAAATGGCTATCTCAAAGTTTTGATTACATGTGTTTGGGGAAAAGGTGGGCGTGAGAGGCGGGTTAGTTGCCCTCTAATCACTTTCGACTATTTAAAAGGGCACTAGCCTTTTGAATTTCCAAACGAATGAGCCTTTTTTAAAGTTTCTACGACAACGCCTTCTATAAAAAACCTTATCTGCCCCAAAGGCATAACTTACAACCCTTGCCCTAAGGCGGACTGTACTTAAAACATAATTTCTATCTGAAAATCAACTACGCTGAACAAAATGGCTATCTCAAAATTTTGATTGGATGTTTTTCGGGAAATGGTGGGCGTGGAAGGGGCGTAAGTCAACTTCCAATCACTTTTGACTATTAAAAAGGGCACAAGCCACTCCAATTTCCAATTGAATGAGCGCTTTTCGAAGTTTCTACGACAACTTCTTCGATACGAAGTGCCCTGCTCCAAAGGAAAAAATTAATAAATAATACATTGTGCCAACATCGTTCTTATGTGCCCCCAGGGCATAACTTAAAACCCTTGCCCTGAGGACTGTGAGAGAGTTTCCTCCTCTTTACTTATTCTCCGTTTCTTGTGTCGTTCTCAAATGTCCCCGTTCTTTACTTAAGTAGCGCGATCGCACTGCCTATGATTTATGCAACAACTTTCTATATAAACCTTATATGCCCCCAGGGCATAACTTACAACCCTTGCACTGAGGGCTCTGAGGGGGCTATCATCCTAAAAGACCTAATTTCCAGAACTTTCAACTACGTTGAACAAAATGGATATCTCAAAATTTTAATTCGATGTGTTTGGGAAAATGGTGGGCGTGAGAGGGGCGTTAGTCGCTATCCAATCACTTTCAACTATTAAAAAGACACTAGCCCTTTCAATTTCCAAATGAATGAGCCATTTTGAAGTTTCTACGACAACGCTTTCAATAAAAACTTTATATGCCCCCCAGGGCATAACTTACAACCCTTGCCCTGAGGGCTGTGGGGGGAGGGGTTTTCATCCTTAAAGACCTAATTTCCAAAACTTTCAACTACGTTGAATAAAATAGCTATCTAAAAATTTTGATTGGATGTAATTGGGGAAAAGGTGGGCGTGAGAGGGGGGTTAGTTGCCCTCAAATCACTTTCGACTATTAAAAAGAGTACTAGCCCTTTGAATTTCAAATCGAATGAGCCCTTTTTCAAGTTTCTACGACAAAGATTTCAATAAAAACCTTATATACCTCCAGGGCATAACCTATAATCCTTGCCCTGAGGGTTGTGGCAGAGTGTCCTCCTCAAAAATATGTTTTCTATCTGGAAATCAACTGCGCTGAACAGAATGGCTATCTCAAAATTTGTATTGGATGTGTTTGGGGGAATGATGGGTGTGGTGGGGGGGGGGGGCTAGTTGCCCTCCAATCACTTTCGACTATTGAAAAGGGCACTAGCCATTTGAATTTCCTATCGAATGAGCATTTTTTGAAGTTTCTACGACAACGCCTTCTTTAAAAACCTTATATGCCCCTAGGGCATAACTTAAAACCCTTGCTCTGAGGGTTGTGGGGAAGTGTCCTCCTCAAAAACATATTTTCTATCTTGAAATACACTACGCTGAACAAAATGGCTATCTCAAAATTTTGATTGGATGTATTTGGGGAATGATGGGCTTAGGGGGGGGGGGGCTAGTTGCCCTCCAATCACTTTTGACTATTAAAAAGGACACTAGCCACTCCAATTACCAATCGAATGAGCCCTTTTCGAAGTGTATACGACATTTCCTTCGATACGAAGTGCCCGGGTATGGAGAAAAAAAAAAAACACATTGTGCCCACATCGTTCTTTACTCAGGTAGTGCTAGCGCGCTGCCTATGAACGAAATTTTTGACGGGAGAAATTCTCCACAGGGAGATTTTCCACGGGGGAAAACCTTCCATTGGGGGGCGGGGGTTTCCGAAAAAAGGATATCCTGTATGATTTGAAACACGATGAAAAATTAATAAGATAAGTTTCTTTCAAATGAAAGTAAGGAGAACTTTCCAGGGGTAATTGTCTGCAGGAAATTTTGGTGGGATATATTTCAGCGAGGATAGCAATGTTTAGAGGGAATATTTTTTTGGGATGGGGGAATTCCCGCGGAAGGAGTTTTCCATGGAGGAATTTCATTTCCTCGACATTATTTGAAACAAAAACAGAAATTCAAAAAAAAATTATTTTTTTCAACTGAAGGTAAGGAGCAACATTAAACTTAAAACGAACATAAATTATTCTATATAAGAGGGGGAATAGCCTATCCTATCCCTGCCACTTATTAAAATTATTAACTGAGGGGCCTGTCAGATAAGAAATAGGAAAACATCGAAGCATTACCCATGCCCTTTACATTGCTATATCATTTCAATGCACAAGCGAATCATCAGAGGCAACGCTGTAGCAATGCCTATAGTAAAGGCCATACGGCTCCAATGTTTTATTATTATTATTTATTTTTTTTTCCCCAGAGGCACTTCATATGGGAGGGGTCGTCGTCGTAGAAGCTTCAAAGGGGGCTCATTCGATTGGAAATCGAGAGTTCTAGTGTCCTTTTTAATAGTCGAAAATGATTGTAGGGCAACTAAACCCCCCCCCCCCCCCCCCCACGCCCATTATTCCCCCAAACTGATCCAATCAAAATTTTGAGATAGCCATTTTGTTCAGCGTAGTTGATTTCCCGATAGAAAATATATTTTTGAGGAGGATAATCCCCCACAACCCTCAGGGCAAGGGTTTTAAGTTATGCCCTGGGGGCATATAAGGTTTTTATAGAAGGCGTTGTCGTAGAAACTTCAAAACAGGCTTATTCGATTGAAAATTAAAGAGCTAGTGCCCTTTTTAATAGTCGAAAGTGATTTGAGTGTAACTAGCCCCCCTCCCCCCACGCCCATCATTTCCCCAAACACATCCAATAAAAATTTAGGGCAACTAGCCCCCCCACGCCCATCATTCCCCCAAACACATCCAATCAAAATTTTGAGATAGCCATTTTGTTCAGTGTAGTAGATTTACGAATAGAAAATATGTTTTTGAGGAGGACAATCCCCCACAACCCTCAGGGCAAGGGTTTTAAGTTATGCCCTGGGGGCATATAAGGTTTTTATAGAAGGCGGTGTCGTAGAAACTTCAAAAAAGGCTCATTCGATTGGAAATTCCGAGGGCTAGTGCCCTTTGTTATAGTCGAAAGTGATTTGAGGGCAACTAACCCCCCTCTCACGCCCACCTTTCCCCCAAACACATCCAATCAAAATTTTAAGACAGCAATTTTATCAAACGTAGTTTTAAGTTCTGGAAATTAGGTCTTTGAGGATTACAACTCCCCCAAAGCCCTCAGGGTAAGGGTTGTAATTTAAGGATTTTCCGAATCCTTCATATTATTTCTTATGGAAGGGAAGCTCGTTTAAACTTTAGAGAGGGCTCATTTGATTGAAAATTGAAAGTTCTTGTTCACTTTTTAAGAGTAACAAGAGATTGAAGGGCAACTAGCCCCTCTCCCTCCTCCATTCCCTAAATGCACCAGATAAAAATTTTGAGATAGACATTTTGTTAAAATAGTTCAAAGTTCTGATAACAAAAAAGTGTCAACACAGCCCACCAGGGCCCAGGGGTAGGCGTTGTAAGTTATGCCCTGGGGCATAACTTATTAAGGGGGGTTTATAACTTATTGGAAGGGATTTTGTATGGGAAGAACCCATAGGAAATCTATTATATTTATCCAATTATAAGGTTAAAATACATACTCTGTGATAGATGCAAAATTGCTTTGGCACACGAATTCCTATTAAGGTCAAACCCAAACAGTCGTGATCCCTTTTTGTCATTAAGTGAAATGGTCTAAACCCCCCTTATTGGAGCAATTTTTTCAATCCATTCATTGTTGTCAATCGCTGTCCACAAGTAATGCAAGCTGTCTATTGTTCATATATAAGGTTTTTATCAAAGAGGTAATCGTATAGACTTTGAAAAAATCCTCATTCAATTTAAATTGAAAGTTCTAGATCCGTTTTTTAAAGTCAAGAATAATCGGACAGTGAGCTCCCCCCCATGCCATAAAAACTTGAAACTTTTTGCAATCAAAAACGAACAAGAATTAATTAAAAAAAACTTTCCGAAAAATAAGTTTTTAAAAGAAAAGTAAAGTCCAATTTAAACTTAAGCTCAGGAGATACAAATACCTGTTAAAATTCAAACTCAAAACGACCAGAAATTACTATTAAAGAATAAATGAAACCCAAAACGAACAGAAATTAAATAAACAATTATAGCAAAAAACATACAACAAGTAATAATATAAATGAATAAATAGATCTTAAAGCGAGTAATGCTTAGATTGAATATGAAAATCAAGCTCAAAACTAAAACAAATATTTTGCTATTAAAGCATAAATGAAACTTAAAACGAACAGAAATTAATAAACATTCAATGCGAACAAACATACAATATATATTAATGTAAATGAATAAATAAATCTTAAAACGAGTGAAACTTAAATTGAATATGCAATTCAAGTTTGAATCGAATAAAAATAACAACAAACAAGAATTTGGGTATCGTCTCACTGCAGAAGCCTAAAACCTACTGCGTCATTGGCGCTTTACTGAAAACGAATTATATTACAAATGTTTTCTTTTGTACTTAATATTGAAAATAAACATTAAAATTAAAGTAAAATTATGAACTGATGAGCTTTTAGCAATTAATATCATTATGCATCAAATATTCAGTTTAATTTATTAGTTCTTTTCAAGATTGGTCAAGAAAAATACAGTTTCACTACAAGCAAAATTTTGATACTGCCCCCTTCTTTAACTGTAAAAACCTAAAGCCTTCTGCGTCATTGGTGCTTCACTGAAAACGAATTACTCGTATGTTACAAATTTATTTTTTTCCAGTTCTTACAGCATTGAAAATGAAAATAAAATTACAGTGAAAAAAAAACTTGAACTGATGGATCTTTCAACAACTAATATCATTATATATCTAATATTCAATTTGATTTTGTTTATACTTTCCAAGACTGTTCAAGACTCATATAGTTTTGCCATTTTTTTTAACTCTGCCATATTTTGTAACTAATCGTGTTAGTTTTTATGTAAACATTCTATGGCTTCTAGGCATTTCTATTTGAGCGGAAAACTGCACCTCAAACTTTGTGGAACATGCATTTTCTTGCATGAAACACCAAAATATAACAAAATGTCAAGTTTCGGAGTGTTCCACCACTCGCAATTAAGTGCCATTGGTATTTTTGAATCCGCATGTTCAATTTCGGGGCTGAAGGGTACGCTAATTCTCGTAGCAGCCCCATTCCGTCGTGGTATGGTTCACATTTTCAACATCTGGTGTCCGGACTATCATATAATCTACCAAGCCTACAACTACCCCAAATCAGGAGGGAAATTTACGAGGGTGACGCTTCATATTAAACATAAATATTGTTTTCAAACAATTTATATCTCTCACAATATCTTGATAATATTTGAGTTTCAAAAGGCTTTCACCCCGAGAGGATCGATGATTTACGTGGATAAAGCCTTTGGGGAAAAAGAAGCGATCGACACCCCAACAATGGACACGAAAATTCCCTCAGTAAGTGCTTCTAAGACTCTTTAAAACATGCCTGAAACATTTGCTCATTAAATTTATAGCTCTTAGTATGGACCCGAAGGGTCCATGTATGCTCATTATACGTTTAGATGATAGTATGTTCTAAATACATCCGAAGGCCCCCTTTGGAGGCCCATGTATGATCCTTACACCTTTAGATGGTAGTACGGTATTAATACATCCGAAGGGTACCTTTATATGTATGGTCATTAAATTCTTAACTGGTATGGTCTTAATACTTCCGAGGGGTCACATTGCCCATCTATGGTCATTATGTACTAGTGAGCTCCTTCAAGCTCAAGCTTAACTCTTCTATTCTTTTTTCACAGGATGAAATTTTTCAATGAGCTAATGAGCTCCTATTCTTTTGTAGGTTCACATATCAACATCTCAAAGGAGCCTAAGACCTCTATGAGGATACTGAAACATTAATTGATATACAACAGGCCCCAAAGAATAGTGAAATTGATGTGAATTATAGTGTGGGAATGAACCACGTTAATGCAGCTACCACTATGTTCGATTTAGACATTTTTGTGCGGGATTTAGGGCTTGAGAAAGAGTATGATAGGGTAGATTATGAGTAACATCCAATGATCCTGAGAAACTACCCACCCCGCAAAGTGATGAGGGGGAGCAGGATAAAGTGGTACCGGTTCCCCTCCCCCTGTACTACCGGAATTTTATTTAGCTAACTCCGGTCTACATAGTATTTTTATTTTTAGGGCAGAGTTTGGAGACTAACCTCATTTTCTACCTTAACCGCAGCAATTTTATTCTCGCACATGGCCCTAATCACTTTAGTTTACGTATCTGATTTACCATACAAGGATAGGACCATCACTAAAGCTGCGGAATAAAGGTGTTTGATGACTCAGGCAGTTCTCAATTATTAATTGAAGAGTGAAAACTTGTTTAACGCATCCTCCCTCCTACCTAAACCCCACAATCCTTCTTTTAAATTTTGTCTTCAACATCACTAAGTCTAAGAAAATAGTCTTATCATACATAGTAATTTACTTCGTACTAAAACCAAACTAATGCCTCTATAATTAACACGCTCAATTTTATCATCTTTGTTACTGAGGATTTTAATTTAAGTTTTCCATGTACTTCCCTGATTTCAAAAATCATATTCACAATCTTCAGTAATTTACCTTTAACTTATTGCCAGCATTATAGTGTGTACAAGTGGTAGTATCCATAAGGATCCAGTAGACATAATGCACTCGTATGTCAGCAAGATTTTGGCACTTCTCGAAAACCACATTTGGGAGGCAGGAGGGTGCGACAGCATTAAAGTATCCATCGCACTTAAAATATTTTTTTAATGAAAATATCGGTAATTTGTAATAGCACTACCTAAAAACGGAATTGCACACACCTCACCCAGACTTGCACAATCTTGAGGGTGTTTTTCAGATTGGGTGGGTAGTATTTTAAAAGAGTAGAAAGTCACAATGAAAATGGGACTGCGTCGATTGTTTTATATATAGAAAGATTAGAGGATAATATTACGAAATATAAAAAAGAATTTATTTTAAGAGTTGGAAGAGGAAAGGGTGCAAGATATAATGCAGATTTAAAAGGATGTACAAGGTACAACGATTCTCTTTCGATTCGGGCTTTGAGTGCTTTAAATATTCAGTCCTTGTCGCTGGGCGCAAACCGAGGTAAAGGATGTTAGTACAATGCATTTGGACAACTTGGCAGTCAATGGGGTTGGGGTGGGGTCAGAGTTTCCTAAAGTTGATTTTAATTGTTTGACGGGGCATTATGCTGTAACACTTAATGGGATAAACATTTTTGAGAGGGCGAATGAACATTTAAATATTGGGGTTTCAGTTTTACGATATGATACAGAGTCTGAAGAGGGGGATCTTAAAGATAAAAAGAGTGTTTTATATTTAGTAAGGGCTCCGTCCATTGACTCAGTGAAACACTGGGCATGGTTTCTCTACGAGCCTGCCAAAGACCCTGATTCAATTAGGCATGTATTTCCAATTGGACATATTAGTCGGGTTTTAACTGGGGGTAAAAAGGAACGTAATGGGACATGCTATTATTGTCCAATGTGTCTGTCTAAATTTCGGACAGTTAAAATTGAAACACCACTAGAAGCACTGTAAGCGTCATAGATACCATTCAGTGGAGACGGTTTCAGGCAATAATGCCACCCTGTGATTTAAGAATATCCTGAATTGACTCCTGCAGAGTGACAAGGTAGTATTAGAAATCGAAGCCAAACTCATGAATGTGTGTGATCCATCAAATTTCAATTGTTTTAAAAAACATAAAGCCATTGCAGTCTGTTTTACCCACGGGCAAACAAATTCGAGTAATACAATGCAAGTGGTAGATGTATATGAGACATTGTGTGGGGAAGATTGTGTACGCGCAGCTATGGCTGCACTTACTGAAACTGCCAATAGGTGAATTTCACGGCTTTCCATACTAATTATCCAATGACTCTATCAATATTTGTTGGGTGTGTACAGAAAAATTTATTGAGTGTAGTGGGGATTCGAAAGTCCGCCATAATGATAAGTTAAGTAATCCTCTTCTATCAAGAGGGAGTAACTTCCGAGGGGTTGCGCATAAATCGTGTAATGTAAATGTTAAGCAGCAATAATTTGTATCTGTTTAAATGCACATTTCCAACAACGATTTGAAATTCACATTACCAGCGTTGGCACGTTTGCAGAAAGGTAAAGTAGTAGATGGCGTATGGGTGGATGGGTCTTTTTCTTATAACATCATACCCAAATCATCTTAGAAGTTACTTCTCTTAGAATTCAAATGGTCCACAGTTGAAAATAGTAATACGTACTTGAAGAAAATCCGTTTTTTTAAATTCCCATAGTTTCTTCCCCCAGTCTATGACTTAACTCATTCCAGTACAAAAACGCGACAATTTTAATAGTTTCTCCTCCTTAAACAGCACTCTTCAGATGATGAAATGTATGATTTATTAACTTATAAGGGCATATACCCGTATGAGTACTGCAAATCCATCTCAATGCTGCGTAAGGACAAATTTCCATCCATCGAAGCGTTTTACGATTCACTTCACGATCGTCAACATACCACTGCCGGTTATGAATTTTCTAAAAAAGCTTGGGGTAAGGGAGGGAGTAAAAATGGGGAGGATTATTGTAAACTGTACCTGGTAAATGATGTATTGACGTTGTTAGATATTGTCAGTAAAAACACGGATAAAATTAATGAGGAATTTAGGTTGGATTTGGGTTATTATTTTCAACTCTTCATCTGGTGATGGATTTAATTCTTAAATTCAGTTATGCAAAAAAAGGGCCGATTACCGACGTGGATCAGCGATTATTTGTAGAGAGATACATGCGAGGAGGGCATGTTTTTCACATGGATCGTATTCTAGAAACCAATCCAACTGGACAAAGCAGTGGTGAAAAGTCAAATGTGGTTGTCTTGGATTTGAATTCCTTTTATCTTGTGGGCAATATCTCACTTCTCTTTGACGTGTGGGAAGTACAAATGGCTGGACGATCCTTATCCTTCAATTTTCCCCAACATTTACACTGTTGAGGAGAATGGAAAGAAAGGACGGTTTTTCGAAATTAATGGTGAAATACCTTTGGAACTTCATGATTCGGTAAAGGACTTTGTTTTACCATGCGTATAAAGACCGGTGCCAAGGGATTCACTGAGTCCCTATAAGTTATCTTTGGTAGACGATGGGGGTATGCACATGACACCTTCAAAACGAAAGCTTATTGTCGACCTTCATCCAAAACAGAATATTGTTGTAAATCACGTTCTTTTGCGGTGGATGCTCTCCAATGGTTTCAATATCAAAAAGATTCATAGTGCCTTCAAGTTTGACCAGAAGCCGTACATGAAGACGCTTATTGACACCGTTGTCAGTAAACGATCTGAGGCAAAAAAAAGGTCGAAAAAGAGACTTTTAAACTTATTTTAAATTCGGCATTTCGTAAAATGTGCGAGAAAGTACGCAATAGAAGTCTTTGTGATGTTGCGACCAACCCAAAAGAATGGGCCCGAATAATTGCAGATCCAAATTTCACATTGTTCACGATCATAGACTCCACTCTGGTCCTTTTACATAGGAAAAAAGAAACTTAGTTTTAAACAAAAACAACGCCAATAGTAGCGCCATATTAGAAATTTCAAATAAACTCATGTTGAAATTTTATTACAATGTGAGTAAGCTACAATGTTCGGGGGAGGAGCAAGTTCAAGTGTATTATAGAGACGCTAATTTACTGCTGTTAAAAGTTAACACAGATAGTTTGTTGAATGTTTTAGCAAATGGTACGCACAGTAGCTCTCGAAAGGACTACACCAATTGTGACGAGTCTACTAATCCGGAACTAGTGAAGTACCAGGCCCCAAATAAGTTGATTTTTTTAAATCCGAGGCGGGGAGCGACACTCTATCCAAAAGTGTTCTTGCAGGTCCGAGGATGTGCTGTTTGCAAACGAACAATGAAGATATCAAACCAGTCTGCAAGGGGGTGCCTAGACACTATGTAAAAAAAATTCAATATGCGGGTTCATAGGAACTGTGTAGCGAATAATTTAGTTCCAAGAGCAAAGGTCATGGCCATTCACTCTTTAAAATTTCGAGACTATACAGTTCGAAAAAAAATGCCATGTCGTTCATATCGGACAAATTCTATGTTCGCGCGGACGGTGTGAGTGTACTACCACACGGTCACTATCTTACTTCAGATCGAGACGTTTGTGTAGATTAAAAACGGCGTCTCGGTATGGAGAAAACTCCATAGCTGATGGGAGGGGGGCCTTTTTTCTATAAATATACTTCCTTCCCCCGGCAGTCTCCAGCTCAGTTACGAGTTTTTCTATTCATGTTTTTTATATATAGTGTTTTCTAGTCTTTTTTTCCACAAAGTGGAATTGTATTAAAAAAGTGCTAGATATTATACTATGAATTTACCATCATTGTGCCACTGCCACGGCATCTTATGGCCGCCGTTTTGGCCATTGCGTCTTCTGGAGGAGTCCGGTCACGTCCGGCCCTCCGGGTAGGACCCACTTCCTAGTGTTTTTAAAACGCCCAAGTCCCCCAATTTAATGTTCAAGTGTTTTCAATGTCTGTAGTTTTGTAGTGTATTTATTTATATTAAAGAAAACCATGTATTCTATTTTTTGAGTATTTATTCAACAAAATGAGGTTAGGTTCGGTTACTTGTAGTTTGACATTGAAGTAGTATGTATCAATTAAAATCTTCATTCAGATTGTTTCTTTGCGGACCTTTAATGTCTTGCAAAACAACACTTTTAACAAAAATAATTCAAAATTGTGATAAAAGTTTTTAGAAAATCCGAAAAATATCTATTGTTGCTATAGTATTGGGCAAGATTCATATGATAAAATAAAGACTATTGCGCCAGATGTGAAATCCGTACGAGGACTTGACGTGTTGAATATTACTGTACCAAACTTGTTGTTAGTTATTGGTGGTTTAGGTGAATCCATGGAAGAGTGATCTTAGAAGACGTTAGAGTTATTCACGGTCCAATCTCATCATGAAAAAATTCCCGTAAGTGTTGTTCTCAATAATCTCATTCATAAGAGTAAATTTATGAGAATACTTGCTTTGAAGTTTACTTACTATATCATCTATAGGGTTGGTCGGGATTCAAGTTCTCTTATAAATTTAAAAAAGCAAATATAACCAAGCGAACGGAAATTTTTATTCTTGGCACACAATCAAGCTACTAATAAACTTTATAGATACATTCTATTGGATCTTAATCAAAACACGCCTGAAGAGTTACGCGTAGTCACGGATGTTTTTGATAATGAAATTGCTGTATAACTATCCGTTAATAGGAAATCAGGTCATTAGTTGTCATTATGACGCTGAAGCAGCTACATGAAAACAAACATCTATTTTCCATCCTAGGTGATTCAAAACTATGGCTTAGGAAAGCTATACTCAAACTTGACATTGACAATGAATTCATTAATCTCCTATCTGAACTTTGTTTGAATTCAACGGAAGGCAATGTTCAAGTGTCAGTAGGTGTTAGGCAACAGACAAAGCAACATCATTCACTTGTAAGTGCCCTAGCTTGCAAAACGAAAGGAAAAGATTCCTGAACTAATATCCTGAACATTCAACTACGTTGAACAAAATGGATATATCAAAATTTGGATTGGATATGTTTGTAAAAATGGTGGGCGTGAGATTTGGGGTTAGTTACCTTTCAATCACTTTCGATTATTAAAAACGGTACTAGCCCTTTCAATTTCCAATTGAATTAGCCCTTTTTGAAGTTTATGCAAGATCGCTTTCTATAAAAACCTTATATGCCCACAGGGTATAACTTACAACCCTTGCCCTGAGGGCTCTGGTGGAGGGATTGTCATCCTTAAAGACCTAATTTCCAAAACTTTCAACTACATTGAATAAAATGGCTATCTAAAAATTTTGCTTTAATGTATTTGGGGAAATGGTTGGCGTTAGAGGGGGGTTAGTTGCCCTCAAATCACTTTCGACTGTTATAAAGGGTACTATCCCTTTAAATTTCCAATTGAATGAGCCCTTTTTCAAGTTTCAACGACAAAGATTTCAATAAAAACCTTATATGCCCCCAGGGCATAACTTAATACCCTTGCCCTGAAGACTGTGGGGGGAGTGTCCTAATCAAATGTATAACTTCCTGAACTTTGAACTAAGTGGAACAAAATGGCTATCTCAAAATTATGATTGAATGTGTTTGGGCAAGTGGTGGGCGTGGAAGGGGTGTTAGTTGCCTACAAATCACTTTCGACTATTAAAAGGGTACTATTATTTTCAATTTCCAATCGAATGAGCCTTTTTTTAAGTTTCTACGACAACGCCTTGTATAAAAACCTTATATGCCACAAGGGCATAACTTAAAACCCTTGCCCTGAGGGCTGTGGGGGATTGTCATCCTTAAATACCTGATTTCCGGAATTTAATACTACGTTGAATAAAATGGCTATCTCAAAATGGTGATTGGATGTGTTTGGGGAAAAGTGGGTGCGAAAGGGGGGTTAGTTGCCCTCCAATCACTTTCAAATATTAAAAAAGGCACTAGCCCTTTGAATTTCCAATTGAATGAGCCTTTTTAAAGTTTCTACGACAACGCCTTGTATAAAAACCTTATATGCCACAAGGGCATAACTTAAAACCCTTGCCCTGAGGGCTGTGGGGGACTGTCCTCCTCAAAAACATAATTTCTATTTGGAAATCAACTACGCTGAACAAAATGGCTATTTCAAAATTTTGATTGGATGTTTCGGGAATTGGTGTGCCTGGAAGGGGTGTTAGTTGCCTTCCAATCACTTTCGACAAATAAAAAGTGCAAAAGCCACTCCAACTTCCAATTGAATTGGCCCTTTTCGAATTTTATACGACAACTTCTTCGATAAGAAGTGCCCTGTTATGGAAAAAAATAATAATACATTGTGCCAACATCGTTCTTTACTTAGGCAACACGATTGCGCTGCCTTGATATTTTTCTTGAACAATATTGCAATGAAAAGCATGTGAAGAAAAAAATTAATGTTGGTGACACTGTTCGAATCAATCGAACAAGAAATATTTATGAAAAGGGGAAGTCTTAGACAATAAACCTGTAATGTATAGTCTCAGTCATATGAAAGATGACGAGATTCTTTGCGGTTTTTATCATTACGAACTTCAAAAAGTTATAAATAATGGAATGTATAAAACTGAAAAGAAATTAAAGACCCGAACTCGCAAGGGTAAGAGACAGTTGCTTGAGTCAAGGGTAAGAGACAGTTTTATTCATTAAAAAACACTTTTTTAATGAATACATATAAAATAAAAAACCCTGTTGATGTTTTGGAGAAAAAGCAAAAGAAATTTTCATCTAAATTAAATGTTTTTTCTCATAATTTATATAGAGCTGCGCACGAAGCTTAATTTATATTATTTGATTTAATTTTTGAATGAAGTGTTAATTTGTGAAGTGTTAATTTTAAGTGTTAATTTAATATCTATTGAATGAAGTGTTCATTTGTGTGGTAATTTTGATTGAAGGCCTTTGCGTACTTGTTGTTACATAGTTTAAAATAATTTTATGGCCTGTTGATTAGCGGTTATTATCTTTATTTATTTTTTTACTCTTCGTATTCGGAGGAAATAAAAAGTTTGAATTGAATTGAATTGAATAGTTTTTATGTGATATTCATGTTCAATGTCTCTGACCCCTCTATGATGATTTGAACAAAACAGTTAATATCTGGATAAAACTCTCACCCGCTATCAAATTTGAGGGAAAGTATGAGGTGTGCCTTGTTGACTGTATTCTTAAAAATACATATGATATCCTGAGAAAAGATCGCACGTATGAGATTAAAGTAAGACCCTTTGACTATTCTGACGAGGGTTTGGTGGAAAACTTTGACTATGATAATTACCCCTTTGCTACTATGCCCTATGAGGAGAACAAAAATATACAAGAGCTGTGTCGAGTTATCAACAAAAAATTGCGAGTCATAAGAAGGGTGGCTTCACATTCAACTGTTAAACAGAACAGAGGAAAATTTACACTACCAATCCATTTGAGAATGAAAAAATTTTTCTCAATAAGGATTTACGTGAGAATCTCGGTTTTAAAGATCGTATAATTAAAGCAAAAACGTACACTGGCAAAAATCCTGTTACCTATGCAGACTATGCCCCCAGCTTCTCATAAGATAGTTGTATATTTCTTTACGCATCCTTTGTCAAGACATTGAGAGTCGGTAATACCAATTTCCACCTTCTACGTATTCTTCAACGATAAACCAGTCACGAACAAATTCACCACTACAATATAAAGCACCTTCAATACATTCCAGTCAACGCTTTGTATTTGGAGCTCTGTCAGTTAACAGTAAGAAGTGAATTGGGCGATCCTCTAGCAATAAAAAAGTTTTCGGCTGTGATTACATGTCATTTTTGACCCATTCAGAGAGATGGCTAATAGAAAAAATTCTTTTTTTCGTCCTGATACTGATTGTTATGTTGCTACTCTTTGACCACGACAATTGGGACATAGAATGAACTATTGCAAGGGTCGTTCGTCCATGTCTGGTTACGGTCTAGGCAATTGGTTTGCTAAGTTCTTTAGCTCTGCACTAACCCTATCTAAAAATATATTGCATCGGTTGTTGCGGATGTTGCGTCCTCTATGCTACATGATTGGGGGTCTGGGATGAATTTTAAAGAAAGTGTTTTACAAAATCTCAGGTCCAGCGTGCGATCCCTCGTCGAGCGATTGAAATCACGACAAATCGGAAAAGGTTTAAAAATATAAAGAAACGCCCCGTCAGTCATCAGTCTCAACTCAGCTCGGAAGCGTAAAACATCGCTCTTCTCATAGAAGAAATAAAAGTAAATATTGTTAGATCGAAAAAGATTTCTTTTCCTAGAAATGGCATATCTACCACATTAAGAATCTCATCCTACATTCATGCCATCTCTAAATCTTTCCAATGCAGAAAATGTTGATGCAAATGTAAGACGTGGTTACTATGAACAATTTTAGCCGCAATAACCGATCTCTAAAAACATATATGTTCAATTTTTTTCCAGTGAAGATTATTTTGTTCATCTGAATTTTACATCTGTAAATCTGCTTGTCATTACAAATAATCTAACAATAAAAAACTAAGTGCAGCCGAGGGGTTATCCTTTGAAAATTGCGTACTACACAATTTCTTGAGACAAATTAATTTCTACATAAATGGAACTAGGCCTCGGCGCCACGCCGGCGAATCGACCGAACACTGCCAACGAGAGGCCCGGTTGACCGCCACTGAAGTGTCGCAATGCCTCTGGGATGCCGAACGCGCACTGCCACCGGCAGAGATGGTGGCGGTCGGCTGACTTTGAAGTAATAATGCGGCAATTCTTTATTGCGTCACCCGCAAAGTCGGAGCTTTTCTTTTCTCGTGTGGTTAAGCATTTCAATTTTCCTTGTTAGAAATCAAGCAGGGCTTGCACTATCCCTGAATTGTCAGGGATTTCCCCAAAAATCTATGTGCAACTCCGAAAAAAGTTGGTTCCCGAATCCCCGAAAATCACCCAATCACTATGCCACCTCTAGTGATTTATCACTAGTGACTATCCCTGTCAAATATTGTTTTGTATACCATAATTCACTACTCTCTTGTTCGTTAATTTTCGTCTCTTTTGTTACTTTACATATAAACCAGACAGATACAATGGCAGTATACACGGTTCTTCATTTCTGTTCGTTTTTTTAAATAATGCCGGTAAATCTGGCTCACCCTCTATGAAATATACCCTTCCCCCTCACGGGAAACTCCTCTAATGAAATTTCATCCAACATTAAGTTAACCCACCCTCCTCAAAAACATATTTTATATCTGGAAATCAACTACGCTGAACAAAATGGCTATCTCAAAATTTTGATTAGATGTGTTTTGGGAAATGGTGGGCGTGGAAGGGGTGTTTGTTGCCTTCCAATCGCTTTCGAATATTAAAAAAGGCACTAGCCACTTTAATTTCCAATCGAATGAGCCGTTTTTGAAGCTTCTATGACAACTCCTTCGATACGAAGTGCCCTAGTATGGAAAAAAAATAATAATACATTGTGCCAACATCGTTCTTTACTTAGGCAACGTAATTGCGCTGCCTATGATTCATATAGAAAAATTCAAACAGATCGGGGTAGTAAACTTGTAAATCCATATGTAAAGAAGATTTTATTGAAATATAATACAATACTATCATAGTCATAGTCCGATAAAGGCGGTGTCTGCCTAACGATTTATAAGAGCAATTACACTTTTAATATCAAGATATTGTACATTGAAAAATAGTGTTGCTTTTATTCAAGATTTAGATAAAATCCTGTTTATTTATAATCAACGTCCTCATCGATCCTTGTCCAATCATAGTCCTCTTTAAGTTCATCACAGTAACAATGCACTTGACGTTTTTCTTGAACAATATTGCAATGAAAAGGATGTGAAGAAAAAAAAAATTAATGTTGCTGACACTGTTCGAATCAATCGAACAAGAAATATTTTTGAAAAGGGGAAGTCTTATACTATAAACCAGTAATGTATAGTCTCCGTCATATGAAATATGACGAGATTCTTGGCGGTTTTTATCATTACGAACTTCATAAAGTTATAAATAACGGAATGTATAAAATTGAAAAGAAATTAAAGACCGAACTCGCAAGGGTAAGAGACAGTTGCTTGTTTACTGGCTAGGATACAACTCTTATTTTGATTCTTGGATTGCCCCTGAAGACTTTCACAATGTCTAATAGTTTTTATGTGACATTCACGTCCAATGTCTCTGACCCCCTCTCTGATGATTTGAACAAAACAGTTAATATCTGGACAAAACTCTCACCCGCTATCAAATTTGAGGGAAAGTATGAAGTTGGCCTTGTTGACTGTATTCTTAAAAATACATATGATATCCTGAGAAAAGATCGCAGGTATGAGATTGAAGTAAGACCCTTTGACTATTCTGACGAGGGTTTGGTGGAAAACTTTGACTTTGATGATTAACCCTTTGCTACTATGCCCTGTTAGGAGAACAAACATATGCAAGAGCTGTGTCGAGTTATCAACAAAAAATTGCGAGTCATAAAAAGGGTGGCTTCACATTCAACTGTTAAACAGAATAGAGGAAAATCTACACTACCAATCCATTTGAGAATGAAAGAATTTTCCTCAATGAGGATTTACGTGAGATTCTCTTCTTTAAAGATCGTATAATTAAAACAAAAACGTACACTGGCAAAGATCCTGTTACCTATGCAGACTAAGCCTCCGGCTTCTCATAAGACAATTGTATATTTCTTTACGCATCCTTTGTCAAGACATTGAGAGTCGGTAATACCAATTTCCCCCTTCTACGTATTCTTCTACGATAAACCAGTCACGAACAAATTCACCACTACAATATAAAGCACCTTCAATACATTTCAGTCAACACTTTGTATTTGGAGCTCTGTAAGTTCACATTAAGAAGTGAATTGGGCGATCCTCTAGCAATAAAAAGTTTTCGGCTGTGATTACATGTCATTTTTGACCCACTCAGTGAGATGGCTAATCGAAAAAATACTTTTGTTCGTCCTGATACTGATTGTTATGTTGCTACTCTTTGACCACGACATTTGGGACATAGAATGAGCTATTACAGGGGTCGTTCGTCCATGTCCGGTTACGGTCTAGGCAGTTTTTTTGCTAAGTGGTTTAGCTCTGCACTAACCCTATCTAAAAATATATTTCATCGGTTGCTGTGGATGTTGCGTCCTCTATGCTACATGATTGGGGGTTTGGGAGGGATTTTAAAGAAAGTGTTTTACAAAATGTCAGGTTCAGCGTACGATCCCTCGTCGAGCGTTTGAAATCACAACAAAGCGGAAAAGGTTTAAAAAGATAAAGAAACACCCCGTCAGTCATCAGTCTCAACTCAGCCCGGAAGTGTAAAACATCGCTCTTGTCATAGAACAAAATGAAAGTAAAAATTGTTAGATCGAAAAAGGATTTCTTTTCCTAGAAATGGCATATCTACCACACAAAGAATCTCATCCTTCATTCAACCCATCTCTAAATCTTTCCAATGTAGAAAATGTTGATGCAAATGTAAGACGTGGTTACTATGAACAATTTTAGCCGCAACAACCGCTCTCTAAAAACATATATATATTCAAATATTATTCCAGTGAAGATTATTTTGTTGTTCGGACTCTTACATTTGTAGATCTGCATTTCATTGTAAAGAATCTAACAATGAAAAACTAAGTGCAGCCGAGGGGTTATCCTTTGAAAATAGCGTACTACACAATTTCTTGAGACAAATCAGTTTCTACATAAATGGAACTAGGCCTCGGTGCCACACCGGCGCATCGACCAAACGCTGCCAACGAGAGGCCCGGTTGACCGCCACCGAAGTGTCGCAATCCCGCTGGGATGCCTAACGCACATTGCCACCGGCAGAGGTGGTGGCGTTCAGCTGACTTTGAATTAATATTGCGGCAATTCTTTATTGCGTCAACCACAAAGTCGGAGCTTTTCTTTCCTCGAGTGGTTAAGCATTTCAATTTTCCTTATTAGAAATCAAGCAGGGCTTGCACTATCCCTGAATTGTCAGAGATTTCCCCGAAAATCTATGTTTAACTACGAAAAAATCTGGTTCCCCGAATCCCCGGCAATCACTCAATCATGGTGCCACCTCTAGTGATTTATCACTAGTGACTATCCCTGTCAAATATTGCGTTGTATACCATAATTTACTACTCTCTTATTCGTTAATTTTTGTCTCTTTTGTTACGTTATATATAAACCAGACAGATACAATTGCAGTATACACGGTTCTTCATTTCTGTTCGTTTTTTAAATAATGCCGGTAAATCTGGCTCACCCTCTATGAAATATACCCGTCCCCCTCACGGAAAACTCCTCTGTTGAAATTTCATCCAACATTAAGGTAACCCACCCCCGTCAAATTCCCTCCAGACAGTTCTTTCCTCGCTGAGAATCCTTCCCCCCTCTCTGTAAAATGGCTTGTGGATGATTCACCCTGAAAAATTCTCCTTAGCATTATTTCACTGGAAAAGACTTTAATCTATAATCGGCTTCTCGATCACTCCATAAATACCCCCTTCCGTGGAAATTATTTCCCAGAAAACAAAACGTGCGGATAAAAGCCCCCGGATCATTACCCCGGAAAATCTCCATATAAAAAATTTGGCAAAGAGAGTATACGAAAATTAAAAAGAATTTCGTATAGTAACTCTATAAGAAATTCTTTGAATTCGAAATTCTTTTCGAATTAAATTCGAAACTGTTCTATACAAAAATATATATATTTGTCAAAACTCCCCAATGTAACACTTTCCCTAGAATATTCACTCATCGGAAGTTTCCCTCCCAAAGGAATATTCTCCCCTTAGAAATTCATCCGAAGCATAACCCATCCCCCCCCCCCAAAAAAAAGACAATGACTGTATTATTCCCAATAACAAATACTATATGTAAAGAATGGGCAAAGTTCACAGCCTGCAGCCTTTCCCCCAGGGACTGTGGCTGTTCATTTTACACCTAAAAACATAGATATTAGATTTTTCGACTATACTGAACAAAATAGCTATCTCAAAATTTCAATCCGGTGTTTTTTGGTCACTTAAAAAGGGCACTAGAACTCTTGATTTCCGTTTGAATGACCCCTCGCGCGATATTTTAGGACCACTGGGTAGATACGATCACCCCTGGGAAGAAAGCAAACAAGCTTGCATCGGTGATCTTTCTTCTGGCAGAAAAAAAAAACAAAATTCCACATTTTTGCATATAGGAGCTTTAAATATCTACAGTATGGTTATCTGATACGCTGAATCTGATGGTGTGATTTTCATTAGTATTCTATGACTTTAGGGGTGTTTTCCCTCTTTTTTGAAAATAAGGCAAATGTTCTCAGGCTCGTAACTTCTGGTGGGTAACACTAGAGTCGATGAAATTTATATATTTGAAATCGGCATAAGAATATGATTCTTTTGATGTATCTATTGGTATCAAAATTGGTATCCGTTTTTTAGAGTTTCGGTTACTATTGAGCCGGGTCGCTCCTTACTTACAGTTTGTTATCACGAACTGTTTGATTAGATTAAACCAATTTTATTACAGTTTCCAATTGCTATAAGATTCTTACATCATTCGTATCCAAGAATTTTATTCTAAAGTTGAACGGAACGCATACGCTATTGATAGCCAAGAGATTATTGCGACAGCTGAATCTTAAGTTTGTAGAATTTTGTTTCCTTTTCTATTTTTAGATACATTTTTTTAATGTTCAATACACAATTATTGAACGCCTGATAGATTAAAGAAAATACAATCTTCTTTCTGAAATTTTTTTAACCCCCCCCCCTAAAAAAACCTTCGATTGAAACAAAAGTTAGCGATAAACTATGTACAAGGTTGGGGAATTGAATATTTAAACGGAAGTGACCCCAAAATATGATTTATAAAAAACATTGTTTGTTATTGCCTATAGGAGGGGGGATATGGGGCTATCATTTTTATATGACAATATCTCATTTTTTTTTAATTGAAAGCAGGAATGCCAAAAAGCTAGTTTTTGTCCTTTAAAGCGGAGACAGAAGAAAATGATACCAAATTCCCTTGGAAACGATAGAAATATTTTTATAGACCTAGGGCCCCCCATTAGGACTTTTTTACTGTCTTGGGTATTCTTGAATTTCTCATAGGCTACTGGTCTAATTTTTCTTTTGTGTGTGCTCCCTTTTAATTAGATTCCTTGGATTTTATTGAATGTCACGGCGAATCTATTATCTTTTATTTCATTTATTATGCAAGGGTTCTGAAACACCACAGCCATTTCGTTTCTACCGGATTCCTACTTCTCTTAATGAATGACGAAGAAGACAAGCATCCAGCCAGCAACTTGCGAAGTTATTAGTAGTAACCTAGGTGCTGATCCTGGTAGTGATTGCGTAATATGCCTTACCACGGGTCAGTCACCTATTACTACGAACGGTACTTGCCTTACCAGACGGGTTTTTCTGAGGTAACAGCCATTTTTTGGGGTCAAACGGTGAGAGAGCGGTGGTTAGTCTATATACGGTAACTTGATTAGTAGTTGGATTCAAATATAAGGAGTAATTTTCATTGTAATTCATATTAGTAAGAGAATTGAATTCAGAGAGAGAATAGTTTATTTGAGTGGATATTAGTGGAGAAAAAATGAGTGGTGCATTTACATTATTGGAGATTAATGATGGAACCGACAGCAGCAGCAGCAATGATATACGAGTACCCAATGTAGCTGTGGAAATAACCGCTGGCTGTAGACTATGTCTTGAATGGGACACTATGTATGCCAGATACGTGATATCATTAAGCAAGTTTAAGCAGGAGGAGCAACTATGTTTTGCTGGAAAAGTGATTATTCTCCATATAAATAAATTTCGGTCAGCATTAGATCTCATATCGAAATATATTGATGAGAACAAAATGCATCAGTGAATATTATTATTGTAATTATGTTCAATAAAAATGTTTCTAAATCAATGGTATTTTTTTCTTTCTATAGTAGACTAGCGTATATTTTCTAGAGTACAAAAAGAAATTCTGATTAGTCTGAAGTTGGTTGTGAGAGAGTTAGGACTCTAAAAAATGGATAGATTCGAGAAAGAGCGAATCATGAGGAATCTAGTTCTTATGGAAAAACGTTTGATTCTAGATGATGATTTTCTAGAGTTGTCTATTCAAAGGAAGATATTTTCTCGGGGAATGCTTGTTGATATAATGAAAACTGATTCTCCATCATTAGACTATTGTATGAAGCTTCTACGTCATGGTCCAAATGCATTTACCCAATTTATTGATATATTGGTCACGACACGGCAAAATGATATTGTGGATATGCTTTTAAACATTAGTTTTGAAATTCAGGACTTTTTTCATGAGAAAGATGGTGCTCAAGGATGATTTACTCCTCTCTCTCTATCTCAGACAATTTTTGTTGTTGCTGGCTCAGTTTCATTGTAGTAGTGAGAGTGTCAACACATGACAAAATGTTCCATACATGTCCGTTATGTATGTACTCACTGGGCAGCTGGTCATCATCATGTGAGAATTACACAATGATTGAGGAGTATGATGAAAGGTGTAGATTATGCAACCCGTGTAAATTGCATAGAGGATATGCTGTACAAATTAAGGTTTGTAATTCCTGTCTTGAAGAGGTGTGTGACTCTCATCCTAGAGGCCACCTATGCTCCAATTGTCATTATGATAAATGTAATCAGTGGGAGAATACATATCCCGGTATGATTGGAAAGAATCCTAACCGTGATTTTAGTTTATTGCTACGAGATTGGTATCGTCGTGGTTTTAGATTGTTCTGGGAGGAGGAACCGGGTCAACGATTCAACTGTTGGAACAACAAAAGAATATGGTTTCTACGTCATCGTTGTGAAGACACTGAGTGTTATGATTATAAGCCCACTGATTTTTATTTGGCTGTGACGGAATGTGATTCGACACTTGAGGACACTGTTTGTGAAATTGCTTCAAATAAGCAAATTGAAACATGTGAATTCTATAGAATGAATGAGAATAGTATCATTGACTATACAAAGAGATATGACAAGAGTGAAGTCACACTCTACTGTAGAAAATGCGACCCTGACATTGCAGTACATCAGGATCAGTACACTGTGAATTCAGATAATCTACCTGCACTAGTTGTTGTCGACAAATACCTAGTAGTGGATGAAATCTAAAGAGTAGAAAAGTCGTTTTATCATGTATATAATTTTTTTTTTATTAATAAACAATTTCACATACATCTTTAGAACATTTTATTCTTAGGGCACTAAAATCAATATTAAATACACTTGTAAGTATATTCTCCACTAGAAAGTCGTTCAATTGAGGTAAGTGAACGTAGATGTTGAGAAACTGCTTGTAGGTGTAGCCACGACATCTGAACATGAAAAAGAGTAGTGCATGCAAGCCACATGTCTTAGTCGTTAAATCCTGTACTCTTCGTTGATTTTGAATAATGGTTTTCCCCCTGCTTTCAATAAAGTTGCTGATGTATGGAGCGTAGAATTTATACGATAGGCCAAGAGGATCAAAAAATACAATATTCTTCGCTGTTTGAATGATGCATAGCCAATGACCGGTCTTCAAAGTCGATGGACTGCTATTAACAATGATAAGGGTATTGTTAACACTTGGAATTTTTTCAATGAAGTCCGAAGGTATGCAATAGGACTTGTACTGGGACATGTATGGATCCATACTAAATACGTTGATTATTTGGTTTGTGTTCATGGTGCTAGGTCTAGTAGAACACTGCCGTCGGGCGTGATTTCCCAATAGGTTTCAAATTGACTCAGTGATATTAGCGTGATACTTTCAGTCAGAGCATTGGCAAATGTACACTCTAAACGTACATTCCCTGTTCGTACTATGCTCATATCCTGTGTGCCAGACAAGTCCAAAACAATAACCCCATGATTTTTTGAAAACATTGAATCGGTTATTCCATTTTCAAATAGTTGAGAGTCATGATCTAGGGATTGCATGGTCAACTCGTACAGAGTTCTATAGGATTTTTTGCCAAATGATAGAGTGTACAGTGGAATACCATTCACTTTGCACACGAGGCTAGATAGACCGAAAAAATTAAAATCATGGGGGGATTCAGTCCAGGATCCAACGGCACTGCCACTCTTCACAAAGGCCAAAGCCAATTTTGATGGGATTTCTCCATTGATAAATGATGAATCGCTATAGCTACGAGAGCCGGTGGCAATGTGACGTTGATTGGTGATCGTATGGGGGACAAGAAGTTTAATGTTGTTACCATTGGCTCTTAGCTTTTCCACTGCCAATGCAACAGAGCTCATAACTTGTTGTTTTCGGACGTGGAGAATTGCCGATGTGATAATGACATTTACATCGGGTGCTGCAGGAAGTGTTTTTCTCAAAATGAAATTCGATGGGGCCATCTGTAACTTTATGTCAATCTTGACATTGGGGGGTAGCCATTGGGATATATCGAATATCTCATGATTTAATTTTCCGACTAGATGATACTCCTGGGTCACTACAGTAGTCAACTCACCGTCAGTATCAACACCTGATCGATATTCATAGCCCAATGATTGTCCTCTCAACTCCTTGTATGCCTTTGGCATCATCATCATAAATTGTATGTAGCTTGCATAGTTTGATAAATTATTGCTAGTGCTCACCAATGTTCCATTAATAAATACATTAATTTGTTTGAATAGGTTGTGTAGAATACAGTTTTCGTAGGAGAGACCATCGCCAGCATTTGGAGTTGTATTATCTGACTTTTTCTTCACCACAACATTTAAATCAATAAATATTGACGACAAATCAATGAAATACTCTTCATTGGAAAATATTTGAAAGTGTATATTTTCCGAGAGGGGTTGTTGGGGGTGAAATTGTTCATAGTAGCCATACTTGACACTGACATCAACATTTTCATCATTGAATAGATTCAATGAGGAACTAATTGATTGATATGATTCCTTGTGGGGGAGATAAGTCATCTTAAGAGAAGAAATCCTTCTTTGACCTAACAATCTTTTTCTTTTTCTTCTTCTTCTGCTTATTGGTCTTCCTTGTTTTATTCCTCAAAGTCCTTGTTGATGTCCTTTGCTTCCTGCCTGGGTGGAGACTGACGAGTGAATGACGCGAACGCATCCTTTTCAATCCCTCCCCATTTTGTCGAAATTTTAGTTGCTCACCAACGGCTCTTGCTGAAGATCTAATATTTTCCTTAACACTCTCCTTGAAATTCTTGCCCGACCCCCAGTCCTGTAGTGTGGAGGCAGCAAAGTTTGATGCAGCAGGTACAAGATATTTTCTGGCAAGGGGTAGTGCAGAACGAAATAGCCTAGCAAACCAGCTACCAAGACCATAGCCAGACATTGTAGTACGACCCTTGTAGTAGTCCAATCCATTGCCTATTTGACGTGGACTCAAAGCACCAACATAGCAATCGATATCGGGACAGACAAATGGAATTCTCCTATTGTTCATTTTAGGTGATTGTGCTGTCGCCGACAATGGGTCGAAAATGACATGTAATCACTGCTAAGCCTTTTGAAATTGCTAGAGGATCACCTAATTCAGTTCTTAGTGTTAACTGACAGAGTTCCAAATAGGAAGTGTTTACGGGAATATACTGAAGATGCTTTATATTGTAGTGATGAATATGCTCTTGATTGGTTTTTCGTTCAAGAACTCGTAGGAGGGGAACATTTGAATTACCGACTCTCGATGTTTCCACAAATGAAGCGTAGAGAAATATACAAGTGTCTGTGGAGAAGGCAGGTGGGTAGTCATCAAAAATGAAATTAGTGTTTCCGGCACTTTTACCATTGATTATATTGAGCTTAAAGCCAAGAACATCCTTTAGGTTATCATTGAGAATAACCGTTTCGCTGGCAATAGGTGAACCAATGTAGATCTTGCCCTCCTCCTTTGAATAATTGAAATGAAAAGCTCCTTTTTTACGAGCGGAAATTCTTTTATTAATAGAACGACATAAATCATTCATACAGGTGAGTTTCTTGTAGGGTAATTCAATATATGGATAATCCATCCAATTGATTTTTTGAATTTGTTCTTGATCACCTGAAGGTGGTGGTGGTGGTGGTGGCCAATCATAGGGTCTAATTTTTATATCATATTTACGATCCTTTCTCAGGATGTCATAGGTATTTTTGAGAATACAGTCGACAAGAGCCACTTCATACGCACCGTCAAATTTGATGGCGGGGGAGAGTTTTGTCCAAAAATCACTTGTTCTATTCAAGTCGTTGTAGAGAGGATCGGAAACGTTGGACATGAATGTTACATAGAAATCATGGGGCATTGTCAATATATTCAACACCGATCCAAGAATCAAAATCAGAGTTGTATCCTAGCCACCGAACAAGTAACTGTTTCTTACCCCTGCGAGTACGTGTCTTTAATATCTTTTCAATTTGATAGATTTCACTAGCATTTTTAACTTTTTGCAATTCGAAGTCATAAAAGCCGCCGAGAATCTCTTCATCTTTGGTATCACGCAGGCGATAAGTTATGGGTTTAGTGTCTAGGATTTTTGCCACTTTAAAAAGTTCGGTGGACCACAAGTAATTCCCCTTTTCAAAAACATTAGTTGTTCTATTAATTCGAACGGTATCACCAACATTGAATTTATTTTTCTTCTTCTTGACAACCGATTCATTGGAATACTGTTTAAGAAAGGTGTCAATTGTATCATGATAAGAATGATGAACTTCCGTTGGCGTAGAGTTGGACAACGATCGATGAGGTCTTTGATTATAAATCAACATGATTTTATCAAGATCATGAATAAAAGCCGGTGTATTTTTCAATGTACAATATTTTGAAATTAAAAGTCGAATAGTTCTTATCAATCGTTCGGCCATTGCAGCCTTTATAGGACTGTGATAATGATAGAACAGTGTACTATATTTTACTAGTACTTTTGCAACATGGGGATTAACAAATTCACTACCGCGATCCGTTTGAATTTTTTTATATGAATCCTGTTCGAGAATACTTTCAATGGCCTGAGCAACTTCAACACCTCTCTTTGATCGCAATGGAATTGCATATGCATAGTGACTATAAACACTGATTGCAAGTAGGACGTACTTGTACCGTGTATTGTGACGTCGTTGAAGCTCATCTAGAGTCAGGAGATCTGCTTGCATTATATGCAATGGGTAAAATGCTTTAGTTTTTCGATATTGGTTGGCATGAAGTCTTTGATTTCTATGCAGAGTGTAACTTGATTCATTTTGTAGATAGTCTTGTACACTTTTAGTGTGAACACCAGTGACCTTGGAAAGAGTGGTGGGGGAACTTAAACTCCCCGCCTCACCAATATTTTCATAAACACCTTTCAGAACTTCAACCATTTTGAACGTAAACACGTTGTGTAACGTCCGCTACCCTTTTGTATACTGGCTGTTGATGATGGTGGTGGTGGTGGTGGTGGTGACGTTGACTTGATACGTCTTCGCTTTTGTCTAGCTATCAGTGGTGTGCTAGTATTTTCCAAAATTGATTTAAAATCTTCTTCTTCTTCATATTTTAATGGTGGTGGTGTTGACAATGATGCATGTTCATTTAATTTTTTTAGAATTTGTCTATTGCTAATAAGACTTTTGGGGAAGTTTAATGTATTTAGAAAGTTGTATAGATGAGCGTCAAATGATAATAGTCCTTTAAGATTTGTAACCATATCATAGATTAAATCAAGTAGATTATAGCTCTTGCCCTGAATTATAATCCCTTTCCCATTGCTCTCAACTTGAATATGATCTTGACCACTTTCCAAGAGATAGGCTAGGAGTCGTTTACTTTGTTCACGATATGAGTGGGGCATTAGATTTCCAATTTTCAATACAATTGAATCCAAGTCCTCCTTCTTTAATTGTGTTCCAGCAGCAGACTCTTGAGGAGATGATTCTTTTTTGAGGTCAATACCACCAGCAGCAGTGGGCTTCGACCGATAGGACTTGTGTTTGTCCACTCGGCGAAGTGCATCTTGAAGTAAAAGCAGTTTTTTATCATCCTCAATATTCTCATTGTCAAGAAATTTACTCAGATTGTTCTCAAAGTGTTCGACTGGTGAGAGAGCGAGTTCTATTGGAGTCAATTTATAGGGTTTTGCCATTCTCTTTCTAGAGAAAACTGTTTACAAGTCCTGCAATTATTGGCAGTAAAAGTGTGAAAAAGCTACCGCCCGCCTGAAGAAGTCGTTTCCTTTTAAAATTCTTTCCTTTCTTTTTAGAGGCCAATGTACGTACAATGGAACGATGTTGCTTTGCCTGTTGCTTAACTACTTCTGGCACTTGAACATTACCCTCGGTCAAATTTAAACAAAGTTCGGATATTAGATTAATGAAATCATTGTCAATACCGTGTTTGAGTATTGCTTTCCTAAGCGGAGGTTTTGAAGTGCTTAGAACTGAAAACAAATGTCTATTTTCATGTAGTTTCTTCAGTGTCATGATAGCAACTAATAGGTCTTTTTAGTGTTCACGGGGAGATATACTGTAATTTCATTGTCAAAAATATCTGTGACTACACGCAGATCCTTGGGTGTATTTTGATTAAGATCCAATAGGATGTAGCCGTAGGGTTTATTAGT
Source organism: Artemia sinica (assembly GCA_027921565.1). NCBI lineage: Eukaryota > Metazoa > Arthropoda > Branchiopoda > Anostraca > Artemiidae > Artemia > Artemia sinica. The sequence continues at coordinate 29,102,343 of CM051263.1, read as the reverse complement.
TGCCTGATTGTATGCTGAGAGCAGAAATTTGGGGGCTCCTGGATAGATTTGTTTATTGAGAGTTATTAGCGAGCTAGAATCACGAACAACTCTGTAGATGATATAGTAGGTGCAGTTCAATGCAAGTGTTCGCATACACTTGCTCTGATGAAAGCGATTGTGTAGAACCAGAGTAACGGAAATCTGTTCATGATGAGAGCGAACAGTGAACAGTTGTAGCATTTCCTGGGACCATTGTTCAATAGATTCAGCCAGATCGTCAATGATCAACCAAGAGTTTGGTTCAATAATGCTGAAAACATCAAGTCCCTGTATGAATTGTATCTGCACCAACCCCGTCGTGGCAATTGCTTTTATTTTATCATATGACTCCTGCCAAATACTGTAACAATAGTAGATTTTTTTCGGCTTTACCACAAACATTTTATCGCAATTTTTAATTATTTTAGTTAAGAGTGTTGTTTTGCCTGACATTGACGGTCCACACAGAAACGATCTGAATGGTGTTTTAAATTGATACATGTTCCCTTCAACAGTTCACCTAGACAACTAACTGTAGACTATGGCTGTCTAATGACTAAATAATTTCCCTATTACTACTACTCCGTTCAAGAAGAATAATAATAACAATAATGAGAAGAAGACGAATAAAGAATAATATTTTCTTTTATTAAACATAAAAAAGTAACAATACTTTTAAAAAATACTACAGTGAAAAAGGCACATTAAACATGAAAAAAAAATACACTTTTTTAATTTATTTATAATAAAAAATACAACATTTACATTACCACTAAAAAAAAACACTTAAATAAATACACCTTTTTTTTGTTTATTTATTTGTAAAAAAATACAACATTTATTGGAATAAAGCACTTGAAATATCACTATTATTTACAGCATTTTAAATTTTGGGATCCCCCCTCCCCCCGGGGAGCGGCCGCTGCGGCGGCCGGGGGCGGGTCGGGAAGCACCGGGCGCCGGGAAGCGGGGTCCCGCTGCGGCAGGCCCGGGCCGGGGCTGGCATTAAATACTGGAAATCGATCTGCCTTGCACACACATACATTGAAAATTGTTTGTGATAAAGAATTAAAAAGAATTTAAAAAACACTCAATTACCCAAAAAACCCTCCCACCCAATTTATACTTTTTTTTTCAATGAATTTAAGTTAATTTTTCTAGACCGAGTTGTTTTCTGTACTCTATACATTCAACTCGGTCTGAAATTAAATAATGACCGTGTGGTAGTACCTTCACACCATCCTCAAGTACATAGACTTTGTCCGATATGGCCGACATGGCGTTTTTATCAACTCTAACTGTGAGTTTTTAAATTGTAAAGAGCGAATCGCCATGACTTTCGCCCTTGGCACTGAACTACGTTCCACACAGTTTCTATACACACTCATGTCGAAATTATGTTTTATAAAGTGTGTAGGTACCCCCTTGCAAACTTGTTTGATATCCTTGCCGTGCGTTTCCACACAGTATACCTTCGGACCAGGAAACACACCACTGGATATCAGATCGCTACCCGTTTCAGATTTTAGCATTAACAATTGATTTGGGGCCTGGTGTTTCACTAGCTCTGGGTAGAGGGATTCATCCCAATTAGTGTAGTCCATTCGTGAGCTAATGTACTCGCCATTTTCCAAATCATTCAATAGATTTTCAGTTTTGACTTTTAACAGGAGTGAATCAGTGTCCCCGTAATACACTTGAACTTGTCCCTCAATCGGCCACTGTACCTTGCATACATTATAATAAAATGACAACATGAGTTTCTTGGATATTTCAGTTATTGCACTTCCGCCTGCAATATTTTTATTTAATACAATGTTTCTTTTCTTGCGATGTAGGAGCACCATATTAGAGTCTATGATTGTGAACGATGTGAAGTTTGGATCCGCAATGATTCGAGCACAATCTTTGGGGTTGGTTACAATGTCACATCGACTTCTGCGTCGTACGCTCTCGCACATTTTACCGAAAGCTGAGTTCAAAATGAGTTTATAGACTTCTTTTTCAACTTTCGTTTTCGCTTGTGAACGCTTACTGACAAAGGTGTCAATAAACGTTTTCATGTAAGGCTTTTGATCAAATTGGAGGGCTCTATGAATCTTTGTGATCTTGAAACTATTGGACACCATCCATTTCAATAGCACGTGATGAACAACGATATTCTGTTTCGGGTTGGGGTCGGCAATTAGTTTTTGTTTTGAAGGTACCCAGTGCATACTCCCGTCCTCTACTAAAGATGAATTGTAGGGGCTCAGAGAGTCCCTACCCACCGGTCTATTTATGCACGGAAAAACAAAGTCTTTTACCGAGTCATGGATTTCCATGGGTATTTCACCGTCAATTTCAAAAAACCATCCCTGTGCCCCATTCTCCTCAACACTGGCAATGTCGGGGAAATTCGAAGCACACAAATTGTCAAGCCATTTATAATTGCCACACGGCAAACAGTAGTGAGACATTGCCGATGGGTAAAGGGAATTCATATCCAAAAAAACTGCGTCCGACTTTTCATCGGTGTGCTGTCCACTCGGATCAGTTTTCATGATACGATCCCCGTGAAAAACATACCCACCCCTCATTGATCTCTCTACAAACAGATGCTGATCCACATCGGCGATCAGACCTATTTCTTCTTTGCTGATTTTAAGTATCAAGTCCATCACCAAATGGGGAGTGGAAAAATAATAACCTAAATCCAACCCAAATTCCCCATAGATTTTATCCGTATTTTTGCACACAATGTCCAGAAGAGTGAGTACGTCACTGGCCAAGAAAAGTTTACAATAATCCCACCCATTTTTACATCCGCCTTTTGCCCAAACCCTCTTAGCAAATCCGTAGTCGCTAGTGGTGCACTCACTCTAAGTAAGAGAATTGTAAAAAGCTTCAGTGGGTGGTAGTGACACCTCATCTAGCCTCGAACCAGAGTTGTAATATTCATATGGATATATACCCTTACACGTTAATAAATCATACATTTCATCATCGGGGAAGCGCTGTTTAAGGAGGGGGAAGCTATAAAAATTGTCACTTTTCTGCACCTGAATCAATTTACTTAAAGATTTGGGGAAGAAGCTGAAAGAGTCTAAAAAACGGATTTTATTCAGGCACGTGTTACCCTTGTCAACTGTTTTCCACATGAATTCTAGCAGCAGTAGCTTCTCCGATGATTTGGGTATGATATTATATGAAAAAGAACCATCTATCCATGCGTCATCTACAACTCCTCCCTTGGCAATGCTTGCCAACGCCGGAAGAACAAACTTTAAGTCGTAATTGGAATTGTGTATAAAAACCGGTACGAAACATTGTTGTCTAACGTTTAAATTGCATGACTGGTGTGCTACCCCTCTAAAGTTACTCCCTCCCGATGTAATTTCCTGCCACAAATGATCATGGTCGATCACCTTCCTCCTCCCCCCAATCCCAACACCATCATCAAATTCTCCCTTGCAAACCCAACACATTTTACGATTTTTAATGGCCACTATGTCATCTGGTGATAGGAGCATAGGATAGTTTGTATAACGAAGACGCGAAATTGCACCGTTCGCTGTTTTGATTAGACTGACCAATGCCCAGCGCATGCAGTCTTCACCGTCACTCAACATCTCAACTACATCCAGCACTTGCATGGTATTATTGGAATCTCGTTGCGCGTGAGCGTAAGAGACCCCTATGGCTTCATGTATTTTAACACGATTTGAATTTGACGGATCGCACACGTCTGTCAGTTTAGCTTCGCAGTCTAAAGCGATCTTATTGCTCTGCAGGAGCTTGTTTTGAAAATTTTTAAAACGTAAGATCGCTCTATCTCCGCTTACCGTCTCCACAGCCTGGTATCCATGACGTTTACAGTGTTTCATGTGATGCTTTAACTTTAAATCAGAGCGAAATCTTGAGAGACATGTTGGACAGTAATAACGTGCCTCATGTTTCTTACCCCCCCCCCCAAAAAAACCCTACTAGTATCTGTAATTGGATTGAAATGACCAATTGAATCGGAGTCTGTGGGTGGGGTGTATAGAAGCCACACCTAATGTTCTACTGATTCAATTGAAGGAGCCCGCACTGGAAATAATACACCCTTCTTATCGGAACGCTGACCCTCTTCAAATTCTGTTTCATACCACAACACCGTGACACCAATCTTTAAATGTGCATTAGCCCGCTCAAAAATATCTATTCCTTTTAGTGTCACGGGAAATTGACCATTTAAACAATTAAAATTTACTTTGGGGAACTTTGAACCCTCCCAACCATTAACTGCCATTTTATCCAACTTTTTCTTAGATGCATCTTTTCTAAGTGGTCTGTATGCTGCAATTAAAAATGCATACTTGAAACACTGCAGCCTCGTATCGAAATAGATTCGTTGTATCCCCTTAGACCCCTCTAAATCTGAATGATATTTTAATTCAATATTCCCCGCTCCCCCTTTTACAATAAAATCCTTTTTAAACCTACATATATTAACATTTAAACTTTCAATAAATAAAACCACAGATCCACTACCCCCCTCGTTATAATTTTCCCACTTACTTTGAATACTATTAGCCCAATTTAGAAAAACCTCCCCATAATTTGATAAATGCGGGTGAATTGCCAACATCTCTGTGTGCAAGTATTTCGAATACATCTCACCCGCATTTTCATTTAAAAAAAATACTTTTAGTGCTATTGATGCTTTTAAACTGACCCCCACCCCCCACACCCTCATTTGTTGTTCAAGAATGGCTCGAATCTTATCAGTATATGAATGTGTAATGGCCGAGGGATCTGTTATTATATCCCCCGACACGAGAGAGTTGAAGGGGTCACCGAATTTGGCGCTGTAGATCAATGTGTGGTGCAAGGCAGAGTTGGACAGAAAAAATCTGGAAGAGGAGATACTGTTGCTGTTGTTGTTGTTGTTGTATTACTACTAGTACTAGCTATATCATTAAGTGGAATGGTGGAGGGTGACAGTGAATTGTCAATAACACCACCACCACTCCCAGTCTGTTCAATAACATTGGTTGGATATGGCATGAGGCAGTCCCCTAGTACATATTCCAAGTTGTTTGGGGACAATTGGTCGAGCCAGCCTGTATTGTCCTGTGATGGAATTTCGTTATGAGGACCCAGTTCAGATGCACTAGTAACATCTCCTAAATGTTCACGCATAAAACTATCTGCCCACCCCGGATCCTCAAGCATGTCAATATCACAGGTTAAGTCGTCTAGGCTAGCCATTTCCCCAAAAACATCATTGAGGAAACCCCTATGCCACTCCATATTCTCTAGAATTAATGTAGGTTCATCACTGAACTCCGTTGGTGGTGAAAGAATTGGTCCTGTAAATTCACTTGTTTCATCACTCAATGGTGGGGGTGGTGCTATATCATTAATCTGTAGAAAAAAAAATTTTTATTTTTTATGTAAAATAACCATTATTTTTATAAAGTTAATAAACTATGTCAATTTTTCATAGTCATTGTCCCACCACCTGAACAATTAAAAGAAGAAGAAAAAAAGTTACATTGCCATATGTCTTTCATAATGACAACTGAACATGTTAAAAATATATATTGTTTTAGTCAGGAAAATGAAGTCTTATTCTTAGAGGATAAGTTAGAACAAGAGAATGATATATAAAACTAATGGTTTTATTCCAAAAATTTTCAGAATAAAAACGCAAAATATGGGTCCAACTCTAGTGCTTGACCCTCTTGAATATAACTCTCAATAAAATCCGACCATCGTTCAACCGATGCAGTATGCTGTATGAACACTTGCTCTTCAGCTTCTTTTTTTTCTCCTTCCATATCAACAATTAAAGTACAATTAAAATGCCGGATGGTCCTTTTTAGAGCCCCCGGGGAGGACCTTTGGGAACCGGGAGCTTCCTTCGGGGTAGGAGGATCGAAGCCCTTTCGAGTTGGGATATCGGACTTCACAACACTGTTCAAATAGAACAGCCTCAAATTCTTTCTCGAAAACATCTTTTAAAATGTCCCTAACTGTTTCGTCGAAATAATTGCTTGAAATGAGCAAAAACGGGTTCGCCCAAATAATGCTTTTTGACATCACTGTGATGACATATTTGGAAATTATTAAAAAACCTTTTTTCCTGTGTTAATTGCTTATCGAAGATAGATATCCTGTTATTTAAAGCCCACTTTGCAAGGAGCACTTAAAATTCGAATTATACCTGTCGGCGGATTAAAAATTCAGGTGAACTGATGGGACATTTTGATAAGAGCCGGATACGTGCGAAAGCTTAGTGCAAAAACATATACCAGTTTAAGAATGGTTGTTCAATTGCCAACTGTGAAATAGTGAATTGTTTTTTTATATAGTTAGTTTGTTTAAAGAAATAATTGGATTTTTGCATAAGAAAACATCTTGCTTAAAAGAGAAATTAGAGGTAAGGTTCTATAGAAATGTATAATAAGCTATATGCTACTTCCGTGTTATAATCATTCTTTTATATACTGCTAATTTGGTTAATGAAAGAAAATGAAATAGGATTATTATAGAATAGTTTAGAAGCAAATTTAAGTTTTACTCATCAAAATTATGCCCTTGAGAAAATTTACCTTATTTTTGAAAATACGGAAAGAAAAAAAATTATATATATATATACTTACAAATTCTGACTGGGCTTCTACACCTGAGGTCCCTGGCAAAACATGAAGGGGGTCAACCTCACGATCTTGAGTAGACTAGGCTGAGGCATTATGAGAAGCAGCCCACTCTCTTTTCAATTTCCTCCCAGCTTGCGTAGAGGTTTGCGCAGAGGCTCCTGGCATTACAAGTTGCGTGGCCATTGGCTGGTCCAAAGCATGTATAATTGGCCCAGTATATTTGATGATGGAGGGCCTTGCGGCTTGCATAAATGTGGCTTCGTTCCATCTTGGTTTCTTTTCCAGAGGGGGGTAATTGCAAGAATCCTCTTCCTTAAAAAAAGGCAAAATTTAGCATGAAAAAAACAATCCCCCTTTTTCCATTTTGTTGGATAAATGCTTAAGAGGTCAAATTTTGCTCTCCTCTTGTTTAAAGGCAAAAAGTTTATTGCTCATTAAGGCGTGATGTGCATAATGGCTTACAGGTTTTCCTATTATTAATTTCTTTACCTTCCTTCTTCTTACTGCTAAATATTACCGAAAATTTTATTTTCTTCATCGGTTTATTTTTGTAGAGGCTTGTTTTAAAACCCTTTATTATACTTGAGTTGTTTTTTCTTCTGAGGTCTTTTTAACCCAATGTATATTCAAACCAGGATATTATTTCCATATTTTTAAGGTCAAGAGATAATTGGCCTATTATAGCTATAGCTGTTTTATATATAGCCCGTTGCAGCCATTATGAGAGAAGCCAAGGGTAACTTGTAAATAAAAGAAGACAAAATTTAGCATGAAAAAAAACAATCCCCTTTTACAGAAGGAAAATTAGCACCCCCACCCCCCTAATACTAAACGTTGAAAATGTGAATATTTAGTCATTAACATATTTAACCGAAATTAACCAATGGGGGGCTAAGTCCCCCTTGCTTTGACCAAATCAAGCGCTGTACTTGGCTTAATGGCGTGTAAAATTATTAATAATCGCAGCTGGCAAATCTGCACTGCTAATATTGTCAACTAAAAGGAGAAAGCGTTCTGATTTTGAGGGAAAATCCCGCAAATAATTTGAATTAATTTGCCATTAGTTTTTGTGAGCTTTTGGAATGCATATTGAAGTCACCGAGAAAAATTTTTTTTGAACTAAAAAAAAAACTAATATAATTTTGAACTAATATAGTATTCGGAGCGACAGAGATATGTTAAAATTAATATTTCATATATACACGCTCAATTATTACGTTAGTGCCAGCTTTTAGTTTCCAAAGATGTTTTCTGGGCCAAAAAAACTTAGCTGTAATTGATGTGATAACGAATTGAATAAATTTTTGTCATATATTTAGAGTAGGCTGTCTAATATTTTATAAATTTTTACAGAAAGTCTGTGTAGCTGTTTTCCCGTTATCTTTTTGGTAATAAAAATCTGACTGCTTTATTACTATAGTATTGGAAATTAGAAATCCTTCTGCCTTTGTAAATTAACCTTGTTAAATTTCTAAGGAATATAAATACTAGCCAAGTGTAAACGTTTTTTTTATTTTATTTTTTTTGGAAATATAGAATGAAAGTGTACTCACATTGAAAATTGACGAATCCAATGTTTTCAAAGTTAATAAAATGTAATGGACTATAATCAATGTGTTAAAACATAATGAAAATTGGAATGTAGTGCATGAACATTTATAGGGTTTTTGCTTGAGTACATCATACGTCGCCGAGTTTTTTTTTAAAAAAACCTACTATTCAAGTTACAGTATATGGAGTAACCATCGCTCTCTCTCTCTGTTTGACCCCAAAAAATGGATCTCACCTTAGAAACCCGTCTGGTAAGACATGTAATCAAACTCTCAAAACATGGTTGAGTGCATTATACTTTGCCAAGTTTTTAAAAAAAAAACCAACTAATCAAGTTACTGTATATAGACTAACCACCGTCTCTCACCGTTTGACCCCAAAAAATGGCTGTTACCTCAGAAAAACCCGTCTGGTAAGGCAAGTACCGTTCGTAGTAATAGGTGACTGACCCGTGGTAAGGCATATTACGCAATCACTACCAGGATCAGCACCTAGGTTACTACTGTTATTACCTCATGAATAGGCCCGAATCTCTTGTAAATTCAAGCTGGGATTTGAGAGAGACTAATGAAAACATTATCATTTGCGATCAACATTAATCGCACGGGCGGCGCGCTACCCACATCATACAGGCGGTGGCGCGAAAGAATCATCGGTGGCACGCCAGCGGTACGCCGCCACTGGTATTTTTGGCCCCGCCGCCACCGGTCTTCCCTTATCGGCGCGGTGCCGGGGTCTAAATGGAGTGTTGGTGAGCACAAGCAACGATTTTTCAAGTTATGTAAGTTATATAAAATTCATGTCGATGACTTCAATTTCCTGTATGATTTTGAGAGGACAGGCGTTGGGTTATGAATACAAAACAGACACTGACACTAGCAAAGTACTAAGAGATGTGACAACTAAAGATTTAAACAACTAAATTTTAATTTTCCCAACTAAAGGTTGGGAAAATAAATCATGAGATATTTAATATACCTCAATAGTTTAATATAGTAATGTAAAGATTGATATAAAGTTACAACTTAATGCGTCCAATTTGATTTTATCAGAAGTAGTTGAAACTGCATCCCATACAACCGTTTCTCTCACCTCGGCAATACTTTATGTACGGAAATAACAAGTTACGAGTTCTGTTGCCTTGGCAATTGAGAAATTAAGAGCTAGTGGAAATAATATTAAATTGCTGGATCCTCATACAATCACGAATTAACGACTCATTGCTAAGGGCACACGTACCTACACTGATTCATCATTTATCAATGGTGAAATTCCTTAAAAGAAGTCATATTTGGTAAAGTTATTTTTGCGGTGAAAAGGTTGAAAAAACTTTAGGTGTGATAATATGCGCCAGAGGGTGTCATCGAGCTTGCAGATTGTGCCATGCTGGCTTCAATTGCCAGGAGTCATCAGAAGAAACTTTATTGGGGGTTTTCATTAAATTTAAAAAAATCGACTCTAGTGTAAAGGGATATTTTTGCAGGAAAATGTTCAAGAAATACCCTATGTATGATAATGCTTGCCAGAGGGTGCCATATGTCAGCTATTGGGTGTCATATGTTGGGAATCATGGAACATCGTAATCTAACAATGAAATGACAAGTTTTTACTGTTCAAATAAAAGCAACGGTACTTTTTAGTTTATAAAGTTATTTTTGTGGGGGAAAGGTTTAAAAACCCTTAGGTGTCATAATGTGTGCCAGAGGGGTGCCACTTGCCAGCTATAGATTACCACGGAAACAGCTGCATACAATATCTTGGAATCGGGAGAACTTGGAGCGGAATTGGCGGAATTGGAATTGTGGGATCAAAGGGCAAAAGCGGGGAATCCAGGCCTGACGCAACGGGAGCCAGATTTGGAATTGGGATCAGAGCGGGCATATTGGGAACTAGAATCAGTTGAACCGGGGTGGAAACCAACAGAATTGGAGGTGGAACCGTTATAACCGGGGTCAAAAGCGGAATCAAATTTCACGTTATTAAAAAAAATATCTGAAAAAACGTAGTAAGAATTATGAGGGGTGTCAGAGGGTGCCATAGTGCCAGTCTTAGTGTGGCAGAGTGACATGGATTGCCGTGGAGAGCATTGCGTTGAGGTGTGACTTGAAAAACATGAATTAATGGATTCAATGCATGACTTTTAACAAGAAAATATCTGGAAAATTTCTTAGGAATGACGAAGGGTGCCAGAGGACTAGTCAGAGTGTAACTCGGTGGTTTGAATTGGCCTGGTGCATCACGTTGGGGTGGGCTGTGAAAACATGATCTAATGGATTTAAAGCATAATTTTTAACAAGAAAATATCTGGAAAATGTCTTAGGAATGATGAGGGGGTGCTAGAGGGCCCATCAAAGTATGGTACGGTAGCGTGATTTGAGATGGTGTATCAGACTGAGGTTTACTTGCAAAAACATGAACCATTGGATTTAAATCAAATTTTCGTCATGAAAATATCTGAAAAAATGCGTTTGGAATGATGAAGGGTGCCAGAGGGCGCCGTTTGCCATCGATAGTGTTACAAGCTGATGTGAATTTCTTAGACTAAACGTTTACTAAACAATATCTTAGGTTTAGACATGAATTGTTTAAACAGTTTCTTGCAAAAATATCCGTTTACACCATAGTCGATCGTTGAAACTTAATGAAAAGCCCCCAATAACGTTTTTTCCTGATAGCTCCTCGGAATTGAAGCTAGTGTGGCACAATCTATCAGCTCGATGAACCGTCTGGTGCACATTGTCACACCTAAAGGTTTTTCAACCTTTTCACCACAGCGGAAACTTGCCATTTGGTCGTTAGACTGGGATATTCCATGTCGATTCCCAGCCTATGACATTGAATTGCTGACACACGGCACCCTCTTGCAACCATTATCACACATATGACATTTTCGAAAATTTTCCTCCAAAATATCTGTTAAAACTTAAGAGTCGATCGTTTAAACTTAATGAAAAATACCTAATAATGTTTCTTCTGATGTGTCCTGGCAATTGAGGCCAGCGTAGCGCAATGTACCAGCCTGATGACACCCTTCGGTGCACATCCTAAGAAATAAAGAAGTCTTATTTCAAAATACAAAATGCTTATTACAAAAAAAATATTCTTACAAAACAAAAATAAATCCTAAAAAATCACAATTTCTTATTACAAAACAAAAATATTTCTTACAAAAAAAAACAATTCATACAAAACAAAAATACATCCTAAATTATTGTTACAAAACAAAAAAAGATAAGAAACCGGATATTGTACTTTCAAAATACAAAATACTTCTAACACAACAAAAATACTTCTAACAAAGCAGTAAATAATCCTACATTCAGGTTAGATTCATTTAGGTTCACTTAGCGAAACCGTCCACGCCAAGTGAGCCTAAATGAACCTAACTTGAATGCAGTTATTTGAATCTTGATAAATTCCCGCTTCGTATTTCTCTAACTCTAAACACTTGATATAGTCAAAACGTGTCGTCATCTATGAGTGAAAATGAATGGATGGCAGCAGTAGGAATGTAACATTATGTAATAATAATCTCAGATTTTCTTAGGATGTATTTTTCTTTTGTAAGACTTCTTACAAAGCAAAAACTAATTATTTCCGAACAAAAATATATTCTAAGGAATCACAACTTCTTACGACAAAATGCAACTACTTCTTACGGAACAAAAAAATATTCTTACAGAACAAAAATAGATCGTAAACAATCACAAACTGTTCAAATAACAACATTCAAGTTAGGTTCATTTTTGTTCACTTAGCGTAGCAGGCCACGCTAAGTAAACCTAAATGAACCTAACTTAAATGAAGTTATTTGAATCTTGATTAGTTCCCACTTCATATGTCTCTAACTCTAAACACTTGATATAGTCAAAACGTGTCGTCATCTATGATTTCTTAGGATGTGTCTTTTGTTTTATAGGAGTTATTTTTTGTTTGTAAGAAGTATTTTTGTTTTGTAACAAGTATTTCATATTTTGTAAGAACAGTTTGTGATTGCTTAGGATGTATTTTCGCTTTGTAAGAATTGTTTTTGTTTCATGAGAAGTATTTAGTATTCTGTAGGAATTATTTTGTTTGGTAAGAAGTATTTCGTATTTTGTAAGAAGAATTTGTGATCTCTTAGGATGTATTTTGTTTTGTAAGAAATATTTTTTTGTTTTCTAAGAAACATTTTTGTTTTGTAACAAGTATTTTGTATTTTGTAACTACGTTTTTTAAATTTTTAGAATGTGTTTTTGTTTTGTAAGAATATTTTTTCTTTTGTAGGATGTATTTTTGTTTCGTAATAAGAATTTTTGATTTCTTAGGATGTATTTTTGTTTTGTAAGAATTATTTTTGTTTTGTAAGAAGTATTTTTCGTTGTGTAACAAAGGTTTTGTATTTTCTAAGAACAGTTTGTGATTGTTTAGGATGTATTTGTTTTGTAAGAACTATTTTTTGTTTCGTAATAAGTATTTTGTATGAAGTAATATGAATTTGTGTTTTCTTAGGATGTATTTTTGTTTTGTAAGAAGTATTTTTGTTTAGTAAGAAGTATTTTTGTTTTGTAAGAAGGATTTTGTAAGAAAAATCTATGGTTTCTTAGGATGTATTTTTTGTTTTATAGGAATTATTTGTAAGAAGTATTTTTGTTTTGTAAAAAATATTTTGTATTTTGTAAGATCAGTTTATGATTGTTTAGGATGCATTTTCGTTTTGTAAGAATTGTTTTTGTTTCATGAGAAGTTTTTTGTATTATGTAGGAAATATTTTTGTTTTGTAAGAAGTATTTTGTATTTTGTAAGAAGAGTTTGTGATCTCTTAGGATGTGTTTTGTTTTGTAAGAAATATTTTTTTGTTTTGTAAGAAGTAGTTTTTGCTTAGTAAAAAGTATTTTATATTTTGTAAGAACAGTTTTTGCTTTGTAATAAGTATTTTTGTTTTGTATGTAGTAATTTGTATTTTGTAAGTACAATCGCTTATTTTTTTGTATTTTTTTTCACATATTATTTATGATCTATTTTTTTTTTAAGAATTATTCTTTATTTTGTAAGAAGTATTTTTGTTTTGTAAAAAGAATTCGTGATCTCTTACGATGTATTCTGTTCTATAAGAGTTATTTTTTGTTTTGTAATAAGTATTTTGTATTTTTTAATAAGACTTTATGATATCTTAGGATGTGCGCCGAAGGGTATCATCGGGTTGACCCTTCGTGTCATGCTGGCCTCAATTGTCCGGAGACATCAGAAGAAACGTTATTGGGGATTTTTCATAAAGTTTAAACGATCGATTCTAGTGTAAACAGATATTTTGAAGGAAAATATCCAAAAAATGCCATATGTGTGATAATGGTTTCCAGAGGGTGCCCTGTGTCAGCCATTGAATGTCAAAGGCTGGGGAACTTCATGGAACGCTGTAATAAACGAAATGGCCAGTTACCGCTGTTCAAGTAAAACTAATAGTATTTTAGTTTATATAGTTATTTAATGTCGAAAAGGTTGAAAACCCTTAGGTGCGACAATGTGCACAAGAGGGTGTCATCGAGCACGTAGATTGTGCCACGATGGCCTCAATTGCCAGGAGTCATCAAAACAAACGTTATTGGGAGTTTTAATTAAGTTTAAACTATCGAGTCTGGTGTAAACGGATATTTTTGCAGGAAGATGTTCGAAAAATACCATATACGTGACAATGCTCACCATAGGGTGCCGTAAGTCAGCTATTTGTGTGTTATAGGCTGGGAATTTCAATGGAACATCGTAATCTAACAATTAAATGGCAAGTTTTCGCTGTTCAAATAAAAGCAATGGTCATTTTTAGTTTATAAAGTTATTTATGTGGGGGAAAGGTTGAAAAATCTTAGGTTTGATAATGTGTATCTGAGGGATGCCATTTGCCAGCCATACGTTACCACTCAGGCAGCCGCATACAAAATCTTGGAATCGGGGGAACTTGGAGCGGAATTGGCGAAATCGGAAGGCAGAAGTGGGGAATCTGGAACTGATGCAACCGGAGCTGAATTTGGAATTGGAATCGGAGCGGGCATAGTGAGAACTGGAATTGGTTGAATCGGGGTGGAAACCATCAGAATCAGAGGTAGAACCGTTGTAACCAGGGTCAGAAGTGGGGGTAGCGGACTTGGATTTCACTTTGTTAAAAAAAATATCTGAAATTTTTTTTTTGGAATGACGAGGGGAGCCAGAAGGTTAATAACAGTGTGACAGAGTGACGTAAATTACTAGGGAGGGCATCACGTTGAGGGGTGACTTACGAAAACATTAATCAATGCATTTAATGCATGCATTTCAACAAGAAAATATCTGGAAAATGTCTAATGATGAGGGTTACCAGAGGGTACCAGAGGGCCAGTCACAGTGTGTCACGGTGGTCTGAACCGACATAGTGAGTCACGTTGGGGGTGGCCTGTGAAAAGACGATCTAATGGATTTAAAGCTTAATTTGTTGCAAGAAAATATTTGGAAAATGTTTTAGGAATGATGAGCAGCAGCTAGGGGGCACTAGAGGGCCAATCATAGTGTGGCACAGTGGCGTGAATTGATATGATGTACCACGTTGAGGTTGGCTTACAAAAGCACGAACCAGTTAATTGAAATCGTATTTTTATCATGAAAATATCTGAAAAAAAAGCCTTTGAAATCATAAGGGGTGCTAGAGGGTGCCATCCATAGTTTGACACGGTGACGTAAATTGCTTGTATTAACATGTTCTACAGCTTAAAGTTAAGTTGGGAGGTGTTAAAAATGGGAGTTTCATGACACGCTGCAGAATTCAAAAACATGGCTTCTGTATTCAGAAATGTTTTGAGTACTTAAGAAGACCATCAGGGCAGAACAGAGGGGAAACTGGGTGCAGTATCTGCAAGCACTCTCTGAGATGCTCCCTTTCTTTGCAGCTGCAGGCCACAACCTCTATGTGAAATCGGTGAAAAATTTCTTCAGCAAATGGAAGAGTTGAAAGAAAGTAACCAGAAGCTGTATAAAGACGCCACGGATGGGATGTTTGTCATTTGAAGAAGCGTGAAGAGGCTGGGCTCTCTTCTGAGTTAGTAATTGAGCAAGTACTGATGAGGTCGCTGAAAACAAGTATGGGACTCACGAGAGAAAATGGAATGAGTGAGACGCAACGGTTGATCTGGACAATATCAATGCCAGTGCAAACTGAAATTAATGAGCTGATGCAGTCATTACCGGTGTTGAGTACGTGTCATCAGATTAGGACGTAAGATAGAAAGGACGTAAATGCTTTAGTAGGTTTTTTGTGCAGTCCTGTCCGTGCGACAACTGCTCTCAGTTGCGCGATATATCGAATGGTATGACATCAGCAAGGGATGTTAACGCGGGTACAGCAAAGGCGATAGGAAAAGAAATTCTGAAGTCAATGGACGACGCCCATGCCGGTCTCTATATCTTCAAGCGCAAAAGCAAAGTGATTACGATGACCTATCAAGGCAACATTTCCGAAGCTGACGGTAAAGACATACAAATTGACGCAAGTCTTCTGTTCCAACGTCTGGCAGCAGCGGCAACTACAGCCGGAAGGGATATGGAAGAAACTCTCAGATTCGAACTCACCAGCTATTCTACTGCCCTTTTTCGAATTATCAAGCCTGCTGCGACAGCTGGATAAAGCGGAGCTAGCCAAAGCTATTCGGTAATTAGCAAAGGCAGAACCTACGAACGTCCTATCAAAAAGAGCCAGAAAAATACGTAATCGACGGTGGATTACTGCTCCAGCATATTCCATGGAAAACAGGAAACAATTTCGAACAGATTGTCAACAGCTATGTTTCATTCGTGACACAGAAGTATTCAAATGCTTCCGTCGTCTTTGATGGTTACACTTCAGGTCCGTCTACCAAAGATGTCACCTAGGTTAGACGAACGAAAGGTATCCAGTGTCTAACCGTCGATTTCATACTGAGTATGAAGCTACAAAGGAAGGAGGAGCACTTCTTGCGGAATCCCAACAATAAGAAGAACATTATTCGAGCTACTGGTACGAAGCTTGTCCAAACCAGCCTCACTCTACTTCATGCAGAGAGAGATGCGGACGTTCTGATTGCACTAACAGGTGTTAATGCGGCCAAGGAAAGGGTAACCACAGTAGTCAGAAACGACACTGATTTATTGATTTTTCCTCCATCACCTGCCTCCGTAAGCCAGGGATCTCTACTTCGAAACCAGTACCAAGTCAAGAGTGTTGTCAACTAAATACTGGAACATCAACTTTATCAAAAAATTGCTGGAACAGGTTTGTCACTCTGTTCTTGCTGTCAACGCTTTTCTTGGTTACGATACGACGTCCCGTTTGTTTGGGATAAGAAAGCAAGCTGTCCTGCCATTCCTTAAAAGCCATGAAGAATTTAGGAATAACGGTGAAGTATTCCTTAATCCACGCTCTACGAAGGAAGAAGTCCAGCAAGCCGGTGAAAATATTTTGCCGTGTTTCTGCAAAGCTAAGATAGAGGAGGGTCTCAGCAAAGCTAGGTACAGAATTTTCCTTAGAAAACTGAACAGCTCAAAGACATTAACTTTTGTGAACCATGAGAGACTTCCACAAACTCCATCGGCTGTGAAATTTAATTCTTATAGTCTTCTATCAGGTAATGGAATGGCGTAATACTGCGTCAGAACTCTACCCGAAAGACTAGGGTTGGCGATTACGTGACGGACGCCTCACACCGATAATGCCAGACATCACACCTACTCCACCTCATCTGCTAAATGTGATTCATGACACCTGCACGCGTTCCAACTGTGACAGTTCACGCTGTAGCTGCCGAAAAAATGGATTGCCTTGCACACTTGCTTGCAAAGACTACCAAGGGATTGCGTATTCCAATAAATATGTTTTTGTAGATAACGATGAAGAAGACGTACTCCGAAGGCCCGATGCATTGTCTCCCCTACGGTGAAAACACTGCAGAAAAGCATCGTAAGAATCTAATACCATTTTTTTAATATTATAGAGTCAAAAACCCATGGGGGCCACATTTTGACCAGCCACATCGCACAACTCTCGAGGATACTGTTCCCCCCACCCCCCTTCCCCGCTAAAGGGAGAAATCGAACCAAGTCCAGCGATAAAACAATATAACTTCGTTTTTCGAGTTATCCGCGCAGAAATAGTTTCAATTTTCCCCTTTCCCCCTGTTTTTTTACCCTGCTCCGCCAAAGAGATTTTTGGGGACTTTGTATATTCTGTACCGAATTTTTTTCTCTACAAGACGGTGAAAAAATCTTTTATATTTTAATTTTGTCCCCTAGTTTCGTAGATTTACTGGACTAATGAAATTTAATCTAAAAATCATTTTTGAAGGGAATATTTTTTTTTTGGGGGGGGGGCAGTATTAATAAAAACTATTTGATAATTTTGTACCGTTATGCATAAACATGTTCAGTCTGCTTTTTTATTGGCGAACTGGAGTTATGAGTGCCATGTAGAATATTTTTTACGCCAATTAGTATATCTCGACAAAGTTTTTAGTCCATTAGCACTGAAGTCCCATTTTACCTAGTCGTAATTAAGAATAAACATTTTCAGTCCACATAGCGAAACCCCGATCCCCAAACTGAGCAGAAAATATTAACCTAAGTTGACCAGAGAACCAAAACCTGAATGGATCAGGTTCAGAATATGAGCTTGTCTTCGACAGTGATGAAGAAAATCTGGCTGAAAACATTCAGGAATCTGTGGCCGTTGAAGCGCCTGAAGGAGCAGGGTTTGAAAAAGAACCAAGCTCTAGTACAAGTACTCACCCTGACGAAAGAATCGAGAAATCAAAGAGAAGAGGAAGGAAACCAAAGGGCATCGCTTGTGTGGAGAGAAAGATACTCAAGTATTCAGAAAAGGAGTATACAAGCTATAGGTACAAAAATCTTGGCGACATAAAGTTTGAGAGTCTAAGATACTTTCTTCTTGTACAATAATGTTATGGAAACTTATTTTCTAAAGACAGCAGATTTGAACCTATAGTCTCGCAAGTCATGTAATCTCTCATAAGAAAGCACAGTCCTGTAAAGAACTCTGACATGAAGCAATGAGGGGTAAAGGGGCCAGTGAGGGGGCCTCACCCTTGTTCCTTGGCCCCTCTATACCTTACTGAGTCCTTAGAAACTGTAACACTTTATTTTAACATATTCGGCTCACAAAACAGAAATATGTTTTTATTGAATATCGTCAGTCGGGTGTTGAAAGGTCGTATCTTTATTATTATAATTTTCATAAGAGCCAATAAAAAACCTCATGCCGTTTTATTTCCCCTCAGATGACTATAAAACAAAAACGGATAGATATGTAAAATCAATGCATATCAATTTGTTTTTGTTTAAGTTATCAGAGGGGAAATAAAAAAGTTGTGAATTTTTGTATTTGCTCTTATGAAAATTTATGATAATGGAGATACGACCTTTCGACAAATATAAATAATGCTAAATTATCATTATTGTGATTTAGTATGTACTTAGTCTGTTGCTTAAAGGCGTTCACTCCATTTCCGAAAAAAAAACTATGAGCAATAGACTAATTATAACATTGCCACTGGAAAAAGCAGGCAAAGTTCGCCTGTATAATTATTTTGAAAACACCTTTCAGGAACTTTCTTATTTTCAGGAACTTATTTTAAGTTTAATTTCTCTTTACTGTAAAACTTGAAAAAGGGGACTTAGCACGTTTATGCATAGCGGTACTGTATTATGCTGTATAAATTTACATTTTGTGAATGTAATGCCTTACATTCGATTAAACTAACTCACTACTATTTTACTGAGCTTGGGCTTTAGGCTTTATTTGAGAGAGCAATTTTTTTTAGATCAATATATTGTGCATCTTTAAAAGTAGTTGTGGTAACGTGGTTCTTATGGTATTTAAGTGATGTTGTTGTAGATGCCTCAATTCTCCCTTTATAGGGGAGATAAACTATGGCCCTAAGGTAATTAAACTTTGGTAGCGTGCCTTAGGCTATGACCGAATTAATGAGGCATACCAGCTAGGTATGTTCGAGGGACCAAAGGTAGATTGTAGAGAGAATGGCTATAATACAATACTTTTATTCAGTTAACATATAATAATACCAGATATATATATTCTACTGGGACTGGCTGTCCCAAGTAGACCACAATTCTCAGAAAACTACAATAATGTATAATAAGATACTTAGACACTTACACTAATCCGACACTGTTCCAAGGTATTTCTAACAAGATAATAAACGGGCAGAGGTTCGCCCTGCAAGTCAAAGAGTCTGTTCTCAGTCTCAAAAATCTGAGTATATATATAAAAAACCAACCACGTCCTTCCGGCTCTTTGACGTATTTAGCCAGGAAATTGGTTATTGAGCAAGTTCCCTCCAAGCTTACACATTCCAGGATTTGTATCTTTATCTTAATAAAAAGCGGTGTTTCGAAACTTTGTATTTGCGTCTTAATATATTTTTACTAAATTCCAAATTACCTAAAGTAGATTGCTTTACCACAATACTCCCCATTTAAAGAAGAGTTACCCACAACTCTCAATACTTTACTTTTTAAAAACAACTTAATTTTGTTTAAAGCTATTATTCTGCCATCCTTGGGTCATTATGTGCATATACCCTCAATGGGTTTCCTTAGGGTCATGTTTCAGGTCACATATAAACCATGTTCTTTTATTTTGTCGAAGGATTTCAATTTGAAATTCATTCTTGTTTCTCTTTTTCTCAGTCTCTAGAACTGAAAAATACTCTTTTTATCCTTTTCATATGCATCTTCTGTTTTAGCTGGACCCCAAGCGGCTTATGCATTATATTAGTGGTTCTGCTTAAATTAGGTTTCAAGTTATATTAGAAAAGTTTATGAATTCTTTGAGTTTAAATTTAATTCCCATTAATAATTTAATTTATCTATGTGATGTGGTTGATATACCGTTTATTTTTCAGGTTTAGAAATGCCTTGGATAAATTACACATAACAATTTTGGATTTTAAGTTTTCACATATTTTTCCAGCACAAAGCATTTTCATATTTCAATAAAATAAAGCCTTTGAGGCTATATAGCACCTTCTCTAGGCCTAAATTAAGTTCTTATTTTTATCTCACTTTACGATGAACTGTTAGCAAAGTCTGTAATACTGCATACAGTTTACAAAATATCAGTTAATCAGGTATGGTTTGGTTTCTGATGGTATGAGATGTTAGTATCAGGGTACATTTGAACTGGCTTCGAAATTTGTTACTTTCCAAAAATGCGTCAAAAAATGATTGAGAAATGAATCCGAAAGGATGTTACGAAAAATTCGATTTCCAAAAAAAGCTAAGGCTGTATCTAAAATAAATATTCACATTAGAATACACATAAAGCATAATTTGTTACCTATACGTATAGTAAGAAGAAACACTCAAAATTTGTATGTATCACTGCATTCTTTTTTTTTAACGAAAGTTAATTACTTTTAGTTACTTTCTCCGCTTTTTACTCTTAATATATAATTATTAATCCCTGAACAGATTGTTTCACAATAAAAATATATTTCTACGTTGACTCGAAGTCAAACATTTATATATAACATTAAATCACTAGTTAAAACTTAAAGAAAATAAAAACATAGTATATATATACACAAGCATTGTGTAATAACTTACACAATTATTTTTTTAAGTCGCAAAACTAGATAAGATATTTAACTACTGGTTAAAACTTGAAGCATTTAAAAAAATGAAACACGGTATAGACTAGCATTGGAATTAATTCCAATTAGTGTTTTGTTAATTGCTTATAAAGTATTAATGTAGAATACTTCTTGAATGATATAAAAATAAAAAACACAAATACTCAACATATTAATTCACTATATTTACATATTAATTCACTATATTATATATATATATATATACATATATATATATATATATATATATATATATATATAATATATATATATATATATATATATATATATATATATATATATATATATATATATAATATATATATATATATATATATATTATATATATATATATATATATATATATATATATATATATATATATATATATATTAACAGAAGTTATGTTGATACATAACTTAATTGTTAAAAACAAATAATAATTATATACCCTAATAATTTATTTAATCACTGCAATATTTGTTCTTTTTGAAACTTTTAAATAAGTCCGTCAAGACTTTTATCTGATAAGTTTTATCTGCAATTTAAAATATATAAAAAAAATCCACCCCAACTAATAGATTTATACACTATAATTGAGAACTGTGATTAGCCTCTATGTAAGGGCTTGGCAATAGTTCATATAACATCGTTTTGCTATTAAAATTTACATATTTACAATTTTTAATATGATAACAATTCCATATTTATAAAGGATTTTCAAAATATCTTTATAACTGTATATATTTTTTCAACAACATTTGTTACCACTATATAACTTTTCCATATATGACTAGATACATTGTCTTATCTTTGTTTTACAACTTTGGTTCTACTTCAAACCAACTTGTGTCATTAACTGTCAATAGCTTACTATATGCCTGTTTGTTTATTCAGTCTTTTGAGCTTTTGAATTCTTTTCAAATTTTTAGGTACTTGAGAGAGTTTTATAACGTTTTTCTCTGTAATCTCTCTTTTTTCAGCTTTAATGTCCTTTTGGAATAAGGCTCCATTTACAGCTTAGATCTGATAAGCTAAAAATTTTGCTATTCGTCTTTTTACCTGTTTTGGCGCTATCAATTGATTTGCGCCTGTAACCTGAAGGTTTGCTTACCAGGACTGCCTTCTGGTAGCTCCTATAACGTTTCTAAGTTCTCTTGTCATCAGATACAGCTAAGAAGACTAGTATAAACCTGCACACATAATAATTAATTATATCGTATAGTATTGCCACACTTTTTGATTTGTGGCCACAGTTTTCTCTTGGGCTATTCTTTTATCAAACAAAGTGGCCCTTCTACAGAAAATACCTTGCCTTCATGGGTCACAGTAATTTATTTTTAGACATACAAGTGACAATGAATATTTTCACTTTAACTTCCCGACTTTTAGTGGTCTTGTCTTTGGTTTCAACTTCAACTTAGGTTCTTAAGGCTATTATGTGCCTACTTTTATTTTTTCATGCCATGTTAGGCATTTTTCCGAAAACGACTCTCACATAAAAGAGCAAAATTTTTCCTGTGTACTTGGAGCATTTCTCCAATATTTCTATTAATCTCGGTCCGAGTTAACCACTGTAACGGTGGCTCCGTAGTATTAATGCTACTTATATTGTACCTATTTAGTACAATTTTCATACTAGTCTCGTTCGGTCAGTTCAATATGTGCGTATAACAGAGTTTAACTGACTCCATTCAGTTTCTTCTCCTTTAATTTTGTCTGGCTATATTTCGAACTTGAGCCCTTCTCTTTTTTTTATTATTTACTTCAATGAAGCCTAAGGGTTTTTTCAAGTCTTTTTCCGCTTTTTCAGTAAAATACGTCTTTTTTAAGCCTATTTTTATGTTTCATGTTTTTTTCAATAACCTTTACAAGTTTTTGTGCTGATTGCCCTTCTATGGTCAAATTCATGATCTTTTTATTTTTAAGAGGTGGGGGGGGGTGTCTATTGTTGCAACCTGTATTTTTTTGAAATTATTTAAATTTCTTCGTCCGAAAGAGTTCGTGATAGAAAAGTACTGTATTTTTTCAGCTGATTTTTAGAACACTTCTGATTAAGTTTGCCCCGCATTTGCTAGTTCTCATCTCTCATAAAAATGTAATTTTTACGATATTATATCGCCCAGTGTAAAACTTTGTTTTACACTGTGCTATACCTTTTAAATTGTGACACATTTTATCTACGACTTCTTGTTTATATATACTGTCCTTATTTGGTAAGTATTCATTTGTTATCTTCTATTATTTATAATAAGATTACAGCTAGCTTATACATGTCGTGACTTAATGTAAACTCTTGCTGTTTTTCTTATTAGTATTATTTTTTAATTTCTTTTAAAACAATTTTTTTTCCAAATTTGACTGGAGTTGCCACCTCAGAGAGTCAAAGGTCAGTAGATGCATTGCATGTACTTAACAACGAGAGACCAGCAGTGATTGAGCTCAGCTCCAAATTTTCTAGCTTCTAATGACCCTATTTCAGTAGGCCAACCTCCTTCGTTTTTTTCGAGTTTTTTTATTACCCCCCCCAAAAAAATATTTTTTTTCAATATACATATCAAAAGAATTGAATTTTAATGCTGATTCTAAATATATATAATTCAATTTGTTTCACTACACCCATTAAAAGTTACGAGTCACCTATTAATGCCCTGTGTAATTGTTTCCGTGATCAGGTTTCCGTTGGCTTTTAATGGCACAATCTATTTGTCGAATAGTTGGGATATAAGGGACTATTTGCTTCACTCTATTTGATTTCTTCTATCAGAACGTATTTATTTGATATATTATGAAGGAAATTTTGACATTATTAAAATATAGATATTTCTTTAGAGGCTCTTTACTCGTTTATTTTTTTCCGTTATCATTTAATTTTATTCAAATATTAATCGGCTGGGGGCTACGCTTGTTCTGCCTTTCTCTATTTCCTGGTCCGAATTTTGGACTTCAGATTTTTGCTTCTCTTCTTTATAATATTTGCAAGTTTTTCAGTGGTCTCTATAGTGTGGTTTACAAGGCTCTGAATTCGAGCGCGGTTTTGTTGCCTCGTCAAATATCTTTAATCTTTGTTTCTCATAATGTTTGGCCTTTTTCATAAGTGATTTAGCTACTTGTGCTGCTGAAGAAGGAACTTGTTGCTGTCCTTCTGTGTTCTTTACTTTTCTCCATAATTTCTCTCTTAAGGAGGGTTTTCTTAACGATGGCCCAGGTTTAGTTATATATGTTTCTGTAAAAGAATTATCGGTGTCACATTCTGTTAGCTCGCGTCTGGTAGATGGCGTTTGTTCCAAAAGCCAGTTTTGTGTTAAGACTGTAGGTGAGTCTAATGTATGAAAATCTGATAATTCATTGGTTCCTTCCAATTTTTCTTCCTCTTTGGATTTCACCTTTGGTTTATCACGTTTTAAACCACTGGGTTGTGTTTGAGGCTCTTCATCGCCAGTATCCGATGAGCATCGAATATTTCCCTTTTTCTCTTGTTTGTTGTGGAGAGTTTGTAGCCAAGACTGGGATAAATACTCCTTCCACTCCTCCCAACCTTTGCGGTCGTTAAAAAGGTCATAAAATTCATATGGTCTTCTGAAAGATACTGGTGAAATTGTTTCCTCTATTTCTTCGTCTGAAGGAATAGGCTCTGGTTTCCAAGGTTTTGAAAAGAAATCCTTTTTTCATTCTATTATGGTGTACTACTTCTTCCTTTTACTTATACTGGTGCTTTAGAAGATATGTTAAGTTATTTGGTAGAATTTTTACAATCCTGTAGGGCCCATCCCATTTCGGTTTTAACTTTTTTGTCCCTTCCAGGTTCGTTTTGTATACGTAAACGAAGTCTCATAAACAATAATTTGTCTTATTTTTGCTTGTTGTGTCATATTTTTCTTTATATTCTGTTTTCGTGTCTTCCAAATTGTCTTTAACTTGTTCCATAGCTTTTTTCATTGGCATCACCATTTCTTGCTTATATTGGTCTAGGTTGTGCTATATTCTATCATTTTGTATTTCATCTAAACAAATTCTGGGATCTCTTAGATGTTGTAAAAAATAGCGCTTTTTTAAAGAACGTGAAAAAGCCGTATTTATTGCAAAGACTACGAATGGTAAATGTTCATCCTAAGTTTCCTTTTCTTCTCTTGCACGTATCCCCAGCATGTAAGCTAATTCCCTATGTTTGCGTTCAACCTTTCCATTAGCTGATGCCTTATACGACGAGGTAAACCATCGTTTCACCCCCAGATATTCCGTAATTTCGTCTTATAATTTGGCTCGAAAACATGGCCCATTGTCACTAAGTAAAACTCTACGAAAAATTCCGTGTTCCAAAAAGAGGCGGTTGACTAAAACTTTCGCAATGGTTTTTGTCTTTTAGTCCTTAATTGGAAAAGCGTATAAGTATGAGTTGAAATGGTCAACTATGGTTAGTACACACCTGTTTCCTTTCCTGGAAACTGGTAAACTTCCTCTTGTTCCCCAAGTGTCTATAGACATTAATTCTCCTACCCCTGAGGGGGTGGAGTAGAAACCTAATTCGGCCCTAGGGGTCTTTGGTGGCGACTTTTTTTAGCACGCTCTTGGCAGCTTTGTATGAAAGCTTTTACTTTTGAGTACATTTTTGGAAAAAAATTCCTTTTAGCCTTCCAATAGTTTTCGCTTCTCCCATGTGACAGCCAATCGTTGCGTGTGCCATCTGTAAAATTTCTCCTTCCAGTGATTTTGGAATTACTGGAATAATTTTTAAGTAATTTTTTCTATATTCTTGCGATGGTCTGTGATATCTTACCAAAAGATTCTTACTTTCATCAAGATCAAAGTTATCTAAGTCCTTCAAAAAATGTTTAAAGTGCTCTGGCAGTTCCGTTCCTTTTGATAAAAAGGATTTCATCGCTAAATAAAAATCATCTTTATCCTGTTGGTTCGAAATATTTTCATTAGATAGTATTTCTAGCCCTTCCAGTTCGTTCTGGATCGTTGTTATCAAATTTCCTTCCGCATCAGGATTTCGTGACAAATAGTCTGGTAAAATGTTTGTACGGCCCTTTATATATATTGGGATATATGAATATGCTTGCAAACGTAGTATCCACCGTGTTAGCCGTGCTGAAGTATTTTGCATCGTATGTAGCCAAATTAGGGATTTTTGGTCTACGCGTGAAAGAAATTTTTTTCAAATTAAAAATTGTCGAAAATATTCTGTAAAAACGACAACTGCTAAGCACTCCCTTTCAACTGTCGAATATTTTCTTTCTGTCTCCGACTGTGACCTGCTGGCGTATTGGACTATTGATTCTACTCCTTCCGAGTTTATGTTTAATAATATTGCTCCAATACCGTACCCCGAAGCATCTGTTTGTGAACAGAAGTCTTGTGACAAATCTGGTAGTTTAAGTATTGGTGCCAGTAATTATTGCCTTTTTATTTCATCCAGCGCTTGTTTTGCGTCCGCTGGACATTCGAATTTACCTGATATTTTCACAAGGTTTGTCAAAGGTTGCGCTATTGTTGCATAATTTTTAATATATCGTCTGAAATAGCTTAACAAACCACAAACTGATCTGCAGCTTTTTTTTATCTTTAGGAGGCTTTAAAATTTCTATGACTGTAAATTTTTTTGAATTTGGTGAAATAGTACCTTGGTTTATCAGGTGTCCAAGAAAAACTAGTTTTGGCACTACTATTTTTAACTTTTCTGGTTTTAATTTTAAGCCTGTTTTTTAAACTTTTCCAGTATTTTTCTAAGTCCGACCAAGTGGTCTTCCAGGTTTTCATTACACAAAATTACATCAGCTAAATAAGCCAAGGTATCTTTTCCCCTTCCTGGTTCGTTATCTCTTAACACCAAATTCATTAATCGACTAAAACAATTTGGACTAAATAATAAGCCAAAAGGCATGCGTTCAAATGTGAACGTTCTTCCATCATCTAAGATTACTGTTGCTTTATGCTTTGTTTCTTGATCTAAAGCTATTTGCCAATATCCTGGTATTAAGTTAAAACTAGTGTAGTATTTTGTACCTCCTAGCGAATCCAAAATCGTATCAATTCTTGGTAACTTCATCACATCTTTTACCGTGACGGCATTTAGCGCTCTAAAATCTATACATAACCTCCAGGTGTTATCTTTTTTTCTGACTATTACTAGTGGAAAACATCAATCGCTAACACTTTCTTTAATTATACCCTGTTGTTCCATTTCCTTTATTTGGTCGTCCAGCCATGGTTTTAAATGATAAGGTGTTTAATACGGTGACTTTTTAATTGGAGGGCCCTCAGTTGATATTTTGTGCGTGATTAAGTGAGTTAATCCGTAATCCGCTTTATGTCTTGCAAAATTCCAATTAAAAACCCAAAGAATATTTTCTACCCGAGTTTTTACGTTTTCCGGTAAATGTTTTAAATCAAATTGTTGCAAAAAATCAGTTTTCGACATTCCATACTTTTCTTGTGGTTGCGGTTTTAATGAGGATATTTGCTCATGGATAGTGAAATTTACGCTTAATTCTGAACTGTTTAGAAATTTTATTTCTGAATTTGAAATTCTTTCCACTGACCCAAGTTCTATTTGGTTCAGTTTTACTTTATTATTACTTAGATTTGATAGTTTTAAGTATGTGATACCATTTTCAATTTTAATAACTTGATTTTCCACGAAAATCGTGGGATATTCGTCGAGGGAGTATCCTTCTATCATGACATCTATTGTTTTAACCTTTCCTTCTTTTTTATTTAATGTCGCTAGAACTTGAGCTGTTGTTCCCCCTTGTATTGTGATTTTTCCGTTTATTTTTAGGTTATAATTCGAATCGTCACTCTCTTTATCTGTTGTTACGCAAATTTACCTATTAGTTTCATCTGCTTGGTCTATGGTTATTGTATCGGTTATGGGTTCCCATACGATCCCATATTTCCTGATAGCATCTACTCCTAGAATACAAGGAAATGGTAGCTGCTTGCATATTATCACCGTTACTGTTATTTCTTTATCTCCTGTGCTAAATTTTAATGGACATTCCCCCAAGGTTGTCAGTCTGTGTCCTGTTACTGATGTCAGCGTATTCTGGCATCTGCTTACGCGATTTTTGACACTAGGAGGAAACCTCTTAAAAACTTCCTCTCGAATTAATGATTTAGATGCACCCGTATCTAGTAAACATGGTAAATTTTGAAAACACTCAATTTTAAAACAACGCAAAATCGGTAGACTATTATTATTTGCATTTGTATCACAACATTCTAAACTGTATAGGGGTCTTTGTAAGGAAACAGCTCTGTCGACCCTTACAGGCTGGTTTCTCCGTTTAAATGCCCACTGTTTGGCCAAAAGCTTCTGGGGTTATCCCAGTTTTCTTCAGTGTTGCTACTTTGACCCTGGGTATTGTTAACCGTTTGCCTCCTAGGCTTAAATTCAGGAATATTATTAGGTGTTGCCAAGTATTATTTGTTCCCTGCCTTCCTAAATTTTTGCCTCCCTTCGTTCTGAATTGGTGTCTTGTCTTGTACGTCTGGCCTTCTTTGCGTATTCTATGCCAGCAATCTGCACCATAGTGGTTTGGTTTGCTACAATAATAGCAATAAAATTTTCTCTTAAATTGTTTGTTTGTTTCCTGGTTACTTCTAAATATTTTTGATCTGTCATTGTTGGTTCCCCAACTATCTGTCTTTGGTGGGGGAGGGTGCCCATATTTTCTATAGTTATTAGCTACTAATCTCTCAAGGTTGTGGAACCTTTTTGGTTCACGATTTGGCTCCTCAAAGTTCACCTGCTTCTGTCCCCTTTCATATTTTATAATTTCTTTGGCTCCTGTGTTATTTATTGACATCTGATCAAACTTTTTCATAGCCTTGTAAATTTTTACTTCTGTTTCGACTAGGATTATAGCCTGCTCTAAATTTTCAGGTTTCCGTGATAATATTAATCTTAATAGCTTTTTTGGTAACCCTTGGGTAAAAGTATGTAGCTTTACTTTCTGTACTGTCTCGTCATTTCCACCTTTCTCTAATTGTAAGCAAACAGATCTACAAATTTTGTCGGCATATTCCCTGATACTAGTTGAGGTATTGAATGTCACTACCTCTGTTCTTAGCCTCTCGGAGATGCTTGTCTCTATGAATCTTGTTTTAAAAGATTCAATTAGAGTACTGATGTCCTTGGGCTCTTTTTCCTTAATTGCCTCAAAATGTTTAAGGGCGCTTCCCTTTAATCTGGCTGCAACGCATTGCTCTTTGACCTTATCCTCAAATGATTCAGCTAGTTCTTCAAAAATTTTCAATTTTTCGACAAAACTCAGCTACATCTGAAATTCCCGCGTATTCGGGTATAATTTTTGCAATTTCAAGTACCGTTGACAGGGAAGTCATTTTTTCCTCTGGTAAAGCCATTTTATTTTAATCTACTATTTTTATCTAGCCCTCTCGACCCAGTTTTTCCAACGGCCACCAGTTGTGGTAACGTTTTTTCTTATGGTATTTAAGTGATGTTGTTGTAGATGCTTTATTCTCCCTTTATAGGGGAGATGAACTATGGCCCTAAGGTAATTAAACTTTGGTAGCGTGCCTTAGGCTATGACCGAACTAATGAGGCGTACCACCTGGGGATGTTCGAGGGACTAAAGATAGATTGTAGAGAGGCTGGTTATAATACAATACTTTTATTCTGTCAACATATAATAATACCAAATATATATATTCTACTGGGACTGGCTGTCCCAAGTAGACCACAAATCTCAGAAAACTACAATAATGTATAATAAGACACTTAGACACTTACAATAATCCGACACTGTTCCAAGGTATTTCTAACAAGATAATAAACGGGCAGAGGTTCGCCCTGCAATTCAAAGAGTCTGTTCTCAGTCTCAAAAATCTGAGTATATATATGAAAAACCAACCACGTCCCTCCGGTTCATTGACGCATTTAGCCAGGAAATTGGTTATTGAGCGAGTTCCCTCCAAGCTTACACATTCCAGGATTTGTATCTTTATCTTAATAAAAAGTGGTATTTCGAAACTTCGTATTTGCGTCTTAATATATTTTTACTAAATTCCAAATTAACTAAATTAGAAAGCTTTATCACATAGTGGAAATAAATCATGAGTTGATAGGACCAGCACTTTTGATAAATAACAATTATGTAATAAAAACTTACCGGTATCATTATTTTCCCATGAAATACTTTCAATTTTCACTCTAAACAAAAATTGCAATATTTATAGTATTGATGGTATGTCAGGGGGAGGCAAACATTTTCTCTCCCTCTCCCTCCTCCTGAGAAAAACCTGGATCCGGATCTGCAACAAAATTTACTTTTCATGCTGAAACCAAATATATAAGATTCATTAAGTTTAGTGTTACCCCTCAAAAAATACGAGCCTTAAAAAAATTGCCCGATTTTCGAAAAAGGAGGGAACACCTCAAAGTAAAATAATCTTAATGAAAATCACATCATCAAATTCAGCGTATCAGAAAATATTCCTGTACAAGTTTCAAGCTCCCCTTTGCAAGAATGTGACATTTTTTATTTTTTATAGAAAGATCACAGATTTCGGTTTCTCCCGAAACTCCAAATCTTTTTCGGTTTCTCCCGAAACTCCAAATCAGGAACTTTATCAAAACTGTCATCGCCAACAAACTTCTGACTGTTCATTTTCTACAGATCACTTTGAGTATCAATGCCACGTTCTTTTGTGGTTCAAAGACCTTTCATTTTTAAAATCTACTTTTCCATAGTAGTACAGTCAATATAAAGTTTGACCGCAAACAAATTGCAACAGAAATGATTTTTACACCATCTTGTAGAGAAAAAAAAACTGTACAACATGTCAAAAGTTGAGAAACCTAGCGGGGTGCAAAATTAGTGTTTTTTAGCGTTTTGTGTTTTATTTTTCGTTTTTAAGCCTAAATTTTCGATTTTCTCAAGGCTTAGAGTTTACTTCATGGGAAACACATTTCTGATGTAGTTTTATGTGCTGAACTCGAATATTACATCAGATTTAAGATACGTTGAACCAAAAGTGCTTCACATTCATCACCATTCACGAAGTTCGCGATTCTATTATAACATAGTCGTTTGACCACATTTCTTGAGTAGTTTTATGCGATGAACTCGAATATCACATCATATCAAGGATATGTTCAACCGAAAGTGTTTCACATTCATCACCAAAAGGTTTCTTCAAAATAATCAATCATCTCTTAATGTATTAACTGACTAAAATCACAGGTAACAAAAATCACATTGGTAAAAGGCAGGCAACTTTTCAAATGACTTGCGACATTAATCACTGGCAGTGTAGTTTGAAACTTCGTCGTCGAGATCGTCGATGAGAACTTCTGATTTGGGAGAATTATCACATTCTGCTCCCTGACAAGTTTTGCACGCGAGCGTGCAAGACATGCCGTTTCTGACACAAGTGCACCGAGCAGAGGTGCAGTTTGAACGGCAGGAACACTTAACAATCTTAAGAAGTTGGGGAGGTGCTGGGGGTAGGTCCGTCATCACAGGGTATAATGTACCATTTCGGTCCTTCCAGCCCCACTCTTGAGGGTCCAATTCTAGATTACGGTCGTCATTCCAGGCGTGTACCTGAAAGTAAACTCTATAGCTGTGAAATGCTGCAGAGTTGGATGTGGGAGGTAGCTGCTCTGGGTGAACAAAAGCCGTTGCTGTGACGAGCTTTCTTTCGATGAGCTGCTTTCGAAGCTCGTTCAGATTTCCCCCCTTCTTTCCACCATATATTATAAGAAGTGCGTCTTCTCCGGCTTCCTTGACTTCGAATTTTGTTGCTGTCTTCTTCATAAAGACCTTGGCAGATGCTCGAAAACTTTCGTCTTCTATCACTTTTTTCAGGGTAAGACCTTTTCCGATGTTGTAGACACGTGATGTAGAATCACACCCAAGGAATGCATGGGCAAAGAGGATCAGACCACATACTTCTTGGCCAAATCTTTTTTTCATTTCATGAACATCCCAGCACCTTCGCTCTTTATTTTTCTTTGGTTCTGGGGCGAAGTACACCTTGTTAGTGGAGACATCACAGTGGTAGCAGAGAAGGACCAGAAGATCCGTATCTTCTCCAATAACGGCAGTTACCTTCTGTTTAGCTGATTCGATAGCAGCTTTTACAATAGGCACGTCTGCATCACTGGGGGCTTGGACTACAAAATAGCCTTTTTGCCGGATATGAACTGCAAGCGCACTAATGAATCTTGACTTGTTTTTCTTGTTCCCGAGAAATTCTTCTTTCTTAATTTTCAGACGCATGTCATTCGTGAAGAAAACCTCGAGACCAATCGTTCGGTTACGATACGAATGGGCCATATCTTTGATGGAAGGTCCACTATCATACCCATCGAAAACAACAGTTGCGCCAGGGTACTTCCGCGAAATATACAGAGAGTAGCTCTGTATGATACCCGCATACGTGTCATTTTTTATCCATGGGACTCGGTGCAATAGAGATCCGCCGTCAAGTACGTAGTGTGTCCCGTCGTTCAGCACACACGGAATTTCTTCGAGTTTGCATGCAAGTGCAATGGCCTTGGCGAATTCGGCCTTGTTCGGCACTCTCGGCATAAATGAGCTGTCAAACAGAGCAGCGGGATACGAACAAAGTTCATACCGGAAGCACTCTGATTCAGGAAGTCTTGTCCTTTTGGCTAACGCAATGAAGCGTTGGAATAGCAAAGCTGGATCCAGTCGCTTGCAATCTCCTCCAGCTGTTTGCTTTGTTGTTATCTGGACTGCCTGTTCCTTTCTTCGGAAGACAAAATCCTTCGCCACTTTTCCAGTCATAGCATCAAGGATTTTTAGCCCGACAGCCTTCGCAAAGTCAACGTTTGCAGATTCATATGCAGTCAAACCGGTAGCAATGCTTCTAAGCTGGGTATCCCCTCCGAATGGTGAGCCATTTTCAAAGTACGTGACCATCGCCTGCGTATCCTTGAAGTCTCGTTCTTGTCTGGGGCCTGCGTTCTCCTTGTGCTGCTCGCTTGTCCCATAGAGAATTTGCGTCAGATCTTCCATTGGGAGGTTAACAGCAGAGCAGGTTGGGCGTGCTAAAACCCACAGTGACCTCTGGGTTTCGGTCATGCCCGTACCCCTAGTCAGTCCGCCTGCTGTTTTCAACGAGCGCATAAGCTCTTGTTCAATAACTAGATCCGTCGACAAGCCAGCCCAATAGCGATTAGATCGTCTGACGACGTGCATTCCTTGTTGGAATGAACTATGAACAGTAGGATGGGTTTCTTCAAGCTTCACCATCTTCTGAAGGTATATTCGGCACGATTTGGCATAGTTGTTGTGACCACAGGCCGCAAGAAAAGGTAGCATTTCAAACACAGACTTTAGGTGTAAGTCCCAAAGCCCCATCCGCTCAGCTTTGATGAAAGAACGAAGTATCCCAACCATATTCATAAGCTGAAACCACAGCTTTGAAGTTCTGTGCTGAGACAGATCAAATATCTTCTGGTCGACGAAACCTTTGATCCGCTTGAGTGCAGGATTTTCTTCAACCTCCGTCATTGTTGCCTCTCCATTCATTAGCTTGCTGTATAGTGTTTTAAGGTCTGCAACTTCTTTGTTGCCTAACTTTGTTTCAGGTTCTGAACAGGGATCATCGTCAAATAACTCGGAGAGCAGCACGGCATGTAGAGCACTATCAACTAGCAAGAGACCTCGAACAGCTCGTGAAATAGCCTTTCCACTTAGGATATGGGGAACAGTGTTTGGGGCATATGCAAGTTCCAGGACTTCGCGGAGACTGGATCCTTCCATTGTGTATCCTATGCATCCAATAAAGCTCATGGTTGTGTGAAACCCACCGAGTTTCAGAACTACTGCTGAGAGCTCACTTCCTGGTTCAGAAGCCTCAACCATTTTCATAGCTTTCCACCACAATGGCTGATCGAAGGTCACGACTGGGGCGAATCCATGGCGTTTAGCTTGGTCTGCGATGAACATCAAGGTAGAGTACAATCCCAGGGCTCCTAATATACTGGCCAATCTCCCTAACTGCGCACTTTTTCCCTCGTGGTGAATTAAACACGTACGCAGTTAAGAGGACCCAAAATGGCGTCAAAAAATAATAGGAAAATTAACATTTATTACAAAAGGAAGGAAAATAATTAAGGGGCCCAAAGAAATGAATCTGGGAGGGACATTTATCTGACAAAACTGGGACCAAGGGTTCCAACAACGACAATCTTAGAATTTACGGAACTTTCCAA
This sequence comes from Artemia sinica, assembly GCA_027921565.1. Classification (NCBI taxonomy): domain Eukaryota; kingdom Metazoa; phylum Arthropoda; class Branchiopoda; order Anostraca; family Artemiidae; genus Artemia; species Artemia sinica. The sequence goes on along the minus strand of CM051263.1, from coordinate 29,068,279 downwards.
AAATATAGTATTCAGTCGATAGGGCGACGTTATTCCTGACTTCATTCGCCCCAAAGGACGAAAAAAGGGAAATATGGCCACGAAATACGAATTTCTTGTTTGGTGATGAATGTGAAACACTAACGGTGGGACATAACTTGAATCTGATGTAATATTCGAATTCAGCACACAAAACTAGTTCAGAAACATGTCTCCCATGAAGTAAATGCTAAGCTCTAGGATAACGGAAAATTTCCGCTAAAAACAACAAAAAACAAACGGAAAACGCTAAAAAACACTTATTTTGCACCCCGCTGGGTTTCTCAACTTTTGATATGTTGTACAGTTCTTTTTCTCTACAAGATGGTGTAAAAATCATTTCTGTTGCAATTTGTTTGCGGTCGAGTCCTATTTGACGCTAGATTGACTGTACTATAGAGGAACTCTGATCTAATGACTATCCACTGCAGCGGAATTTTTCTTAATAGATTGAGTTAATGTTTCTCCAATTGTCTAGCGTTAGTCGAAACTCCCATAGTGGTCGAAGTTGAGTTCAGCTTCCATGTTGCAAGATGTAATAGTTCTTTTTATTCAGTAAATATTCGGTCTGGGTCAGAGTTGAGAGATTCATTCTTTCGGCAGGCTTTCTGTTAAATGCATTGGAGAAAAATAAACCATTAAATTACTCTTAAATGGAATAACAAATTTAGTTTTATCTCTAGACGACTTTGGACACTTTTGTTTTCAATCAGATATACTAGATTTACAAAGTGATGTTGTTTGGTTGTTTTTAATTGGCAAACTTACACTCTTATGTCAGAGCTTAGATTTGAAAACTCAAAATCATCTTACTTGTGAAATAAAAAGAAGATATTTTTTTCTGACGTAATTTCACTTACCATACAACTCTGGAACTGTAAAAGCTATTTTCAAGGGTTTCAACAACCTAATCTGTCCTGAAATTTTTTACATGTCGACAAACATGCAGGAAGTTGTTGGTGAATTACTCTGACAAATAATTATTTATAAAAAGCTGCACCAGAAAATTGTACCTGAATTTTTACCGTGAGATTTGACAAATTTGAACCGTAAATAAGAAGCTGGTAAATTTATTTATTAAGGAGATTGTGAGTCTTATATTCGTTTAGGACCGGTAAATACTGCTTTAAAATCTTTTTCATATGTCTTGAGGCTTTGTTGTTATAAATCACACAAAATTATACGTTTCCAGGAATTGTTGGCAATGAATTTGGTTGATCATGATCTAAGTTCCTCTGGGCATCTACAAAAGGTTGTAGCCAAAACTTTAAAATAGCTGGGACGGTTGATAAGAAACAGGCCTTATGTTGCACACCCAAAAACAAAAGTGGAAGACATAATAAATTTAGAATTTTATTCTAAAAGTTTCCATAAATCTAAACAATAAGTTGTATCACAGATTAAAAATTGAGCTAGAGCGTTATAGTGAATCAAGGCATTTCCTTTCAAATACGGCATGTTTTGCAGTTTGGATTACCTTCATCTGGCAGACTTCTCAATGTTTTCTAACAATCGACGACCCCACCATGCTTCAAGATCAAATGGCTCGAAATCTAAAACAGAAAGTGTTATACATTAAAAAAGATTTAAATCTTCCTTAAAGATCCCAGCTCTATATTGAGATTAAATAAAAAAAAACAAGTTTTTTTAACTGAAAGTAAGGAACGACGTTAAAACTTAAAACGAAAAGAAATTATTCCTCATACGAAAGGGTCTGTCCCCTCCTCAACGCCTCGTTCTTTACGCTGAAGTTTTTTACTGTTTAAAAAAATAGAGTTGTGAGAAAGTCAAACTTTAGCGTAAAGAGCGAGGCGCTGAGGAGGGGACAGCCCCTTTCATATACGGAATAATTTCTGTTCGTTATAAGTTTTAACGTCGTTCCTTACTTTCAGTTAAAAAAAACTTGTTTTTTTATTTAATTTTTGAACGTTTTTGAATTAATACATGTCTGATTTTGGCCCACAAGCTCTGAAGAAACCATTTTAAAAGAACAGACAAAAAGAAAAACTAGTTGCATTTTTAAACTTCTTAGAAATTGAAAGCTAAGCTAGATGACACTCTTAGCAATCAAGGATTCAAAGACTAAAACTTAAATACTACAAAACAGGAAACGGAATGAAGAAAATCTGATCCCTAAAATCTATTCCCCACTCACAAAGCAGAACTGGATTGTAAACTGCAGAAGGAAAACCTGCCAAGAATTTGAAATTCTACACAATGATGAGAGACAATTTTCTGTGGACAGTTTAAATTTGAAATTATGAGATCAAGTTTAGGCAGAGGCGTCACATATTGGACTGTGGAGCCTCTGCATACTTGGAGGCCTCACAATGAAAAATAATCTAATCTTCTCTAACATAAGATTCTGGCAACGTCCATTGTTGTGGTATTGCCTTTCTGGGCGAAAGCTCATGTTTTTACGTAAATTCTAGATTACCTGGTATTCATTCTAACATTTATGGCAACGTCATTTTATCACAATTCAAATCAGTTAGCTTCCCATAACTTTTGTCTGCTACATCAGTCCTATGAAGTTTGGTTATGAATATATCCCCCCCCCCATACGAAGTCATTAAGTTTTTTTCAAGTTTAATTATTTTTGAGTGTGCTGATTTACTTGAGTGCAAGCTTGATAAATATGTATATATAAAAAATATTGATTTTTTTTGCCTTAAATATATATATATATATATATATATATATATATATATATATATATATATATATATATATATATATAATATATATATATATATATATATATATATATATATATATATATATATATATATATATATATATATATATATATATATATATATTTGGTGCATCTACACATCCGTAAAGTTCCTCTTTTCATAGTTGTAAATACTGTATTTATTGTGGGGTTGCAGTGTTGATATAATGACTCCTTATCTACTGATGGACGCTGTTTTTGTAAACCTTGAGACGAGAAAGATAAAGTACTTTTTAACCTGGATTATTAGATTGAGCGCTTATACAAAAAAAAATGATAAGGAACTAAAATGCCAATTATATTCAGCGAATTGTTTTTCCTTGGAACTTTGTTTTCATAATTTATAAAACCGAGCGTCCAAAGGTTTGTAATTTTTCATAATTTCTCATTAATGTTAATAGCTCTTTTGAATTTCTGTTTGTAGAATCTGAACAGAAGTTACACGGCTTTCTTAATGGTTGAGAAAATAGATGAAACTCAAAAGACCAAACTCAAATTGAGTAGTTCAATGATGGAAAAAACAAAAAACTTGACTTCACAATAAAGAATTTACGAAATTTTCGAAATGGCAGACTGGATGAATTTACTGATATTTTAAAGTTAGACAACTTAAAACGAACGGAAATTACTACAAACAGGATTTTGGCTATTGCCTCCCCCCCCACCCCTAACAGTTGTAGTAGTATTGGTAGTAATACCAGTCATAGTTGTAGTCACAGTCGGATTAGTAGTAGTAGCAGTCGCAAGCAATCGTAATCGCATTCGCAAGCAGTCGCAGCCACAACCATAAGTAGCCGTGGTCGCAGACGCAAGTAGTCCCTGTCAATAGTGATCACAGTAGCAAGTAGACGTAGTTGCAGTTACAAGTAGTCGAAGTTGCAGTCTCACATCGTCGATTGCAATCACAAGAAGTGACAGTTACAGTCGCAAGTAGTCGTAATCGCGCACACTAGTAGTCACAGTCGCAGTCACAGCAGCAAGTAGTCGCAATCACAAGTAGTGGTAGTTTCAGTCATAAGTATCCGAAGTCTCAGTCGTAAGTACTCGAGTCACAGCTGCAAGTAGTCACAGTCACACATAGTTACAGTTCCAGTCGCAAGTAGTCGCGGTCAACTACCTACTACACATAGTGTCTTTTGATTTATTTCAACATCCCCCTCAAGATTTCTCAAAGTTTCAACCTAGTGTCCTTAGCCTTTTCAGAACACACACAGGATCAAATATTCCCCTTTTCTAATAATTAATTTGAAAAAAAACTTGCCGAAAAATGAGTTTTTCAAAGAAAAGTAAAGGCCATTTTAAACTTAAGCTCAGCAGATACAAATACCTTTTAAAATTCAAACTCAAAACGACCAGAAATTACTATTAAAGAATAAATGAAACCCAAAACGAACAGAAATTAAATAAACAACCATAGCAAAAAACATACAACAAGTAATAATATAAATGAATAAATAGATCTTAAAGCAAGTAATGCTTAGATTGAATATGAAAATCCAGCTTAAAACAAAAAATTATTTTGCTATTGAAGCTTAAATGTAACTTAAAACGAACTTAAAACAATCAAAAACGAACAAAAATTAATTAAAAAAAAAACTTTCTGAAAAATAAGTTTTTCAAAGAAAGTATGGGCAAAACGACCAGAAATTACTATTAAAGAATAAATCAAACCCAAAACGAACATAAATTATATAAACAATCATAGCAAAAACATACAACAAGTAATAGTATAAATGAATAAAAAGATCTTAAAGTGAGTAATGCTTAGATTGAATATGAAAATCAAGCTTAAAACGAAAAAAAAGTTTTCCTATTGAAGTATAAATGAAACTTAAAACGAACAGAAACTAAATAAACAATCAATGCAAACAAACATACAATAGATATAATGTAAATCAAGCTTGAAACGAACAAAAATCACCCACAAACAAGATTTGGGTATCACCTCCTTCTCTCACTGTAAAAGTCTAAAGCCTACTGCGTCATTGGCACTTTACTGAAAACCAATTTTATGACAAATATTTTCTTTTGTACTTGATATTTAAAATAAACGTTAAAATTATAGTAGCACTTTGAACTGATGAGCTTTCAGCAATTAATATCATTATACATCAAATATTCAATTTAAGCTCTTTTTAAAGTTGTTAAAGACGAATATAGTTTCCCTACAAACAAAGGTTTGAATACTACCTCTATTCCTAACTGTAAATAAAAACCAAAAGCCTACTGCGTCATTGGCGCTTTACTAAAAACGGATTATATTACAAATATTTTCTTTTCCAGTTCTTACAGCATGATTACAGTGAAATAAATTCTTGACCTGATGGATCTTTCAACAATTAATATCATTATACATCAAATATTCAATTTGATGTTGTTTATACTTCCCAAGACTGTTCAAGACGCATATAGTTTTCAGTAAAGCACGAATGACCCAGTAGGTTTTAGACTTTTAGGAGGTCATACCCAACCTCTTGTTTGTGGTGATTTTTATTCGTTTCAAGCTTTATTTGCATATTCAGTTTAAGTTTCACTCGTTTTAAGATTTATTTATTAATTTACATTAATATCTATTGTATGTTTGTTTGCATTGATTGTTTATTTAATTTCTGTTCGTTTTAAGTTTCATTTATACTTCAATAGGAAAATATTATTTTTCGTTTTAAGCTTTAAGATCTATTTACTTATTTATATAATTACTTGTTGTATGCTTTTGCTATGATTGTTTATTTAATTTCTGTTCGTTTTGGGTTTCATTTATTCTCTAATAGTAATTTCTGGTCGTTTTGAGTTTGAATTTTAAAAAGTATTTGTATCTGCTGAGCTTAAGTTTTTTTTTAATTAATTTTTGTTCATTTTTGATTGCAAAAAAATTCAAGTTTTTAAAAATTCCTTATTTCAAAATCAAACTTTAAAAAAAAATCAAATATTCATCAAAGTATCAAAACTGATATCAAAGTAACAATATCAAAGTGAAAAAATGGGTTTGTGTCAACCTCAGAGTTTTTATTGTCTGATGTTTAAACTATTTTTAACAAAATTTCTATCTAAAAATTTTTATCAGATGGGTTTGGGGAAAAAGGGCGTTGGGGGACTAGATTAAGCTTTGGTCTCTTTTGACTCTTTAAAAGTGGAATAGAACTTTCTATTTTCAATCAAATGAGCCCTGTCTGAAGTTTATACGAGTATCCCTTCTATAAGAACCATATATATCCCCAGAGTATAACTTACAACGCCTGTCCCTGGGCCATGGGGGATTGTGTCGACCCTGGGGTTTTAATATCTGATGGTTAAACTATTTTTAACAAAATGCTCACCTGAAATTTTTATCGGATGGGTTTATCCATCCAATACACCAAAAGGCGTGGAGGGCGGGAGGGGCTAGTTGCCGTCCGATCGTTTTTCACTCTGAGAAAATGAACAATAACTTTTAATTTCCATTCAAATGAACCCTCTCTGAGGTTTATACGAGCATACCTTCCATATGAACCATATATGCCCCCCATAGCAATACTTACAGCGCCTGCCCCGGCTCTGGGGGGGGGGTGTCGACACAGAAGTCTTTTTTATCTGACCTTTGAACTATTTTTAACGAAATGACCATACGTAAAGGAGTTTTTGTTATATGATCTTTGAACTATTTGTAACAAAATGGCTACCTAAAATTTTTTATCAGATGTATTTGGGGAAATAGGCTTGGGGGGGGGAGTTGCCCTCTGATCACTTTGGCTCTTAAAAAGGGCACTAGAACTCTCGATTTCCAATCGAATGAGCCCCCTTTGAAGTTTATACGACGACCCCTTCTATATGAAGTGCCTCTGGGAAAAAAATAGATGGAGTGTGGGGGGAGGCTAGCTACCCTCCAATCACGTTTGACTCTTAGAAAGTGAATTACAACTTTCAATTTCCAATCAAATGAGCCCTCTGGGAAGTTTATACGAGCATCCCTTCCATAACAACCATATATGCCCCAAGGGTATAACTTACGACGCCTACCCCCGGGCCCTGGGGGACTGTGTCGACACCGGAGTTTTTTGTTATCAGAGCTTTGAACTATTTTTAACAAAATGTCCATATCAAAATTTTTATCTGATGCATTTAGGGCGTGGAGGAGGGGGGGGGGCTAGTTGCCCTCCGATCTCCTTTACTCTTAAAAAGTGAACAGGAACTTTCCATTTCCAAACAAGTGAGCCCTCTCCGAAGTTTATACGAGCATCCCTTCCATAAGAACTATATATGCCCCTAGAGCATTACTCATAACGTCTGCCTCCGGGCCTTGGTGGGTTCCGTCGACACAGGAATTTTTCTTATCTGACCTTTGAGCTATTTTTAATGAAATGACTATTATAAAAATTTTATCGGGTGGGCTTGGGGAAAAAAGGGTGTATGGGGGGGGGCTAGTTGCCCTCGGATATCTTTTGACTCTTAAAAATTGAACTAGAACTTTCAATTTCCAATCAAATGAGCCCCCTCTGATGTTTATACGAGCATCCCTTTCATAAGAACCATATACGCCCCCAGGACAACACTTACAACTCCTATCCCCCGGGCTCTAGGGGGCGTTTTTGTTATCTAATTTTTGAGCAATTTCCAAAACACTGGCTATATCAAAATTTGTAGCGGACAGGTTTGGGGAAAAAAGCGTTGGGGGGGGGGGCTGGTTTAACTCTCTTGACTCTTAAAAAGTGAACTAGAACTTTCAATTTCCAATCAAATGAGCCCCCTCTGATGTTTATACGAGCATCCCTTTCATAAGAACCATATATGCCCTTAGGGCATAATTTTAGAACACCTTTCCCTGTGCCCTGGGAGGTTCTATTGACACCGGATTTTTCTTATCCGACCTTTGAACTATTTTTAACAAAATGTCTGTCTCAAAATTTTCATCATTTGGGTTTTGAAAAAGAAGGCGGGGGGGGGGCTAGCTGCCCTCGGATCTCTTTTGACTATTAAAAGTGAGCTCGAACTTCTAATATCCAATCAAATGAGCCCTCTCTGAAGTTTATACTAGCATCCCTTTCATACGAACAATATATGCCCCAGGGCATAACTTACAACACCTGGCCCCGGGCCCTGGGGGTTGTGACGACACCTGAGTTTTTGTTATCTGACTTTTGAGCAATTTTTGACTTAATGGCTATCTCAAAATTTTTATTGGATGCATTTGGGGAAAAGGGGCGTGGGGGGGCTAGTTGCCCTTTAATCTCGTTTGACTCTAAAAACTGAACTAGAACTTTCAATTTCCAATCAAATGAGCCATCTCTGAATCTTTTGCGAGCATCCCTTCAATAAGAACCATACATTCCCCCCGGGCATAACTTACAACACCTGCCCTCGGGCCCTGGGGGGCTGTGTTGACCCCTGAGTTTTTGTTATATGGTCTTTGAACCATTAAAAAAATCTATCTCAAAGTTCTTATGGAATGGGTTTGAGGAAAAAAGGGCGCGGAGGGGGGGGGGCTAGGTGCCCTCTAATCTCTTTTGACTCTTAAAAAGTCAACTAGAACTTTCAATTTCCAATCAAATGAGCCCTCTCTGAAGTTTATACGAGCATTCCTTCCATAAGAACCATATATGCCCCCAAGGCATAAGTTACAACGCCTGCACCCGGGCCCTGGTGGGTTGCGTCGACACCGGAATTTTTGTTACATGATCTTTGAACTATTTTTAAAGAAATAGCTATCTTAAAATTTTTACTGGATGCATTTGGGAAAAAAGGGCTTGGGGGGGAGGAAGCTGGTTACCCTCCCATATCTTTTGACTCTTAAAAAGTGAACTAGAACTTTCAATTTCCAATCAAATGATCCCTCTTTGAAGTTAATATGAGCATCCCTTCCATAAGACCCATATATACCCGCAGGGTATAACTTATAACCCTTTTCCCTGAAGACTGTGGGGGAGTGTCCTGCTCAAACATATAATTTCCAGAACTTTCAACTACGTTGAACAAAATGGCTATATCAAAATTTTGATTGGATGTGTTTGAGGAAATCGTGGGCGTGGAAGGGGTGTCAGTTGCCTTAGAATCACTCTTGGCTATTAAAAGGGAACTAGCCATTTAAGTTTTCAATCCAATGAGCCCTTTCTGAAGTTTCTACGAAAACGTTTTTTATAAAAAAAACTTATATGCCCCAAGGGCATAACTTACAACCCTTGCCCTGAGGGCTGTGGAGGAGTTGTCATCCTCGAAGACCTAATTTCCAGAACTTAAAACTACGTTTAATAAAATGGCTATCTCAAAATTTTGATTGGATGTGTTTGGGGAAAAGGAAAGGGTGTCAGTTGCCTTAGTATCACTTTCGACAGTTAAAAAGGGCACTAGCCCTTTGAATTTCCAATCGAATGAGCCTTTTTTTAAGTTTTTACGACAAAACTTTCTATAAAAACCTTAATGCCCCCAAGGCATAACTTAAAACCCTTGCCTTGAGGGTTGTGGGGGAGTGTCCTCCTCAAAAACATATTATCTATCTGGAAATCAACTACGGTGAACAAAATGGCTATCTCAAAATTTTGATTGGATGTGTTTGGGGGAATGGTGGGCGTGAGGGGAGGAGCTAGTTGCCCTCCAATCACTTTCAACTATTAAAAAGGGCACTACCCTTTTGAATTTCCAATCGAATGAGCTTTTTTAGAAGTTTCTACGACAGCACCTTCTACAAAAAAACCTAATATGCCCCCAGGGCATAACTTAAAACCCCTGCCCTGAGGGTTGTGGGGGAGTGTCCTACTACTACTACTACTAACAACTCACCGCAGCACCAAGCCGCCTGAGGCCAACACAGCTACGCACGCTCCTCCTCCACCCCAATCTATTCAAAGCCTCCCTTTTTACACCCGCCCACGAAGTTCCCATTTCCTTTAAATCTTTCTTTATAACGTCCTCCCACCCCAGACGGGGACGAACTGCTTTCCATTTAGCCCTAGATGGTTGGCCAAAAAGGACAATCTTCGGCAATCTGTCATCCTTCATCCGCACAACGTGCTCTAGCCACCTCAACCTTTCTTTCATTATAGCCCTAGAGAGCGGTATTAAACCACATTTTTCGTATAGCCTTTTGTTTTATACGGTCAGTCAGCCGGGTACCCAGAACAATCCTTAAGAAATTTCTCTGGAAAACATCTAGCAAATCTTCATCCGCTTTTCGGAGCGTCCATGCTTCAGAGCCATATTTGACCACTGTCATCACTGTAGCTTCTAATATTCTAATCTTCGTTTGCAGACTTATCTTCCTATTCTTCCAGACTTTTTTTTAACTGTGAAAAAACACCCTGAGCCTTGGCTATTCTATATTTAACATCTTCACTGCTCCCACCATCTTTACTAATAATACTACCAAGGTAAGTGAAGCTACCCACCTGATCAATCTTTTCATTACCCAACGTCACCTTTTCATCTTCACTTGTTCCTAGACTTAGTGACTTAGTCTTCCTAACATTAATTTTCAAACCAGTTCTAGCACCCTGAACTCGCAAAACCTCTAAAACTTCATTCATTTTGCTCACACTTTCATCTAGGATGCTTAAATCATCATCATAATCCAAGTCCAGGAGACTTTTTCCTCCCCATTTGATTCCGTGGTCTCCCATTGCCTTTCCTGTGCTCCTTAAAACAAAGTCCATCAAAATAATCCATATAAAGGGGGATAGAACACAACCCTGCTTAACTCCTGATTTAATACAAAACCAGCTGCTAACCTCATTTCCTACCTTAACCGCAGCAGTGTTATTCTCGTACATAGCACTAATCACTTTAATTTATTTGTCAGGTATACCATACAAGGATAAAACCTTTACTAAAGCTCTTCTATCAACAGATTCGAACGCTTGCTCATAATCTATAAAACTGAGGACCAAAGGTGTTTGAAAACTCAGGCACTTCTCAATTATTAGCCTAAGAGTGAAAATTTGGTCGACACATCCTCTACCTTTTCTAAAACCGCACTGCTCTTCTCTTAAAACTTTGTCTACAGCATCTCTCAGTCTAAAAACTATCATATTACTAAGTAATTTACTACCTACAGAGACCAGACTAATACTTCGATAATTACCACACTCAATTTTATCACCTTTCTTATAAAGTGGCTTAATTAATGTTTTCCTAAAATCGTTAGGTACTTCCCCTTTTTCAAAAATCATATTCATAATCTTCAGTAACTTATTTCTAACCTCAGAGCCACCATATTTAAGAAACTCATTTACCACCCTATCAGCACCTGGAGCCTTATTATTCTTTAATCCTTTTAGTACTGTTGCTAATTCCTCCTCACAAAACAAATCTTACTTCACATCCAAGGTATCACAAACTTTTTCATTTTCCTCTATATTTTTTCCTGCAACTCTATCTCGGTTAAGCAAATTCTCAAAATGTTCGGCCCATCTCTCTTTAGTTTTTTCCTTATCACTAATTGTGACCCCATTCCTATCTTTAACTGGGCCAAGTCCGGATTGACTACTGCCTCTCAATTTGTTAATGTGCCAGTAAAATATTTTACTATTATGCTGTCTAGCTGCATCTTCCAGATCCTCGGCAATTTTATCCATGGCCTCCACTTCACACCTCCTTAGTTCATATTTTAAGGCTTTCTCCACTTGCTTTACATTTCTTTTGTTTTCATACGATCTATCGCTCAGACAATTCTTGTACAAGTCCTTTCTCCTTTCTATTAAACATAAAGCTTTTTCACTAATATTCTTAGCTGCAGTTCTAGCTTTCTTTCCTAATACGCCTTCAGCAACTTCACAAATTATTTTTTTAAAATCATTCCAACCATCTTCAACATTATCAAATTTTAAACTCTCCAGTTTAGTATTCAACTGTTCCTGGAAAGTTTCTCTCAAATTCTCATCCTGGAGTCTACCAACATCATAACTTCCCGGGAGGTGGTTACCCTTCCGATATTTCAGCTTTAAATTAGCCCTTGACACTACTAGATGGTGATCTTGACTTTTAACATCAATAACAGCACTCCTATATACCCTAGTATCTTGTATTGATCCTGCCAGTCTTCGGTTTACTATAACATAATCAATAAGGTTTGCTGTCTTACCATCACGTGAATATCATGTTAACTTATGAGCCATTTTATGACCAAACACCGTATTGGTTATAACTAGATTGTTATACCTACAAAATTGCAAAAGTCTGTATCCATTACTGTTTTCTTTTCCTACACCAAATTCACCTAGGCTGGGATACCATCTATCCCTATTTCTACCAACCTGGGCGTTAAAATCTCCCAGTAATAACATCATATTTCTACCTGAGACCCTGTCTATTTGCTCCTGTAACTGTAAGTAAAATTCATCTGAGTCACTATGGTTCTACAAGGGCGTATACTACTATAACTGATACCCTGAACTTTCTAGTCATAAAATGAGCAATTAGTAATCTATTATTAATACCTTCCCAGCCTAAACAAGACTTAGCAGCTTCCTTATTCATCATGAGCCCTACTCCCTGTCTATGTACCCCATCCTTCCTGCCTGAGTAAACAAATTCTATATCACCTAATTTCATGCTCCCTACCCCTGGGATATGAGTTTCTGAAATTCCTAATAAATCCAGTTCGAATCGTCTGAATTCGTCAGTCAAAATGTCGATACGATGGTCATTTTTTAACGTCGTAACATTCCAAGTTCCAATTTTCATGTTCTTTAAATCATTGAAATTATTTTCGCCTCAGGAAAAGCAATGATCGCGGATACCAGTGCAGGACGGGGATCACATATCTTCTCAAGTCTACACCGAAGTGCTTAAGCCGGCTTAGAACCGGACAGCAAGAAGTCCATGGGACCTCCAGTATGAATGAAGGCTTTGTGCAATCCTGGGCCCATATGTCCTCCTCAAAAAAATATTTTCTATCTGGAAATCAACTACGCTGAACAAAATGGCTATCTCAAAATTTTGATTGGATGTGTTTCGGGGAATGATTGGCGTTAGAGCGGGGGGCTATTTGCCCTCCAATCACTTTCGACTATTAAAAAGGGCACTAGCCCTTTGAATTTCCAATTGAATGAGCCTGGTTTGAAGTTTCTACGACAACCAAACCTTAAATAAAACCTTAAAAACCTTAAATGCTCCCAGGGCTTAACTTAAAACCCTTGCCCTGAGGGTTGTGGGGGAGTGTCCTCCTCAAAAATATATTTTCCATTTGGAAATCAACTACGCTGAACAAAATGGCTATCTCAAAATTTTGATTGGATGTGTTTCGGGGAATGATTGGCGTTAGAGCGGGGGGCTATTTGCCCTCCAATCACTTTCAACTATTAAAAATGGCACTAGAACTCTCGATTTCCAATCGAATAAGCCCCTTTTGAAGTTTCTATGACGACCCCTTCCATATGAAGTGCCTCTGGGAAAAAATATTAATAAATAAATAAATAATAATAAACCATTGGAGCCGTATGGCCTTTACTATAGGCAACGCTACAGCGTTGCCTCTGATAAATCCTATATGTAAATAAAGGGCAAGTTGTATAATTTACAACCCTTGCCCGGGGAGTTGTGGGAATAGTGTCATAACCGTAGGTTTAGTTATTAGACTTGTTAATTGCTTTAAAAAAATGGTCATATAAAAATTTTGAGCAGTTTTGAGAAGGACATCTAAAAAGGGCAAGGGGTGGGTGCTCATTTCCCTCCGATCACTTTCCATCACCCCCTCCTCACAACGTGCCCTCAAAGTTTCAACTTAATATCCTCATCCGTTCCTGAGATAGAATAGAATAATGCTTTATTTTAAAACTTTTCACAAGCGATATATCGCCGAATATAAGTTCGTGTCAAAAAATGAAGTAAATAACAACCATCACAAGCACTTCAATGAAATTAGGTTTACGGACAACAAAACGTTAAGGAATATAAACCGACAAAATATAGACAAATGGAAATTAAACAATTAAGAAAAATATTAAAGTGACTAGAATAATGTCATAGCAAACAGGCCCTACATTAAAGGTAAAAATTTTGTCATAAAACGTTATACAATAAAATAAGTCCTAAAAAAACGTGTCAAAAAAAAAACTGTCAAAAAAGAAAAAAAAAGAAAAAAAAACAAATGTCAAGTGCTCTTGTTGACAATCAGCATGCATCAAGTGTATTTTGATTTTTTTTTTTTTCAACATCCCTCTAAACTTTTCCCTAAAGGTTCTTAATAACCCAAGCCTATTTGGAGACTCAAGATCAAACATGCCCCCTTTCCTAATAACAAACCCTATATGGAAACAATAGACAACTTGCATAACTTAAGGCAAGAAAACAAAGTTTGTTTTACCTAATTCCTGCTTTTTATCCAATAGATATTTACAGGACCATTTAAATCAGAAAAGAATAAATAATGGCCAAAATAAATTACAAGATAGCAAATCTCTCTTGTCGGAAATCTGTCAGAAAAGCTATTCTCAGAAACATTCCGTACAGATGTTTTTGTTTTTCTTTAGTAATAAAACATTTCTTAGTATGAAGCTTCTTTTTTACGCAGGATTATTCATTAATTATTGTCGGTATTATATAAAAACAGAATTTTTGTCTTAAAACAAGACGTTTCATATGGAGCCGTAGCCTAGAAAAAGGGAAAAGGAATAAAAAATGGAGACATTTAGTTGCCACCTACAGTACAATACTACTTTTTTCAGATATTCGCCTGGTGATTTGAAAACATACCAAATAATTTTCTCAGTGTTTATAAAGACAAAAATGTAATGAGCTTCAGATGGGTTTTATAACAAGGTGATAAACCTCTTAGGAGGCTTTTTAAAGATTGTCTATTTTTTCCTTATGGAGAAATTTAAGGGCACTTCCGAAGTGAAAAATGCTCATGTTTCTTAATCAGAAGTAACAATAAATTTTACTCACTTTGTACTCTCCTAAAGCTCAATACAAAAACTTTATTTACAGTCGACCGTATTCAGGGTGGCAAATGTGAATGACAAGTCTTATTTACATAACCTCCTAGTCTCACTACTCTTAGCCAGTGCGTTTGCGCACTGAAAAGATTTTAGAAAGTGTGTCAAAGGTTTGAACCAACGATCCCAAGACATTTCAATTTTTTTTTGGTGAATAAACATATTTTTCTTACTTTCCTCCTCAAATTTTTGCAGTTTTCAACGGAGTTTCATGGTTTAGATAGAAAGAAAGTTTGGCTTTTTATAGGTATACTAGTTTTGACTATAAGTTTGTCCATTTCCCAGTTATTAAGGGACAAGGATAGATAGGTATATTTAGATTTTATGTAAATAAACATAATTTTCCTTACTTTTCTCTTCAATTACTTTATAGTTTACAATAGATGTCAGGTTTCAGACAGAATGAAAATAAAGCTTTTCATAGATACACTAATTGTTACTATAGGTCGAATCTCCTTCAACCCGATGGAAAAAAAAAATCCCAGAATCCAGGACATAAAAATATGCACTGAATAGGATTCGAAAGCTAGCCGCGCCTATGGTAGGCGACCATTTTCCCATTTGACTAGGGATACATAAACAAAATTTGCTTGTATCTGTCTTGTCACTTACACGTGTTTTGGGGTATAATACAGCAATTTCATACCACAAAATGGTTTTATTACCGCATCTATATCGAGTAATGTTACTGTACAGAAAAAGGGACAAATCTTGCTCTCAATTTCTGATGATAGATGGTAGGCTTGCGGAAAAGCAGAATTCAAACTAATAAGAAAGTAGGGTCTTGAAACTTTGGACAACTTGGACATAGTGGTCTGTTCGTCCCATTTTCTTACAATAGAATCTCCTGCAGGAGGCGTCAGGTTTCCAAATATTTTGAAAATGATACAGTAAATTTTAAATGCCTGTGATAAAGATCATCGCCGAGCGCATTTTCGATGTATTAAAGGCAGTTAAAACTGACATGCAAAATCGTCTTAGCTGAATAACTCTTTTGTCGACATTAAAAGTCAAATGCAGCCTGAAAGGTCATCTTTTTCGCTGACTTCGAATGACAGCAATATTTTGAATCAAAATATTCTATATAGTGTGGAAAACGAAGATAATTTCTTAAACCACATTGGCCTGACATCACATAAAGAAAGAAAAACGAGCAAAATGGGGTTTTTATAGGCCAAATGAAGATACTGAAAAAACTTAATTCTAACCCATCTATATCAGAAAATTCTACTCTTTCGAATCAGACACTTCTTTCGCTTACAGCCCTTTGTAACAGAACTTCTTTTTACTTCCATTATAGAGGCATTTTTTATAGACAGAAATATGGGCTCTCCATGGGTGCCCCCCTTTCTCCAATACAGGCTGATATTTTCATGGAAGACCTTGAAGAGAGGGCTATTTTGCAAAGTTCTTGTAAACCTGAATTTTGGGTTCGTTTTAAAGATGACATTTTTTATTTATGGGAGCATGGTGACGAGTCTCTGGGTTCTTTTCTTCACTTGCTCAACTCCTTGGATCCAAAACTGAAATTTACTCAGGAATCAGAGATAGAGAGGCGTCTTCCTTTCTTAGATGTTCTGGTGCACCGAAATGATTCATGTTTCGAGTTTAGTGTATATAGAAAACCCACACATAATGACCGTTACTTAAGTTATTCCTCCAATCATTCTCCTGCTGTGAAAAGAGGAGTTGTCACTTCTCTAGTTGATAGAGCATTGAAAGTTTGTTCAACACGTTTCTTGGATTTAGAACTCAACCACCTTAGAGATATTTTATTTGGGAATGGTTATCCAATTAGTTCAATAAATTCTGTAATTACAAAACGCATTAAAAGATTATCAGATAGTTCCACAGAAAAACACAAATCAAAGGGAAAATTCAGTTTATCTTGGTCTCCCATACATTAAAGGGATTTCAGACCACATTTCAAAAAATCTAAGGAAAAATAACATTTACACTTATTATAGACCCAGAAAAACTATCAGGTCCCAAATTTATCAAGGTAAAGACCCTATCCCGATAGGTGAAAACTCCGGTGTCTACAGAATTCCTTGTTCGTGTGGTCTTTGGTATATCGGAAGAACTAATCAGCGACTAACAGATAGATTAACCCAGCATTCTAGTTCAATTAATAATACACTTAAAAAGCGGAAAAAACCAGAAAATTTTGACTCTGCCCTTGCAGAGCACATTTTTGAAAAACCAGACCATACTATTTTGTTTAATCAAGCTAGTCTTATTCCGCATGATAAAGGTATTGTCCAGCACTACAGAGAAGCTGTTGAAATTTATAAATACCAACATTTAGGTCTAGCTTTAAACAGAGATTCCGGTGATTTAAGAATAAACGAGTCATATTTCGGTTTTCTCAAAAGAGAAGCCGATACGTTAGTAATCCCTGAAATAAACCTTGAACCACTTTCCCAGTCATCTAATCAAACACGTGAACAACCCCTTAGGTCTCAAAGGGTGTCTGCAAGAAATGCCTTAATTAAAATCCGAAATCAAATGACATAGTTTTCCAACTTATTTAATTGCTGGTTCGTTTTGTTTTTTTCGAGTGAATGAATTGATTCCTTTCATTTGTCAGTTGCTCGCTAGTATCCGTCGATGGCAGTTCATGTTTTTTTGGATTTTGTGCAAATCGCGGATATTGGCGAATAACTCGCTTTTATGGTTGTTAGGTAGTTGGTTTTAATTCTTTTAACTTTTGGCTTTTATTGATACATCGTTTCGTTTCGCGCTGAAGAAGAGAGGCGTTTGTCCTCTCGAAATATTCGCTTTGTTTTTTCAGTATCTTCATTTGGCCTATAAAAACCCCATTTTGCTCGTTTTTCTTTCTTTATGTAGTGTGGAAAACGTAGGTGTTGGTCAATCTGATGACAGACTGATTCTAATTGACCTTTGTCTACCCATCTGAATGGTCCATTCTAACTTTTGCATTACCTTTAATATGATAACTCTTAGTAAAACTTAATCATGATCACAGAAACAGTTTTTGCTAGCCATTTCCTTTTCCATTTTCCCGTCTCATTTTCCAGACAAAACCATACCTAAGGGCTCTTGCAAACTATTCCTCCAATAAAGGTTGACAAAATTACTTTTGATGTGAAAGAATGTCTACAGGGTCAGAGAAACCCCAATAGGTGGAGGTGGAAGTAGATCCCATCTTTTCAAGCCTAGTCCTCACGTCTTTAAACATCTTCAACATTATTGCTTTCGGTGCGCAATTCACCCATTTTAACTTGAGAACCCACAGTGATCAAGTCAGTCTTTGGAGGAAGGGGAGAATACATCAAAAAACATGTAAGGGCGTCACCATATGTTTTTCTTTTGGTGTAGAAGGGGGTGAGAATGTGTGGAAACATATAAAATACAAACCATGCACATGGTCTTTTGGGCAAGAAAATACTGTACTCCCGTTAAACTATGAAAATTATAAAAGACAATCACTACAATTTACGTCATTCTGTACGTATACCTCCGTAAAACTTAGTGAGGAAATCAAGTCGTTTAAAAACTACTCCTGAGGTGCGAAAGGTCTAAAACTCAAAAAAGAAAAAAAACAGCATTGAGGAAGAATATTTTGCAAATTGACTGAGGCAGCAACAGTTTTTAAATGTAGCATTCTCATCTCTCAAAACATACCCAGACTATCCACTGTCTTAGGTAATGAAACAGAGAGCTGGGAATGTCTACTTTTGTCACTTTTTTCGTTTTCAAGACCGGTAAATGAAAGAGTCAGAAAGTGGAAAAATTGGCCAAAAAAATGATAGTATGTCCTCCTTTTCTGGGCAAGTGTCAGAAAAAGGAAACAAAACTGACAGACAAAATTTGAATGTGACTTAGAACAGAAAAGAAAAGATGTTCCTACTCCCAATTTTCGGTCCCAGTTTTCCAGAAACGAATAGTCTCGACAAGCTGTTAATGATGAAAAACTGATGAGAATGCGAGAAATCAGAAAAAAACTTTTAGATTTAAAATTAAGATCTGTATTTTCCCTTGCGTTTAGGGAGGGGCTCTAGGGGTGTCACGTCCCCCTTTTTAACTTATTTGTGCAAATTAAAGGACAATATCTATCACTTAAAAAAAACTTTAGTTACAATACTTTTACAGGAAAAAGTGGAAGAAATGAATGTTGTGGTTACCACTGCAACTAAAAATTCCAAATCTTGAAGGTATTATTTTCGCAATTTTTCCGTGGGAATTTAAATTTTATTAGCACTCTGTTTTAGCAACACAAAGAGCATCAATTGTTGCAGTCATGAGAAAAGGCTCTTAACCTTAAAAGGGACTAAACGAATATGTTTTCTATAAGAGTATTGGCACTATACAATAATACCGCTAAATTTCACTGTTTGCCACTTCTCTCCGAGGTTTGTTTTACAAAGCTAATTGGTTTGGCGAGCGAGTAGGAGGTTTTCATCCAAACAAGGCAGTGATTAATAGAAATAAAAAATCACAAGTCACACTATGAATTGAAATGTTCCGAACCAAACTCGACCACATCTATAGAAGAAGCAATAGAGAACATAAGATTTATTACACATTTTAGAATAAAGAATACGTTCGAGTTCTCTTCACTATGCACATAATGAAATTAGTTGCATAAATAAATTACTAGATATTGGATTTATACATTTTTTATTAATCCTTATTTATATGAGATATCATCGTTTTCTAGTTTTTCTAACGTTTTCACGTTTCTAACGTTTTCTAACGTTTTAAACGTTTTCTAACGTTTTCATCGTTAAAAGCCATGCATCTAAGGATACAATTTCAAAAATTGAACGCAGTTGATTTTGCTTCTGAACAGCTTAATTGTAGGAATTACAAAATTTACCCATCAAACGACCGCCAATGTAGAATTGGAAAATACCAAATTTCAACAGAGGTACCATTCAGACTCAATTAAATATATTACCTGATATATTTATATTTGTACTTCTATAGTGTCTTACTGTTGCACTTGACATGGATGAATCAGTTTCACCACTCTTTTTTTCCTCTAATTGTCTCCATCCTGGAAAATAGTTGCTTAGAAAAGAAAATTAGTCCTTTTTGAGTTCTCTATTAACTTGCTCTCTATTAGACGCACTATAACTCACTCTTTTTGTTTAGACTCTTTGGACAAAATCATTGATCAGTATCGCAACTAACTTTAAATATAAGTAAAGACGAAAATGAAATAGAAATAAGCTTAGTTCCAAATCTCCACTGAAGATTTAAGAACATTATAAATGAATAATTGCAATCCCAATGAAGTACATTACAATGATGTAACAAAATGCATCTCTGTGTTGAGTATAAAAAAATGAGGCCTAAATAAGCTAGTGTCAGAAGGCCTCTATTTCAAGGAACAAAAACAAGAACGAGTAGCATGACATCTTCGAATGGGCTGGAAAAGGCACTAAATAAAGATTTAAAGTAAGTAGGTAAGCTTATGGGAGGAGGTAAAGAGTGATGCCACGAACAGAGTGAGGTGCAGGAGGAGCGCACACAAATGTTTCATCCACAAGTAAATTGACTCAAACTTTTAAGATAGATTCAATCTATCCGCTAATGCCACATAAGACGTTTATGGATATGATAAAGCTATTTTTAAGAATGAAAGTATGAAAGAAGACCGAATAAAAGATTAAAAGGAGAAAAAAAATCATACTATAAAATATCAAATAACAGTAAAAGAGCAGTATTGGGAAACAAAAAATCATAAAGAGCTATGGGGGCTACTAGAAGTCTAAGATAGATATGCAAGCAATTAAAAAAGACAAAAAAAAGGAGAGGCGGCACTTTATCGCAAACCACCGCTACCGTCGAGAATATGACAGATATTTATCTTATGTAGGCTTCTTACCTTCTGAGACAAACTTGACGAGTTCTTCGTGCTCCGGAGAAATTTTATCTACTTGTTTTGACTTACGGGTTGGCCTCAATTTAACGGGACGAAATATTGGCTTAGAGTCACTAGAAGATAGATATGTGAAAACGCTGGAAAGTCACTAGCTAAGACTAAAGAAGTAGAAAGATTAAAAGTAAAATTAAATTCCAGGAATTTTCTGTTAGACCTAAATTTTCTAGAAACTCATGCATCTTCCTTTAGTAACCCATTGCTGAGCTAATAATTGAAAAAAAAAAAAAATAAAAGCCAGAGTTTATAGTGATAATTTCAGTAAAGTCTTTCAATAGACCTTTTTTGGCAACTATAACAGCGCACTAATTATACTATTTTTTTTAATTTGGCAAAGCCAGTTCTTTGATAGTTTATAATGTTAAGAGCATTCGACCCTAATCTACGTATCTTTTTGGTTATTTCGATACGGCTTGAGGAGAAACGATAATGGAAATCTATTTATCTATATTTAGTAACGGAAAACAGGCACAATATCCAATAACAAGCACAGCTAGCTCATATGGTAGGGCATTAGGCTCCCAATCTCAGGGCTGTGGTTCTGAACCCGACGCTAGTTTTGTTCAGTGGTAAGAAATGAAATTTTGAAATATGTTTTTTTTTGCAAATATTACATTTTTGGGGAAAGATCTATATAAGACTAATTTAGCTTGAAGGTAGATGACAAATTCAAATTATTAGAAGAAGGAACCTTCTCTCTTCGTAGATGAATGTTTCCAAATCCAAAGCTATGGTTTAAGTAAGACTACCTTGTTTTATCCGACGGCTGAGCGAGTTGGAACTTTGAATGACCCTTTTTATGGGGGGGGGGGAGGACTTCAAGTTTTTCTTTGGAAGTGAAGGACGGGCAAAACAGTTTTCTTCTGATCTTGGCGAAGGAGTATATTTGAGATTTTTTCCCTCTTTTCGTGGTGGTTATTTCTTACACTTTATTTTTCTTTTTTTTTTTCTTTTTTTGTTGGGTGCCCTAAGCAAGGAATACCATTTTTATGTAACAAAATTTCGTCAATGCTGGTGGAAACCTAACGATTTGAATCAAGGTCAATAGATAATCAAGCATCGAAACTCATTTGTAAGGGCACCAACGTTTTAATTAAGTCCTTTCCCATCAAAAAAGAAAAATACAAGAATAAGTGAAACAATTTAGAAAATATAAGAGATTATAAGGAGAAGACCCATATGAATGTGTCTTCATACATGCTTGTTAGTCATATATCACAATAACAAATGTAAAATCTAATTTTGACTAAAAAAAAAGCTTATTAGATTACAAAATATTACTGCTGCAACAAAACAATTACTGCAGCAGTAAAACACCAAAGGCCACGCAGCTTTGTACGCTTCTCCTCCATCCCGGTATATTCAAAGTTTCACTCTTTACCAGCCCCCATGAAGCTCCAATTTCCTTTCAACCCTTCCTTATGGCTTCTTCCCAACTCATTAAGGGACGACCTGCTTGTCGTTTGGCACCCAACGGATAGCCAAAAACAATCTATGGCGATCTAGTGCCCGGAAAACTTAACCTAAATCCTGTTTTACTAAGAAAAAATCATTCTAATTTATTCCCAACTTTCTACATTTTATTAACGAGTGATGTTAACTTCAGTTAACTAAGGAGAGACGGGCAAACTTTTCTTCTTTTATTAAAAAATGATAAGCAAATAATCCTTCTCTGTTTAATCAAGTTAAGGAATGGCAAGAACTTGCTCCAGTAACAAGTTTTTATCGTTCCTCAATTTGACTGGACAGGGAAAGAATCAATCCCTAGTAGAACGTAAAAGTCTGCCGATTCCTCTCTAGCAAACGATAACATCAGATTCAACGCATCGAAAACAAAAGAGCTGATAAAAAGTACCACGAATACATCCCAGATTCATCTTCTTGAACGAAGCCATCTCTTTGGAATCTACTTTTTCACATATCTTTTCAGAGGCAACGCTGTAGCGTTGCCTATAGTAAAGGCCATACGGCTCCAATGTTTTATTATTTATTTATTTTTTTCCCCAGAGGCACTTCATATAGAAAGGGTCGTCGTAGAAACTTCAAAGGGGGCTCATTCGATTGGAAATCAAGAGTTCTAGTGCCCTTTTTAATAGTCGAAAATGATTGGAGGGCAACTAGCCCCCCCCCCCACGCCCATCATTCCCGCAAACACATCCAATCAAAATTTATAGATAGGCATTTCGTTCAGCATAGTTTATTTCCAGATAGAAAATATATTTTTGAGGAGGACAATCCCCCACAACCCTCAGGGCAAGGGTTTTAAGTTATGCCCTGGGGGCATATAAGGTTTTTATAGAAGGCGGTGTCGTAGAAACTTTAAAAAAGGCTCATTCGATTGGAAATTCAAAGGGCTAGTGCCCTTTTTAATAGTCGAAAGTGATTTGAGGGCAACTATCCCCCTCTCACGCCCACCTTTTCCCCAGACACATCTAATCAAAATTTTGAGACAGCCATTTTATTAAACGTAGTTTTAAGTTCTGGAAATTAGGTCCTTGAGGATGACAACTCCCCCACAGCCCTCAGGGCAAGAGTTGTAATTTAAGGATTCTCCGAATCCTTCCCATTATTTCTTATGGAAGGGATACTCGTATAAACTTTGGAAAGGTCTCATTTGACTGAAAACTGAAAGTTCTTGTTCACTTTTTTAAGAGTCAAAAGAGATTAGAGGATGAATACCCCTCCTCCACGCCCTAAATGCATCAGATAAAAATTTTGAGATAGCCATTTTGTTAAAATAGTTCAAAGTTCTGGTAACAAAAAACTCCGGTGTCGACACAGCCCACCAGGGCCCGGTTGTAGGCGTTGTAACTTGTAAGTTATGCCCTGGAGCATAACTTATTAAAGGAGGTTTATAACTTATGGGAAGGGGTTTTGTATGGGAAGAACACATAGGAAATCTATTATAATTATACAATTATAAGGTTAAAATACATACTCTGAGATAGATGTAAAATTGCTTTGGCACACAAAATCCTATTAAGGTCAATTCCAAACAGTCGTGATCCCTTTGTGTCAGCAAGTGAAATGGTCTAAACCCCCTTATTGGAGCTATTTTTTCAATCCATTCATTGTTGTCAATCACTGTCCACAAGTTATGCAAGCTGTCTATTGTTCATATATAAGGTTTTTATCAAAGAGGTAATCGTATAGACTTTGAAAAAAGCCTCATTCGATTTAAATTGAAAGTTCTCGATCCGTTTTTTAAAGTCAAGAATAACCGGACAGTAAGCACCCCCCCCCCCATGCCATAAAAACTTGAAACTTTTTGCAATCAAAATCGAACAAGAATTAATTAAAAAAAAAAACTTTCCGAAAAATAAGTTTTTCAAAGAAAAGTAAAGGCCATTTTAAACTTAAGCTCAGGAGATACAAATACCTGTTAAAATTCAAACTCAAAACGACCAGAAATTACTATTAAAGAATAAATGAAACCCAAAACGAACAGAAATTAAATAAACAATCATAGCAAAAAACATACAACAAGTAATAATATAAATGAATAAATAGATCTTAAAGTGAGTAATACTTAGATTGAATATGAAAATCGAGCTTAAAACGAAAACAAATATTTTGCTATTAAAGTATAAATGAAACTTAAAACGAACAGAAATTAAATAAACAATCAATGCGAACAAACATACAATATATATTAATGTAAATGAATAAATAAATCTTAAAACGAGTGAAAATTAAATTGAATATGCCAATCAAGTTTGAATCGAATTAAAATAACTACAAACAAGAGTTCGGGTATCGCCTCACTGCAGAAGCCTAAAACCTACTGCGTCATTGGCGCTTTACTGAAAACGAATTATATTACGAATGTTTTCTTTTGTACTTAATATTGAAAATAAATATTAAAATTACAGTAAAATTTAGAACTGATGAGCTTTTAGCAATTAATATCATTATGCAGCAAATATTCAGTTTAATTTATTAGTTCTTTTCAAGACTAGTCAAGACAAATATAGTTTCACTACAAACAACATTTGGATACTGCCCCCTTCTTTAACTGTAAAAACCTAAAGCCTTCTGCGTCATTGGTGCTTCACTGAAAACGAATTATTCGTATATTGCAAATTTATTATTTTCCAGTTCTTACAGCATTGAAAATGAAAATAAAATTACAGTGAAAAAAAAATCTTGAACTGATGGATCTTACAACAATTAATATCATTATATATCTAATATTTAATTTGATTTTGTTTATACTTTCCGAGACTGTTCAAGACTCATATAGTTTTGCCATTTTTTTTTAACTCTGCCATTTTTTCTAACTAATCGTGTTGGTTTGTTATAAAAACATTCTATGGCTTCTAGGCATTTCTATTTGAGCGGAAAACTGCACCTCAAACTTTGTGGAACATGCATTTTCTTGCATGAAACACCAAAATATAATAAAATGTCAAGTTTCGGAGTGTTCCACCACTCGCAAGAAAGTGCCATTGGTATTTTTGAATCCGCATGGTCAATTTAGGGGGTGGAGGGTAGGCTAATTCTCGTAGCAGCCCCATTCCGTCATGGTATGATTCACACTTCCAACACCTGGCGTCCGGACTATCATATAATCTACCAAGCATACAACTACCCCAAATCAGTGTCAATAAATAAATGAAAACCAAAACAAACAAAAATTAAAATAAATATTAGAGTCAAACTCAAAACGAGCATAAATTAATGTGAGTAGGGTTCAAAACCCCTATGCTTTCTAAAAGCCAGAATATAATTTGTACTTTACTGAAAAAAAAATTCAAATGAGTTTACTGAAAAAAAATGTGCATTGTCAATTTAATATACATATGCTGATATTTATTCCCTAAAATCTTAATTAAAGAAAGAATTGTTTTCAGTAAAGCGCCAATGACGCAGTAGGTTTTAGGCTTCTGCAGTGAGGCGATACCCAAACTCTTGTTTGTAGTTATTTTTATTCGATTCAAACTTGATTTGCATATTCAATTTAATTTTCACTCGTTTTAAGATTTAATTATTCATTTACATTAATATATGTTGTATGTTTGTTCGCATTGATTGTTTATTTAATTTCTGTTCGTTTTAAGTTTCATTTATACTTTAATAGCAAAATATTTGTTTTCGTTTTAAGCTTGATTTTCATATTCAATCTAAGCATTACTCGCTTTAAGATCCATTTATTCATTTATATTATTACTTGTTGTATGTTTTTTTGCTATGATTGTTTATTTAATTTCTGTTTGTTTTGGGTTTCATTTATTCTTTAATAGTAATTTCTGGTCGTTTTGAGTTTGAATTTTAACAGGTATTTGTATCTCCTGAGCTTAAGTTTAAAATGGCCTTTACTTTTCTTTGAAAAAATTATTTTTCGGAAAGTTTTTTTTAATTAATCTTTCTTAGAACACCAATCTTGATCAAGTAATAACATCCTGCGTAAGAAAGCTGGGGATAACCCTTCGCCGCAAAAACCTTCTACTGCTCAGCTGGATCTTCCCGTTTTACAAGTCTTGCATCACACCCGTTGCCGAGTATGGAGGCCCGCTGTATGTTGGTGCTCTGAAAAAGTTGCTGGCACCACTCCAAAAGATCCGAAATAGGGTCAATCAGGTTTAGTTATTCCCCACGACTTTCTCCAGCCTGTTACTGAGAGGTTTGATGTAGCGTCGATGGTTGTTTTATACAAGTACTTGAATTCAACTCCTTCTCTAGAGCTATTTCGTATTGTGTCTCCAATTATCCAACCAACAAGCCAGACACGAAGGCACACAGCTCGGTCCGATTATCTTGAGGCTGGCAAGCCAAGAACAGAGCACTTAAAGAATAGCTTCATCCGAGGTTACACTTCGATCTGGATTGATCTTCCTGAGGAACTTGTCCCCAAAAGTTTCTCTGTTGACTCTTTCAAAAGAGGATTCAATAGTCATCTAAAAACCTCGATGAAAGAATAGCGGCAAACCAGGTGTTTAATTGTACATGGAAAACACAGAAACATAGAAATTGAAACATAGAACATAGATATTGAGTAACGAACTGGAGAGACACTTTCTTAATAAAAGAGGCCTCCAGCCGTCATGACCATTCTTTCATTACAGCCTGGAAAATAGGATCGAACCACATTTTTCGTATGGTGAAGGAACATGAACTGGAAATTGTAAAGGAATAAGATGTTTAACTGTGAAATAGTTGTTGCCAGAAACCTTGAAGACGATGGTAGCGAACAAGAAGAACAAATTTCTGGATAGCTTTTCCCACTACACAATGAATTTGAGTTGCTGAGATTTTTATCTGCCTTATGAAATCGACCTCAGTGTTACATTATATCTGAGTATATTTATCTCTTGTTTGGAAACTAGGGTTTCTTTTTCAGCTAAGGGAAGATCTTTGACAGAATATATTTGTTGTAGCCAAATATGTCTTTCATCCTCCCGTCCTCCTCATCATTCTTGCTTACTTTCACAAAATAAAAGGTTCCAGGCACACTGGAGTTTACCTGAACCCAATCTTGGCGGTTACTGTAGGCTTAAGATTGCAATTGTTTTGCTATGGACGAGTTTAATATACGCATGCGGGCCCCCTCTCTCTAAAATCTGTAAAAATTTATAATCTATATCTGAGAATTGTACTTTACTTTTGATAGATAGTATATGTAACTAAGCAGGTTTTTTTTTTAGCTAGAGGTATTGGAACATTTTGCCCCAATCATAACGAGTCTTACCGATATATTTTATGAACTAAACATGTCTATGCAAATACATCTAGTGGATAAAGATGTACTATAGGGTTTTTTTTAATGTCCGGCTCGCTATCGAAAATACTTTAAGCTACGTCCTTTCAGTGGCGTAACTAGCATGGTTGCCACCCGTGTCACCCTCTTTCTGATTCTAATGAATAACCATCCCCTTCTATTCTTTAAAATGGACTATTTTAGAAAGTGATGAGCGCAACATTAACACCATTAAACTGTGTATAGATTTGTTTGGGGAGAAGACTTACAACAGAGTGGAACTATTATACATAAAAACAACAAAGTGTAGTAAAATATTGGGTTACGTCTACGAAAATTAATGCATACTATGAACTCCAGGTTTGTGGCTTCTTGTCTCTTGACAATTGTGATTGGAGGAATAGATATGGCATGGTTTAGAAGGGATGGATATTCCAGCGGAGTGTGTGAGATGTAGGAAGGCGGGTGCATTTAGTTGGGTTTGGGGGAGGGGGCGTGAACTGATGTGAATTAATGTTTCGATTGGAGTGTTTCCTGAATTTACTTCAATTTGCATATCTTTCTCACAAGACAGTTTTTACGCCTTTTAAAATTTGGGCTAGCATAAGTCTTGGTTTACTCTTTATTAGGTTGTATCAATAACTGCTGAGATTCTTATGAACCCTCCTCTAGCATCCTTCAGGTCCTTGAAATTCGACGATCCTTCACTTTCTTTAACTTAAAACTCTGGAATTATATTGGATTTAGCCACGGTATTTAAATTTTCAGTGGATATTTTTTCAACAAAGGTTGATCAGGAGAACTTGAGGAT
This sequence comes from Artemia sinica, assembly GCA_027921565.1. Classification (NCBI taxonomy): domain Eukaryota; kingdom Metazoa; phylum Arthropoda; class Branchiopoda; order Anostraca; family Artemiidae; genus Artemia; species Artemia sinica. The sequence continues at coordinate 29,040,205 of CM051263.1, read as the reverse complement.
TCCAGAGTAGTATATTCAACTTTGGTACGAACAATTTTCGCTTGTGAATCCAGACCACGATCTATCACAATATTTCTAACTTTTGTTTCGATATCTTAATGTATCGAAGCTCGATCTTCCGTGGTAATAATATGCTTTAGAAGTGACCCAACTCCTTTCGTTCTTCTCTTTTCTTCTCTCCATCCTGCCCCCGGAAAGTGCCACCCAGGACGGTACGCACACCCTAGTTACGCCACTGCGCCCATTTATCTTGGCAACGACATAATAAATTAAACATTCAGTAGCACAGAGAAACAGCGCGAATTTTATTGTTGTTTATTCTCAGAAATAACAGGACAAGAACACTTTACTTTTTATGCAAAAAAAATTATAGACTGACATCACAATTTTTGAAGGGACTAATTGTCCTTTTCCAAAATTAGATAAGTACAAGAGTGTTGTCATCTCTCTTCCAAAGTTAGAACCTCGTACGATGTTCATGGCGCAAACAATATTCACAAACAAGCCAAACGTGATAGAAGCTCCTTTTTTAGCTCATGGGACCTTTCTGTTTGATAAAGCTATCTAGCCAAAATGTTGGTCACAGTAATTTTGGTTGCAAATAGTTCATGGTTGTAAACAGTAAACTATAGGGTGACCTTTGTCAATAGTAACAGAAATTGATCACCAAAATGTATGTCAAGACATATGTTTGTTATGCTGGCTCTAAATATGCAAAATGCAACATTCTAGAGTTAACCATCCAAAGTTATTGACAGGAGAATTTTAGAAAAGGGGAGGAGGGGTGGGTCCTGCAAATGTGGATTTGATCCTTACGAAAGTTATATCACAAATTTCGACGAATTGTAGAAAAACTTATTTTTCGGCTCTTCTCTCTACATAAATGCTCAATTTTTCGGTTTTTTCAGACCAATATTCACAAATACATTTCATCTTATTTCAAGAACGCAAAAAACTTATCAATTGTATGGAAAAAAACGAAAAACAAAAAATACAGGAAAAACATTTAATCTTGAGATTTCAAGAAAATTTGATGGGATGACTGTCCAGTGTATATAGCCTACAGTTACATTATCAAAACCCTATCAGGTCGATGGTAATCTTTTGACAGGATTAGGTTGAATTTAGCCCATTTTTTGGCAAACGCATTAACAGAGCAGTTGCGATAACAATACATCAACAGAACAAAAAAAACAACAGACCTTTGGTTGTCAGTCCCACTTATTCCTTGTTCAGCTACCTGATGGGATAGTTTCTTACTTCTGATGTTACCCTTGTCTTCGCTTGCACTAACCTTGGACGTCTCTATGACTGTAAAAATCCGTAGATCATGAAAAGGAAATAAAAGTTCCAAAACAAATCTCAAATAAAATTTCAAAAAGCAAGTTTAAAATGTTTTATGGTGGAAAATCAAAGACTACCGTTCAAATGAAACCCTAAACCTTGTTTCATTTAGCATCTCAGTCAAGATGGCAAGGAATTTTGCCGTTTTATGTAATTTTACGTCGAAATGACCGGCGTTTGACTTGTGAAATTTTGACATCATGTCGACAGAGATTGAAAAAAATATTGTGGTTTCCTTGTCAACACAGGAACTGTAAATTGAAGCGGAAAATTTAAAAAAGAAGGTGATTGATGGTACAAAAAAAAGATGGTTTCTTGCGTCCAAGAATCGCAAGGGGCAGTAGAACCAAATAATTGACTGAATAGAACCTGAAAGTTACTTCATTCAGTTTTAGATAGCATAAAATTATTAAATTTGAAATTAGCGCCAAAAAATGCGTCGATTCACTATTCTCAATTGAAAGGCAAAACCCAAATGTTAAAGAGCAAGCTTACTTTCTATCCCTTAACTATGGTAGTTGGATTTAGTTAATTTAATTACAGTTAAGTCAACTGAAGTTTTGACAAGGCTCTAACGTTGAATATTTTCACTTAGTCAGTAAGGCAATTTTCAGATTTTCAAGCCAAATTTCCAAAGGAATTTATATGAAGCATTTTAAATATTCCAACGCCATCTTTGTTAAACACTCCAAAATCCGCAAGTGAAATTCCTAGCATCCCTGTGTGATCGCTCGCTGCCTCGGCTCAGTTACGGTAGTTACAAAAACTTAACTAAAGTTCGAAGGTAAAAGGATCAGAGGTGCTGAGACTACGGAGGGTAAAACACTTGAATGTTCAACTGTAGTCCAAAATGTGAATACTGTCCAAAATTTCCACTTACTCAAAGTCCAAAAAGTATTACAGAATTGTTTTTCCTATAATGACTGAATTAAAAGTCAATTTGACGGCGCTTCAATTGACTGTATTATTTCATTGGAACAAGGGAGGAAATAAAAAATAAAAAGAAACCAAAATAAGGAAATTTACCTTTGGGTAAGAACAAATAGAACAATAGCCTGGACCATTATCTAATCCTTAAGAAAAATAATTTGCAAAACATTTGGAAAAAAAAGGACAGCATGATTCAAGGCCTCCCATTGCTATTCTTTTCCGGGCATAGATAGATGAGGAAGAGGGCTGCAAAAACGTTTTCAGGAGGAATTTTGAAAAACTTGTCAGAATAGTGGCAAATGTCTCCGGAATGCACATGTTTGCACACGTTATATGTCTTAGTTCTTCTATGGCAGTGTGGGTTAAAACCCCCCGACGTCCCCTAGAGACACATTTGATATTATTTGTTCATTTGTGACTTTAGTGTTTGTATTAAGAACGCTTTTGCTGCTGCCATTATCAAGTTTTTTTCGTGAATATGGAGCTAGGATTTCCATGGAAACACTAGCTGCTACGGTTCCCATTTACTATTCCTAAAGACAGAACATGCCAGAATTTTGAAAGCTAAACATAATCTTTGCAAGTAATAGCATATTCAGACTTGCCTGAATTCAATTTCTAATTTTAGAACATAATACTTTTAGTGTTAAGCTCTGCTTTCCATATAGATCGACTATACAGCGATGCCGAGGGCTTTATTTATTTATTTTTTTTACTATACGTTTAGCATACTGCTGTTTTTCAGACAAATTGGAAAATAGGGTATACCGTCTTTGCAGGTAGGTGCGTAAGAGGGGAACGACACTGAGATCCCAAAAATATCATGATTTTCTTGGAGATCTAATGGCTTGTCTTTCTAATAATAATCATTAATTTAGTGTTTTGGTGTTACTATAAAGTTACCCATTTCCCTTCCAGGTCACCTACCATATGAGTTTCTTGGGGACCCGCAAGAGTGAGAGGATCAAACCAGGTATTTGTCTTCCCTCCCCCCCCCCCCTCAACAAGGATCATCAACATGCAAAAAGTGTAATATCTTTTAAAACTTAAGAAAAAGCGATCGTTTTCAGGCCAAGAACATATGATATTCAAACCTCCCCTCCCCCTCCCTCCCCCCAAAAAAATCATCTTTGTGCTTTTCTTCTGATACTTTTGCAAAAACAATTATAGACTGATATCAACATTTTTAAAGGCACTAAGTCAAAGAGCGTTGTCATCTCGCTTCCAAAATTAAAACTTCAGGAAATGTTCATGGCACAAACAATTTTCACAAACAAGTCAAAGGTGATAGAAGCTCCTTCTTTAGCTCATGAGACCTTTCTGTTTGATAAAGCTACCATCTGGCAAAAATGTTGCTCACAGCAATCTCGGGTGCAAATAGTTCATGGCTACAAATAGTAACTATAGGGTGATCTTTGTCAATAGTAACAGAAATTTATCACCAAAATACATGTCAAAACATGTGTTTGTTATGCTGGCTCTAAATATGTAAAATTCAGCATTCTAGAGGTAACCATCCAAAGTTATTGACAGGAGAATTTTAGAAAAAGGGAGGAGGGGTGGGTACCTTCAAAAAGTGATGTGATCCTTACGAAAGTTATACCATCAATTTCGACGAATTATAGAAACATTTATTTTTCAACTCATCTGTGTAGATACTTGTAAATGCTCAATTTTTTGTTTTTTTAGACCAATATTAACAAGTAGATTTCGATTTATTTCAAGCACGCATTTTTTTCAAGTTTTGTTCATAAAACAGGGAACTAAGATTTCCAATCGGTTCCCATTTACTATACCTAAAGTAATATAGAACATGCCACAATTTGAAAGTTAACCATAATCTTTGCAAGTAATAATATATTCAGACTTGCTTGAATTCAATTTCTAATTTTCGAACGTAATAATTTTAGTGTTAAGCTCCGTTTCCCATGCAGATAGACTACATATAGCAATGTCGAGAGTTTTTTATTTTTATTTATTCATTTTTTTTTTTACTTTATGTTTAGTCTACTGCTGTTTTTCAGATAAATTGTAAAAGAGGGTATTACCTCTTTTCAGGAAGATGCGTAAGAGGGGAACGACACTAAGCTCCCAAAAATATCATGATTTTTTGGAGATCTAATGGCTTGTCTTTCTCAAAATAATCATATATCTAGTGTTTTGGTGTTGCTATAAAATTACCTCCCCCCCCGTTCCAGTTCACCTACATATGAGTTTCTTGGGGACCTGCAAGGATGAGAGGATCAAACCAGGTATTATACCCCCCCCCCCCCCAAAAAAAAAAGAAAAAAAGAAAAAAAATATAAGTGTATATTTTGTAAAACTTAAGAAAATGCGACCGTTTTAAGGCGAAAAACATGTGATATTCAAACCTCACTCCCTCCCCCCCCCAAAAAAAAAAAACCTTTTTTGTGATTTTCTTCTGACACTTTTGCAAGGAGTTGGGGGGTTTCAGTTCATGCTCCCTTCCAAATCTACAGATTTTCACAATTTTCCTCTATTTATTACATGATTCACTTGTCTATTTTTTCAAGTTCGTCCCTCTCTCAACTGCTTGCCCTTCTGAGCATGGACGCTCATAGGGAGAGGAGGGAGGGGGGCAAGGGGGCACCGGACCCCCTCCCCCTGGCTGAATGACGGTGTCATATATTTGTATTAATTTAATAAACTCTCCACAGAATAAGCTTTTCAAAGAAAATTAAAGAGGTCTATTAAGCCAAAATGGGCAGAAATAAAGTCAAATAATCTTCCAAGCGTAAAACTACCACAAATCACTATCAGCCATTAAATGAAACTCAAAACAAACAGAATTTATAATAAATAGCCGAGTCAAACTCAAAACGAGCAAAAATTAACATTACTAGGGCTGACAACCCCCTTGCCTTCTCAAGACCAGAACATAACTTAGGCTTTACTGAAAAAAAAAAAAATGACCGTGGATTGACAGTTTAATTTACCTACACTGATATTTATTCCTTAAAATAAAAAGTGGGTAAAAAAAAAGAGAGTAAAATTTTTTTTGACTTATTTAAGTAATGAAAAGTGAAAACATTCAAACATATTTTTTTTTCAGTAAAGCGCAAATTATGTTCTGGTCTTGAGAAGGCAAGGGGGTTATCAGCCCTACTCATGTTAATTTTTGCTCGTTTCGAGTTTGACTCGGCTATTTATTCTAATTTCTGTTCATTTTGAGTTTCATTTATTTATTGATAGTGATTTGTAGAAGTTTTAGTCTTGGATGATTACTTGACTTCATTTCTGCCTATCTTTGGCTTAATGGAGCTCTTTACTTTTCTTTGAAAAGCTGGTTTTGTGCGAAAAGTTTTTTGAGAGGAATTTTTGTTCGTTTTTCATTGACAAAGTCATTCTCATGAAAAAAATAATATTTCGTATCTTTTTGTTTTTTTTTTCTATAAGAATCCATAGTTTGGCATAATTGTTGGGATTTGACATGCCCAATATCCCTAATGACATAGTTGATGGACCGTTCTACTATGCTGAACAAAATAGTTGTCTCAAAATTTTGACTAGATGTGTTTGGGAAATAAATCGGCTTGAGAGACGGGCTGATTGCCCTCCAATCTCTTTTTACTTTTAGAAAGGACCCTTTCTAGCTATTAGAGTGGCGCTGCCTATGATATTGCTTATATGCCTTTTTGAAAACCTGCATGTATACAGTTTTTTCGTTTAATTGGAACGCCCCCTAAACACTTCCTAGAAGTTTCATCTTAATACTCTAAGCGTCATTAGTTACAGCAACTGTAGTTGTAGTACTAAAAGTATACACATAATGCCTTCTGGCTAGTTCAAAATCCCCCACAACTTACTCTTAAAGGTCTAACTTAATGATATAAATTTTTCTTGAGATATTGCTTTGTCACCTTTTTGAAAGTTCACATGCTCATAGTTTGTTTTGAATTAGTTCAACGTCCGCCTAAATATTTCTTATATTTGATTACTGAAGACATTGTTATATTCTCTTTGGACTATTGGCTACAAAATGGCTGTCTCACAATTTCCATCGAATGTGTTTGGGGAAAAGAGGATATCAGGGAGAGGGGGGGGGGCTATTTTCTCTCCATAACGCTTGAATCTTAAAATGGAACTAGAAGTATGTATTTCCAATCAAATGAGCCTCCTCTAAAAAGTCCACAAGACCACCTCTTCATAAAAACCTTACACCCCCCCCCCTCGGGGCATACCTTCGAACCCTTATCCCCATATTTTTGGGCTTGTGTCAACCCCAAAGGCTGTGTTATGAGATCATTGGACTATTTTTGAACAAATGGCTATCTTCAAATTTCTATCGGATGCATTGGGTGAAAATATGACGTGGGGCGGGGGGGTATAGCTGCCCTCCGATAAATTTGACTCTTATAATGGCTCTTCAACTTCCAATTTCCAATCCAATGAGCCCCCTCCAAATTTTATACGACCACCGTTTCCATAAAAACCTTAAATGCCCTCGGGGCATACCTTACAACCCTTGCCCTGAGGACTCTGAGGGGGTTCTCATCCTCAAAGACATAATTTCTAGACTTTTAAACTACGTCAAACAAAATAACTATCTCAAAATTTTAACTGGAAGTGTTTGGGGAAATGATGGGCATGGGGGGGGTCCGTTGCCCTCCAGTCCCTTTTGACTATTAAATAAGGCACTAGCCCTTTCAATTATCAACCGACCGAGCCCTTTCCGAAGTTTCTACAACAACAAATTGCCATCCTAAAATTTCTATCAGATGCGTTTCTGGAAAATACGACGTGTGTGTGTATGGGGGGGGGGGCTATTTGCCTTCTGATCACTTTGACTCTTAAAAAGAGCACTATAACTTCTGATTAACAATCCAATGAGCCATCTTTGAAGTTTATACAACCACCATTTATATAAAAAAAACCTTATATGCTGCAGGCGTAACTTACAACCCTTGACCAGACGGCTATATGGGGAGGGGGGGGGGTATCCTCAAAGACATAATTTCTGGACCTTTCAACTACACTGAACAAAATGGCTATCTCAAAAATTATGATTGAATGTGTTAGAGGAAATGATTGGTGTATGGGGGAGGGGGGGCTGGATGACCTCCAATCACTTTTGACTGTTAAAAAAGCCAGTAGAATTTCTGATTACCAATTAAATGAGCCCCCCTCTGAGGTTTATACAACCAACCTTTCTATAAAAACCTTATATCCCCACAGGGCATAACTTACAACCCTTGCTCTGAGGGTTGTGAGGGGGAGGGGGTCATTCTCAAAGTCATAATTTTCGGACGTTAAAGCTACGCTTAACAAAATGGCTATCTCAAAAATTTGATTGGATGTGTTTGGGGAAGTGATTGACGTGGGGGACGGGGAGCTGGTTGCCCTCCATGAGTTCTTTTAAAGTTCCAATGACATTTCTTCCTATAAGAAGTGCCCTGGTCTAAAAAGAAACAATATATTGTGCCCACATTGCTCTTTACATAGGCAGCGCTATCTGCCTATGATATTTTGTCTTGAGATTACAATTATACAGCACTGGAAGTGCCGATTAGACCAGGTAAGCCCCCTCCCCCTAAAATTCAGTCTATGGGGGCCCTTGCTTCTGAAATCAATTATCCCATGAGGATCTGAATTATCCCCTCTAAAATTTTCTGCAGCCACACATGGCGCACGTGCCTGCATCTTCAGAAGGTTTTTCAAGCCTTTGGATTTACGCATTAAAACAACAAAATGTGTTACGTAATTAACTATTTGAACCATTGTTGTTGAAATACACAAGAAACGATTTATTTACTCGGTCTTGCATCATAACCCAATTAATACAGTTACTGCTTTAAAAAAGTTAGTTTTAAAATTATGTAATAACAAGATTCTCTTTATAAAACATAAATAGACAGACATAGCTCTAGAAAATATTAATCGTTAACACTATTACATAATGATGTTTGCTTTTCCATAGAACAATAGTGGTTTGTATTTTCCTTTCTGTAGCATAAGGTTCTTGATGTACTACTGCAAAACTGTCTTTTATCGGTCAGCTAAAAACAATCCACAAATCAGAAAGAAATTCACACTTACATTCTTACGGATATTGAGCAAACCAGTGTGATAGACCTAATTTGATTCAAAGCTAAAATAAGAAAAGGTCCTTCTGGTCTTCCAAGAACTTCCCTAATTCAGGGGAGCATCATTCACACAATTAGGGACTCAATTTGCTGATATCAGTTCCTATTGTGAGTTTTAGGTTATCTTCAAAAGCTTCGGCTAACGAAAAAATTACATAGGCCTAGATATATAAAACTAAATTCCTAAGGTCAATTATAGTCTGCTCTAAATATCGTAATAGCTACACTTGCAAAGCTATTTTATAGAAAACTACAGAAGGGCTTAGGCCTTCACTATATCTTTAAGTGATCACATTTGTAATTCAGACACCGCTCAAATATTTCTATCAAAGTACTATTTCCTGATGATAATGTCAGACCATAGCTCCTACCTAATCGACCTCAAAGGGCGTTTTGACTTAAAGTATAAATTTGAGTCCTGCTAAAAAAAAATTATCTGGGGACCTTTCTGTCAGAGGCTTCAAATCTCTTTAGAATATAAGAATACTTTCATTTTATGTGCAATTTTGATCTTTTCCCAAACTTCTTGGAGTTTCTCACAGAAGCGTCCCGAGGCTCATTTTATTGGGTGGGGGGTGATCTTCGTAAATTTTACCGAATCGCTACCTAATTTATGCAGAATCTTCTGCAGAAATCAAGAATTTTGCTAAATTTTGGCCGATTTTGTAAAATTTCTGTCGAAATTTTTGCCTCTAGCTAGAATTTTATACCATAAAAGTTCGGGGGGGGGGGGGGTGGTGCCCCTCCCCCCATCTCCCACTTGGGACGCCCCTGGCTACTTATATGCAGATATACATGAAAATACATGTATATACATATTATATTATTTATACATAGAGCCTGAAGAAAAACCACCTGCCGGTCAAAGCAATTTTTCTATTTGCAAGGCACAAATGAATTTCTAGTTTCAATATTCAACTAAATAATTGATGATAAATTCATCGGATTCTTAGCGAATCTTATAATCCGTAATACGTTTCTAAGATTTACCGCTGTTCTAAAAAGAAACTTGGAACTATGCCGATTGACTGGTCCATAATTATTCTTCTTAAATATTCATCTTTTGTTCTTACCTGACTTGGCTTGTCGCACCAAAGGTCTTTTAGGTATTGAATACATTATTTGCACTGTGTTGTTTGTCGGGTTTCCTAATTACAACTGGTTTGAAACAAAAATTTTCCAGTGTAATTTTCCTAAAATAGCGGCACCTTGTAAGTTTAAAATAGATGTCGCGTAAATATCGCGTCAAATTCTAATCTTAGAAATGGAATCTAGAGTGACATCATTTTATTGCAAATTTAAATTTTTTTTTCAGGATTCAGGGTACTTGTTAAATCTTCCAACTAGACTCAAGAAAGGAAGCTAGGTTAATCATAATGAAATATACTAAAATACAAGGGCACCGGCAGAAAATTTTCCAGGGGGGGGGGCAAACGCAAAAATATTAGTGTTGGTTGGGTTACAAGGAACATATTTCAGGGTTTTTTTGCAGGAATAAGTTTATTGTTAAATACTTTTAGGAAAAAACTCTCAAATAAAAAGAGCAATTAAATTGCATGCAAAATGAAACAAAATACTTCCCCCCTTCTCCAAAAATAGCAAGCAATCCTATTGAAAATCTCTTTATTAGATACGTCATATCAGAGGACCCTACCGTAGATGTTTCAAGCTCCCAACTTCCAAATGTGGAATTTCGCTTTTTTTTCAGAAGAAACATCATCGATGCATGTTTATTTGTTATGTTGTTTCCCAAGGGTGATTGTATCAAACTACAGGGAGGGAGATAATTGGATAATTGGGAGGGAGCTCATTCAAACGTAAATTTAAAGCTCTTTTTTAAGTGACCATACAGATTGGACCAAAGAAAAATCTTTTTTTCTCGCTATTTTAGGGCACAAAACTACGACTTTACCCCAAAGAGGATGAATTTGCAATCAATTTAAAATTCTGAAAAGCTAATTGATTTAAAAGTACGAATAACTATATTTTAGGCTTTCCAGTTGTAAAAGAACTAACGCCACACGGTGACAGCACTGGATTCAACCAAGTGCTTACTCTTCAGGAGGCTTCAGATAAATGTGGAAAAGGCAAGGCAGGTCATTATCAACCCCTCCAGGAAATTTCTTTGGGGTGGCAAATACTGCAAGGAACTTAGTTTTCAGCAATTTTAAATGGTGTTATTTTCTTTTTCTATTTATATGAAGTATTTCAATGTATTTAAACAAATGTATATGATGTATTGATCGATAAGAAAATCCTATTGTAAGGGTTATGATGGCTTTAGTTATGTAGAAGATCAAAAGTCTCACAGAATTTTCATCCATACAAACAATAATACTCCTTTTTATCCAACCAAAATTCTTTTGTAGTAACATTAACAAGGACTTTTTACCAAAATTACTATTCACCGCCAATTTTTTAAGTATATTCAAATTTTATCCAAAATTTAAATTTAAAATTTAAACGTAGGATGGTACTAATGTACGTACAATTATTGATTTACACATTTTAAAAGCAATTAAACAGGGATTTAAGGGACAGCTACCTCAAATTATATCTTGGTTAGGCCTGGGAACGATTTGGAAAACAATCAGAAAGTAAATACAAAAAAAAAATTTTCAACTGAGAGCAAAGAACAGATTTGAAACCAATTTGAACCGATTATTCTTTGTATGAAGGGGGCTATATCCTCCTTAGCTCCTTAATCTTTACTGTGAAATTTGGCTTTTTCCAATTTTTTTCAGAAAATTTGAATTGGAAAGATAAGATTTTTCAAGGCACTAAAAATACTTTTGTTTAATGAGCAAGGTGTTGAGAAGGGGGCAGTCCCCCTTATATACAAAGTAATTTATATTTTTTCTAGTTTAAACTTGCTCCTTACTTTAGTTGAAAACCCTTTTCAATTTGTTTAATTACATTTGATGAAACTGTAAAGTTTTATGAATGCAGTACTTTTGGTAAAGCAGAAAAACGATCAATATTTCAATGATCTCTGTTTGGATTTTGACGGGTAATCATACAGTTCGTGGTAATGAACTGTAAATATGGAGCGACCCGGCTCAATAGTAACCGAAACTCTAAAAGACTGAATTTTGATACCAATTGATATATCAAAAGAATTGGCTTATTATGCTGATTCCAACTATATAAGCTTCATTAAATTTAGTTTTACTTTTACCCATCAAAAGCTTCAAGCCTGAGAAAGTTTGTCTGATTCTCTAAAAAAAGGGGGAAAGACCCCTCGAAGTCATATAATTTTAATGAAAATGACACCATCAGGTTCAGCGTATCAAAGAAGTCTACTGTAGAGGTTTCAAGCTCTAACCTACGAAAATTTGCCAGAAGAAAGATCACGGATGCGTGTTTACTTGTTTGTTGTTTTTTTTCCAGGGGTGATCGTATTGACCCAGTGGGCCTAGACTGTCGAGAGAGGGCTAATTCTATTGGAAATGAAAGGCTCTACTGCCATTTTAAGTGACAAAAATAATTGGAAGGCAACTAGGCCCCCACCCACTCTATCTTTTTCCCAAAATCCTCCGATCAAAATTTTGAAATAGCTTTTTTCTTCAGTATAGTTGAAAGGCCCAATAACTATGTCTTTAGAGATGAAATGACCCCCTACAGCCCCTGGGGAAAGGTTTTTAAGCTATAAAATTTACCCATTGTTTTATTTGTTAGTGGGAGTATGCATACATTTTTCGGGTGGGGAGGGAAGGAAGAATTTTCTGCTGGGAGGATTTTTCACGGAAAGAATTTTCCATGGAGAGGGAAGTTTCCAGGGGGTGAACTTTCGAGGGAAATTTTACACTTGGTGAATTTGCTAAAATTCCTATACGAAATTTTTATATGTCTTACTTTTTCTTACCTATTCAATTTTAGGCGTGGAGGTGTTATGGGTAATTATCCGGGGTAAATTTTCGCCAGGATTGAATTGCCCAGAGGTTATTTGTTTGGGAAGGGGGATTTTCCCGTGGAGCTGGAGCTAGGTATCCAGGCATTATTAAAAAAAGATAAGAAATTAAATAAAAAACAAGACTTTTCAACTGAAAGCAAGGAGCAACATTAAAACTTAAAACGAACAGAAATTAGGTATATGAGGGGGTTGCCCCCTCCTCAAGCCCTCGTTCTTTATGCTAAAGTTTAAATTTTGTGCCAATTCTTTAAAAACAGCTCCTGAAAGACTTGGGTCGTTTAATTAGAAGTAGAGGTCAACATTGAGATACTACCAGTACAAGACCACACACCCATTTCTAGGCCAATAAGAGATGTTTCTATGCATAATACATACTAACGGGAGTGACATCAGACCAGTAATTGCAGGAATTTTAGCATCAATTTACGCAATAGTCCCAAGAGGTCTTAGCAACCACTCATAGCAACCATAACTAATATAAGGAAATATTTTCAGTATAGTTGAAATTAGTCTGAGAATAAAATTCAAGGAGAGGGAACAGTTTGACTATACTCGTTTATTTATTTGCCAAGATATATATTTGCAATAATGAGTGGTATGTTTACACTATTAGAAGTTTTTAGGCATCAGCAGCAGCAATGATACAAGAGACATTGCAGTAGAAATTACAAGAGGATCTCGACTTTGTCTTGAATGGGATGAAGTGTATGCAAGATACGTGATATCTTTGAGTAAATTTAAATTGGAGGAACAATTATGCTTTGCTGCGAAAGTCGATATAGCACATATACATAGACTTCAAAGTGCTTTAAATGCAATAGTGAAACATATTGAGGAGAATAAGTTACATCAGTAATTGTATGTGTAATATATTATTGTTGTAATTATGCTCACACACAATAAAATTGTTTCGAAATCGAAAATGTTCTCTTTATTTTAATTAGATTTTTTTAAGCAGGTTATCGAATATTCTTGAAGTAGAACGAATTGTGGTTAGTCTAGAGTCAGCAGTGAGTGTGTTAGGATTGAAAAATGAATGAATTTCAGAAAGAGAGAATTATGTCGAATCTTGTGATTATGGAAAACGTTTGATTTTAGATGATGATTTTCTCGAGTTGTCTCTTCAACGGAAAATATTTTCTCAAATAACACTTGACAATATAATGGGGAATGATTATCCATCGTTGGACTATTGTGTGCAGCTTTTACGACGTGAATCAAATGTATTTACTCAATTTATTGATATATTAATTAAAAAAAGCAAAATAATATCGTGGATATACTTTTGCCATATACATTGCCATAGATTCTATCTAGATGACTCTCCCTTCAAAACGGATTATGTAACGTCACAAAGTTATTCATCTCTCCCTCTCACTGGATTTATCGAACATAGATCAGTTTCGTTTCAGCTGTGAGAGAGTTAAAACTGGAAACAAAAATGTTCTATACATGTCAACTATGTATGTCTACTCTTGGCAGTTGGTCATCATGTGAGAATTGTACAATTATTGATGAGTATAATGAAAAGTGCAAATTATGATGTCCATATAAATTACATAGAGGATATGCAGTAGAAATTAAAGGGTGTAATTCATGTATTGAAGAGATTTGTGACTCTCACCCTAGAGGGCAACTATGCTCCAATTGTCACTATGACAAATGTGATCAGTGAGAGATAACTTATCCTGGTATGATTGGAAAGAACCCTAAACGAGATTTTAGTTTATTTCTACGAGATTGATATCGTCGTGGTTTTAAATTATTAAGGGAGGAAGAATCAGGTCTACCATTCAACTGTTGGGGTAACAAGACAATTTGGTTTCTACGTCATCGTTGTGACGACACTGCCTATTATGACTATAAACCTAGTGATTTTTATTTGGCTGTTACAGAATGTGATTCACCACTCGAAAACACTGTATGTGATATTGCTTCAAATAAGCAAAATGAAACACGTGAATTTCACAATATGATTGCAAATAGTATCATTGACTATACAAAGAGATATGATAAGAGTGAAGTTACATTGTACTGTAGAAAATGTGACCGTGACTTGGCAGCCAATCAAGATCAATATACAGTGAATTCAAATGATCTACCAGCATTAGTTGTTCTTGACATTTGCCTATACCTATAAGAAGAAGAAGAAGAAATCTAAAGTGAAGAATAAAGATACTGTTGTTGTGTATATACATTTCTTTGTATTAATAAACAAATTTACATACATTTTTAAAACACTTTACTCTTAGGGCACTAAAATCAATATTATACAGATCTGAGAGCATATTTTCCACCATAAAATTGTTCAGACGTAGATTGTCTACGTAAATGTTGAGAAACTGCTTGTAAGTATAACGACGACATCTGAAGACAAAATATTCTAGCGCAAAACCGCAACTTTTATTTGTTAGATCCTGCACTCTCTTCTGGTTTTGAATTAAACAAAAAAAAAACAAGTTTTTTAAACTGAAATTAAGGAGCGACATTTAAACCTAAAACGAACAGAAATTATTCCGTATATGAAAGGGGCTGTCCCCTCCTCAACGCCTCGTTCTTTACGCTAAAGTTTTTTATTGTTTTAAAAAATAAAGTTGTGAGACAGAGTCAAACTTTAGCGTAAAGAGCGAGGCGTTGAGGAGGGGACAGCCCCTTTCATATACGGAATAATTTCTGTTCGTTTTAAGTTTTAATGTCGTTCCTTACTTTCAGTTTAAAAAACTTGTTTTTTTTTATTTAATTTCTGATTGTTTTTTAGTTAATGCAGCTTTTATTTTGGCTCGCCGTCATTGAATAAGTAAACAAAATTTGCATAAAAATTTTACTTTTCTATTGCTAAATGGCTGTCTCTAAATTTGGTTCTGACGTAATTTACAAATTAACTTACGTAACGACCTTCTATATTCGTATATTTTTCTTCTGTCAAAAAATACACAGTTGCAGATTTTTGCAGATATGAGCTTGAAACCTATGTTATAGGGTTTTCCGATACGCTGAATCTGAAGGTGTGATTTTCATTAAATTGTTTTCACTTTTAGGGGATATTTCCCCCCTCTTTAAAAAATCAGGTAAATTTTTTCAGGCTCGTAGCCTTTGATGAGTAATACTAAACTTAATAAAATTCACATATTTAGAATCAGCATTATAAGCCCATTCTTTTGATACATTTATTGACATCAAAGTTCCGTTTTTAAAAGTTTCGATTACTATTGAGCCGTATCGCTTGTTTTTTTTATTGTTTTTTTTTTATTACGTATATGTTATTACGTATATGATGGGGTTCTCCCCTTAGTCAATACCACGCTCTTTACTTTAAAAGTTAAAAAAAAATTTAATTCACAAACCCCTGAGTCACAAAGGCCGTTTAATTAGAATAGATAGCTCTTTTGAAAGCACTAAAAACAAACTATAGCGTAAAGAGTGAGGTATTGACTTGGGGGAGAACCTCCTCATATACGTAATAATTTCTGTTCATTTTAAGTTCTAATGTTGCTTCTTACTTTCAGTTGAAAAAACTTGTTCTTTTTTAAATTTAATTTCTGATCGTTTTTTAAATAATGCTTGGAAATCCGGCACCCCCTTCATAGAAATGTCCCCTGCCCAAAAGAAACATCTTCCACGGAAAGATTCTCCCGATAAACCCCCTCCTCCAGCCACCCCCTCCACCAGAAAAAAAATTCTTCCTGAAAATGTCTGTATACCTCCCAATAACCAATACAATATGTAAGCAATGGGCAAAGTTCATATCTTGCAGCCCTTCCCCTGGGAACTGTGAGGGATTAAATCATCATAAAAGACATATTTATTAGATTTTCGACTATGCTGAACAAAATGGCTATCTCAAAATTTTAATTGGGTTACTTTGAGAAAAAAATGAGCGTGGGAGGGGGCCTAGTTGCCCTCCATTTTTTCTGGTCACTTAAAAAGGGCACTAGAACTTTTAATTTTCGTTCCAATGAGCCCTCTTACGATATTCTAGGACCAATGGGTCAATACGATTACCCCTGGGGAAAAAAACAAACCAATAAACACGCACCCGTGATCTTTCTTCTGGCAAAAAAATGCAAAATTCAACATTTTTGTAGATAGGAGCGTGAAACCTCTACAGTAGGGTTCTCTGATACGCTGAATATGATGGTATGAATTTCATTAAGGTTCTATAGCTTTTAGGGGGTCTTTCCCCCTTTTTTTCGAAAATCAGCCAAATTTTCTCAGGCGCGTAACTTTTAATGGGTAAGATTAAACTTGATGAAACTTATATATTGGAAATCAGAATTAATATTTGATTCTTTTGATGTATCTATTGGTACAAAAATTCCGTTTTTTAGAGTTTCGGTTACCATTGAGCCGGGTCGCTCCTTACTTACAGTTCGTTACCACGAACTGTTTGATACTAGTTTTCTAATTGCAATCAATATAGTTGTTGATGTGTGGAGCGTAGAATGTATAGGGTAGACCAAGAGGATCAAAAAATTCAATATTCTTCATTGTTTGAAAGATGCACAGCCATTGACCTGTCTTCACATTCTATAGACTGCTATTAACAATGATAATGGTATTGTTGGCATTTTGAATTTTTCCAAGGAAGTCCGATGGTAAACAATAGGATCTGTATTTGGACATGTAGGGGTCCACATTAAATACACCGCTTATTTGACTAGTGTTCATGGTGCAAGGTCTAGTAGAGGACTACCTTCGGGAGTGATTTACCAATAGGTTTCAAATTGATTTAATGAGATTAGTGTGATACTCTCAGGTAATGGGTCGGCAAATGTTCACTCTAAACGCACACTCCCCGTTCGTACTATACTCATATCTTGAGTACCAAACAGGTCTATTACAATGATACCATGTGTTTTAGCGAACATTTCTTTGGTTATACCATTTTCAAATAGTTGTGAATCATGATCTAGGCTTTGTCAACTCATCCAGTGTCCTATAGGATTTATCAAAAGATAAATTGTAGAGTGGTATTTCATTTACTTTACATACAAGAGATGAAAGCCCAAACATTTCAAATTTATGTGGGCAACCTGCCCACGATCCTATTGCACTAGCACTTTTTACAAATGCCAATCATAATTTTGATGGAATATCACCATTGATAAAAGATGATTCGGCGAAGGTGCGGGAGCCTGTGGCAATATGACGTTGATTGGTGGTTGTATGAGGAACAAGTAGTTTAATATTATTTCCACTGGCTATCAGTTTCTCCACTGCCAAAGCAACAGAACTCATAACCTGCTGCTTTCGTACATGAAGTATTGCTGAGGTGAGAGAGAGTTACATCAGGATTGGCAGGAAGTCCTTTTCGTAAAATGAAATTGGGTGGAGAAAGCGTCAATTTTATATCCACTTTAATAGTTGGTGGTAGCCATTGGGGTATACTAAATATATCATGATACATTTTTCCAACTAGATGTAATTCACTAGTTGTAGCATTTTTAAGTGTATCTGCACTATCAGTATCTGTAATATATTCATATCCATTGGAGGAGCCTCTCAATTCCTTGTATGACTTTGGATTCATCAACATGAACTGCATATAGCTTGTATAATTTGAGAGATTGTAACTGGTGCTCACCAATATTCCATTTATGTAGACACTGATTTGTCAAAACAAATTATATAATATACAATTTTCGTAGGATATTCCATCAGCAAGAATTGGCATTCTGTTGTCGGATTTCTTGACTATCACATGTAAATCTATAAATGTCGAAGACCTGTCAATAAAGTAGTCTTCATTGGAATAAATTTGAAAGTGGATGTTATCGGAGAGCGGCTGTTGTGGATAGAATTGTTCATAGTATCCATGTTTTACACTCACATCAACATTTTCTGCATTGAATAGATTTAAAGATGAAGTGATTGAAGGATGGGAATCCTTGTGCGGTAGATATGCCATTGTTCAGTCTATGAAAAGAAATCCTGCTTCGATATACCAATTCTCTTCCTTGGGCTTCTTCTTCTTCTTCTGCTTATTGTAGTAGTTATTTTTTCCTTCTTTTCTTTGATAGGAGCGATGTCTTTCGTTACTGACCTGAGTAAAGACTGATGAGCGATGCACTGTTTCTCAACCTTTTTAAACCTTTGCCATTTTGTCGAGATTTCAATTGCTCGCCAAGAATTCGTGCATTGGACCTAAGATTTTCCGAAGCACTTTTTTTTAAATCCTTGCCAGAGCCCCAACCGTATAGTGTAGAGGATGCAAAATCTGTCGCAGCCGGTACAATATATTTCTTAGCCAGGGGTAGTGCAGAGCGAAACAGCCTAGCAATCCAACTGCCAAGACCACAGCCTAACATTGATGAACGACCTTTGTAATAGTCCATTCCATTGCCCTGTTGTTTGGGCCAAGAGTAGCAACATGGCAGTCAATATCAGGACAAATGAATACCATTTTTCTATTAGACATCTTGTTATTGAACACCGACAACGATGGGTCGGAAATGACATGTAATCACGGCCAAACCTTTTGATATCGCTAAAGGATCACCTAATTCAGCTCTTAGTGCTAACTGACAGAGTTCCAAATAGGAAGTGTTTATAGGGATATAGTGAAGATGCTTTATATTGTAATGATGAATATGGTCTTGACTGGTTTTTCGTTCAAGAACTGGTAGGAGGGGAACGTTGCTATTGCCAACTCTGGATGTTTCAACAAATGAAGCATAGAGAAATATTCAAGTGTCCAAGGAGAAGGCAGGCGGATAGTCAGCAAAAATAACATTAGTGTTTCCGGTACTTTTACCATTGATTATATTGAGTTTAAAGCCAAGAACATCTCTTAGATTATTATTGAGAATAACCTTTTCATTGGTAATGGGGGAACTAATGTAGATCTTCCTCTGAATAGTTGAAATGAAAGGCTCCTTTTTTACGAGCGGAAATTCTTTTATTGATTGTACGACACAAATCATTCATACAACTGAGTTCATCGTATGGTAATACAACGTACGATTATTCAAATGAATTTATCTTTTGAATTTTATGTTGATCGCTAACGAGTGGCGGCCAGTCATAGGGTCTAATTTTTATATCATATATGTGATCTTTTCTCAGGATATCATACGTATTTTTGAGAAAACAGTCGAAATTAGCCACTTCATACGCGCCATCGAATTTGATGGTGGGAGAGAGTTTCGTCCAAAAATCACTTGTTTTATTCAAATCATTGTAGAGTGGATCAGATACATTGGACATGAATGTCACATAGAAATCATTGGGCATTGTTAATGTCTTCAACTGCAACCCAAGAATCAAAATCAGAGTTGTATCCTAGCCAACGAACAAGCAACTTTCTCTTGCCCCTGCGAGTACGACCCTTTAATAACTTTTCAATTTTATAAATTTCATTACTGTTTCTAACTTTTTGTAGTTCATAATCATAAACAAACACGGAGAATATCATCATCTCTGGTGTCTAGCAGACGATATGTTATGGGTTTGGTGTCTAGGATTTTTGACACTTTAAAAGTTTCAGTGGACCATTAATAATTCCCCTTTTCAAAAATATTAGCAGTTCTATTAATTCGAACAGTATCGTCAACATTGAATTTTTTCTTCATAATTTTTTTTTCACTGGAATATTGTTTAAGAAAAATGTCAAATGTTTTTTCACTGTGATGAACTTTCTAATGGCTAACATTGGACAGAGATCGATGGGATCGATGGTTATATATTTGCATGATTATATCTAAATCATGAATAAAAGCAGCAGTATTTTTCAGTGTACAATATCTCGAAATTAATAGTCGAATCGTTCTTATCAATCGTTCCGACAATGCAGTCTTTATCGGACCATGACTATGATAGAACTTTGTATAATATTTCAATAGAACCTTTTCCACATGTGGATTAACAAATACGCTACCACGATCACTTTGAATTTTTCTATAGCTATCTTGTTCAATAATACTTTCTAAAGCCTGAGCTACTTCAGCACCTCTCTTTGATCACAATGGAATAGCATATGCATAGCGACTAAAGACACTGATTGCCACTAGAATATCTTGGTAGGGTGTATTGTGTCGTCTTTGAATCTCATCTAGAGTTAAAAGATCTGTTTGCATTATATGCAGTGGGAAAAAGGCCTTAGTTTGTCGATAATGTTTGCCACGAATCCTATGATTTCGATGTAGAGTGTAACTCGGTTCATTTTCTAGATACTCTTTTGTATTTTTTTAAAGTGTTGACACCGCCACTGACAACGACTTTAGAAATTGTTGTGGGGGAACTTAAAATTCCCACTTCATCAATATTTTCATAAACATGTTTAAAACTTCATCCATTTTGAACGCAAACATGTAGTGTAATGCCCGCTAACCTTTTGCGCACTGGAGGGTGGTGCTTGTGACGGTGAGTTGATACTAATACGTCTTCACTTTTGTCTAGCAACAACCGTTGGTGTTATCAAATCATTGCTGCTACTGCTACTGCTAGGAGTGCTAGTATTTTCCAATATTAATTTAAAGCCTTCTTCTTTTTTTAAATGGTTTTGTTGTTGTTGTTGCTGTTAGATAAACACACTACTTAATGACAGCACTACTGTATTCTTTTAATTTTTTAGAATTTGCTTACTGCCAATAAGACTTTTGGGGAAGTTTGATGTGTTTAGAAACCTGTATAGATTTTTGTTAAATGATAAAAGTCCTTTACGATTTGTAACCATACCACAAATGAAATCAAGTAGAATATAACTTTTCCCCTGAATTATAATTCGTTTCCTTGTGCTTTCGACTTTAACTTGACGATCATCACTTTCAAACATGAGATATGTTAAAACTCTTCTACTCTGTTCACGATATGTGTGTGGCAGTAGGTTTTCAATAGTTGTCACTATTGAATTCAATTACTTCTCCTTTGATTGTATTGTTGTTGCAGAATCTTGAAGAGATGTTTCCTTTTGGGGGGGGGGGATTAATGACACTTACATTGATGGGTCTCTCACGATAGGGTTTATGTTTTCCCACGCGACGAAGTGCATCTTGAAGTAAAACTAGATTTTTATCATCTGCAATATTTTCATCATTAATGAATTTGCTTAGATTGTCCTCAAAGTGTTCAATTGGTGAAAGGACGAGTTCTATTCAGGCTAATTTGAAGGGCTTAGGCATCTAGAGAAAACTGTTTACAAGTCCTGCGATTATTGGCAGTAAAAGTGTAAAAACGTTACCGCCTGCTTGAAGGAGACGCTTTCTTTTAAAATATTTTCATTTTTTGCAAGCCAAGGCACGTACAGTGAAACGATGTTGCTTTGTCTGTTGTCTAACACCTTCTGGCAACTGTACATTGCTTTCGGTTCAATTTAAAAAAAACTTCAGATATTAGATTAATAAATTCTTTGTCAACGCCATGTTTGAGTATGACCTTCCTATGTGGTGGTTTTGAAGTGCTTAGAACGGAAAATAAGTGTCTATTTTCGTGTCGTTTCTTCAGTGTCATGATGGCAACTAATAGCCTTTTCTACTGTTCACCGGAAGATATACTGTAATTTCATTGTCGAAAATATCTGTGACTACACGCAAATCCTTGGGTGTATTCTGATTAAGATCCAACAGAATGTAGCCGTAGGGCTTATTTGTTGCCTGACTGTACGCTGAAAATAGAAATTTTGGAGCACCAGGATATATTTGTTAATTGAAAATTATTAGAGAACTTGAATCACGAACAAACCGGTAGATAATATAATAGGTGTAGTTCAAAGCAAGGATTCTCATATACTTGCTCTGATGAAACAGATTGTGTAGAGCTAAGGTTATGTAAATATGTTTATGATGTGAGGGAAGAGTAAACAGTTTTAGCACTTCCTGTGACCATTGTTCAATGTATTCAGCTAAATCATCAATAATCAGCCAAGAGTTTGGCTCAATACTATTGAAAACATCAAGTCCCCGTATGAATTGTATTGGCATAGATGTAGCAGCAATAATTGCTTTTATTTGATTATATGACTCCTGCCATACACTATAGCAAAATTAAATTTTTTATGTTTTCCAAAAACGTTTTATTACAATTTTTAATTATTTCAGCTAAAAGTTTCGTTTTCTCCGACATTGACGGACCCCAGAGAAACGATCTGAATGGTATTTTAAATTGATATATACTGCACTTGATGCAGTTGGACTACAACTAACTGTAAACAATACTTTTCTAAAGAATAAATAATAATAATAATTCCCCCTAGACTCCAGCAGTCTACCTAGTACAATATTCAATAGCAACAACAACAAAAAAACCAACAATTTAGGAATCATATTTTCTTTTATTAGTAACACTTTTTTTTTACAACAATCAATAAAGACAATAGCAAGAGAAAGAACAGAACAGAACAACAAGAACAATTTAAGAATCATATTTTCTTTTATTAGCAAAACTTTTTTACAAAAAAAACAACAACAACAAGTATTTTAAATAATGCATACACGTAATATCACTTCAGCAGCAGCACAGTTGAACATTTATATGCTAAGAGAATAGAATAGAAAAAAATATTTACAACAATTAAAAGATGAGAATCCCCCCTCCCAAACCCCCACCCTCCGAGGAACGAGGGCCAGAGGTCCCGGGGGGGCAGCCAAGGGCCGAAGCCTGGGCCGGAAAGCTCGGGGGGCGGGCCGCTGTGGCGGGGCCGGGAAAATAAACTCTGTCGTGTATACAATAACAAAAGTTAAATGATAATGATGATGATATTCAAATGGAATGTATATTATAGGGAAATTGTTGTCCTCCTCCTCCCACCCACTCACCAAGTAGTAGATTATTTTTTGAATTTAAGTTAATTTATCCAGGCCGAGTTGTTTCCTATACTCCATACATTCAACTCGATCTGAAATACGGTGACCATGGGGGAGTACCTTCTCACCATCCTCACATACATAGACCTTGTAGGATATGCAAGAC
The DNA here is from genome assembly GCA_027921565.1 of Artemia sinica. Lineage (NCBI taxonomy): Eukaryota > Metazoa > Arthropoda > Branchiopoda > Anostraca > Artemiidae > Artemia > Artemia sinica. The sequence continues at coordinate 29,017,009 of CM051263.1, read as the reverse complement.
ATGGCATTTTTCTTTACTCTAACAGTATATTTCTTAAATTGTAGAGAACAAATTGCCATTACTTTTGCTCTTGGCACTAAACTACTTTCCACACAGTTTCTGTAGACATTCATGTCCAAATTATTTTTTAAATAGTGTGTAGGCACCCCTTTGCACGCTTGTTTTATATCCTTATTGTGTATTCCCACACAGTATACTTTCGGACTGGGGAACACCCCATTGGATATGAAATCGCTCCCCGTCTCCAACTTTAACATCATCAACTGATTGGGGGCCTGGCGTTTCTCCAACTCAGGATTGATGCTCTTATCCCAATTCGTAAAATTCATTCGAAAGCTAATGAGTATGCCATTTCTCAAATCTTAGCATAAATTCTCAGTTTTAACTTTTAATTGGAGTGAATCCGTGTCTCCATAGTTCACTTGAACTTCCCCCTCCCTTGGCCATTGTACCTTACACACATTGTAAAAGAATGACAACATGAGTTTCTTAGAAATTTCCAGCACTGAACTCCCATCCGCGATATTTTTATTCAGAACGACACTTCTTTTTTTCTGTGTAGAAGAACCATATTCGAGTCTATGACACTGAATGTTGTGAAGCTGGCGTCGGCAACAATTCGAGCGCAGTCTCGGGGGCAGGTTACAACGTCACGACGAGACCTGTTTCGTACGCTTTCAAAAGAAATCTATAAACTTATTTCAAATTCAGCCTTTGGGAAAATGTGTGAAAGCGTACGAAACAGGTCTCGTTGTGATGTTGTAACCTGCCCCCAAGATTGCGCTAGAGTTTTTGACGACCCCAACTTCACAATATTCACTGTCATAGACTTGAATATGGTTCTGCCACGCAGAAAAAAATGTCGTTCTGAATAAAAATATCGCGGGTGGGAGTTCAGTACTGGGAATTTCCTATAAACTCACGTTGTCATTCTTTTACAATGTCTGTAAATGTACAATGGCCAACGGAGGGGAAAGTTCAAGTGTACTATGGAGACACGGATTCATTCCTATTAAAAGTTAAAACTGAGAATTTATTGGAATATTTGGAAAATGGTATACACATTAGCTCTCGAATGGATTTTACGAATCGGGTTGAGACCATCTATCCTGAGTTGGTGAAACGCCAGGCCTCCAATCAGTTGATGATGTTAAAGTCGGAGACAGGGAACGATTTAGCACGCAATGGGGGGTTCCCCGGTCCAAAAGTATACTGTGTAGAAACACACAATAAGTATACAAAACAAGCGTGCAAAGGGGTGCCTACACACTATTTAAAAAATAATTTCGACATGAATGTCTACAGAAACTGTGTGGAAAGTAGTTTAGCGCCAAGAGCAAAAGTAATGGCAATTCGTTCTCTACAATTTAAGAACTATGCTGTTAGAGTAGAGAAAAATGCCAAATCTTGCATATCCGACAGGGTCTATGTACGTGAGGATGGTGTGAAGATACTTCCCCATGGTCACTACTGTATTTCAGATTGAGTTGAATGTATGGAGTATAGAAAACAACTCGGCCTGCATAAATTAAATTAAATTCAAAAAAATACTACTACTTGGTGGGTGGGTGGGAGGAGGAGGACAACAATTTCCCTATAATATACATTCCATTTAAATATCATCATCATCATAATTTAACTTTTGTTATTGTATACAAGACAGGGTTTTTTCTCCAGGCCCCACCGCAGCGGGGCCGGGAAAAAAGCGGGGTGTTCTCATCTTTTCAATATTGTAAATATTTTTTCTATTCTCTTAGAATATAAATATTCATCTCTGCTGCTGCTGAAGTAATATTACGTGCATGCATATTTTAAAATACTTGTTGTTTTAAAAAAGAGTCGCTAATAAAAGACAATATGATTCTTAAATTGTTGCTGTTGTTCTATTCTCTTGCTATTTTATTTATTGATTGTTGTAAAAAAAAGTGTTTCTAATAAAAGCAAAATATGATTCTTAAATTGTTGTTGTTTTTTTGCTATTGAATATTGTACTAGGTAGACTGCTGTATTCTAGTGGAAATTATTATTATTATTTATTCATTATACAAGTATGGTTTACAGTTAGATGTAATCCAACGGCATCAACCGCAGTGTATATCAGTTTAAAATACCATTCAGATCGTTTCTCTGCGGTCCGTCAATGTAGGGGAAAAAGGCACTTTTAACTACAATAATTAAAAATTGTAATAAAATGCTTTTGAAAAACCGAAAAAAAAATTACTTTTGCTATTGTGTATGGCAGGAGTCATATGATCAAATAAAAGCTATTGCTGCTGCTACATCTATGCCAATACAATTTATACGGGGACTTGATGTTTTCAATAGTATTAAGCCAAACTCTTAGCTGATTATTGATTATTTAGCTGAATCCAATGAAAAATGGTCACAGGAAATGCTACAACTGTTTACTGTTCGCTCATATCATGAGCACATTTCCATAGCCCTAGTTCTACACAATCTGTTTCATCGGAACAAATGTATGAGAGCCCTTGCTTTGAACTGCACCTACTATATTATCTACCGGGTTGTTCGAGATTCAAGTTCTCTAATAACTCTCAATAATCAAATATATCCCGGTGCCCCAAAATTTCTACTTTCAGTGTACAGTCAGGCAACAAATAAGCCCTACGGTTACATTCTGTCGGATCTTAATCAGAATACACCCGAGGATTTGCGTGTAGTCACAGAAATTTTGGACATAAAATTACAATCTATCGTTTGATAAATCCTATAGGACACTGTATGACTTGAAAATGCAAACCCTAGATCATGATTCACAACTATTTGAAAATGGTATAGCCGAAAAAATGTTCACTAAAACACATGGTATCATTGTGCTAGACATGTCTGGTACTCAAGATATGAGCATAGTACGAACGGGGAGTGTGCTTTTACGGTGCATATTTGCCAACCCATTACCTGAGAGTATCACACTAATCTCGTTAAATCAATTTGAAAACTATTGGGAAATCACTCCCGAAGACATGTTCTACTAGAGCTTGCACCATGAAGACCAGTCAAATAATCAGTGTATTTAATATGGACCCCTACATGTCCAAATACAGATCCTATTGTTTACCATCGGGCTTCCTTGGAAAGATTCAAAAAGCAAACCATACCTTTATCATTGTTAATAGCAGTCCATCGAGTTTAAAGGCAGGTCATTGGCTGTGCATCTTTCAAACAATGAAGACTATTGAATTTTTTGATCCTCTTGGTCTACCCTATACACTCTACACTCCACACATCAACAACTATATTGAAAGCAGTGGGAAAACTATTATTCATAACTGTAAGAGAGTGCAGGATCTAACGACTAAAAGTTGCGGTTTCCATGTGCTACTATATTTTGTCTTCAGATGTCTTGGTTATACTTACAAGCAGTTTCTCAACATTTACATAGACAATCCACGTCTGAACGACTTTATGGTGGAAAATATGCTCTTAGACCTGTATAATATTGATTTTAGTGCCCTACGAGTAAAGTGTTTTAAAAATGTATGTAAATTTGTTTATTAAGAAAAAAATGTATATAAACGAAAACAATGTCTTTATTCTTCACTTTAGATTTCTTCTTCTGTGTATAGGCAACTGTCGAGAACAACTAATGCTGGTAGATCATTTGAATTCACTGTATATTGATCTTGATTGGCTGCAAAGTCAGGGTCACATCTTCTACAGTACAATGTAACTTCACTCTTATCATATCTCTTAGTATAGTCGATGATACTATTTGCATTCATTTGTGAAATTCACGTGTTTCAATTTGCCTATTTGAAGCAATATCACATGCAGTGTTTTCAAGTTGTGAATCACATTCTGTAACAGCCAAATAAAAATCACTAGGTTTATAGTCATAATAGGCAGTGTCTTCACAACGATGACGTAGAAACCAAATTGTCTTGTTACCTCGACAGTTGAATCGTAAACCTCCCAAAGTAATTTAAAACCACGAAGATACCTAAAACCTCGTTTAGGGTTCTTTCCAATCATACCAGGATAAGTATTCTCCCATTGATCACATTTTCCATAGTGACAACTGGAGCATAGTTGCTCTCTAGGGTGAGAGTCACAAATCTTTTCAAGACATGTATTACACCCTTTAATTTGTACTGCATATCCTCTATGAAATTTACATGGATTCTATAATTTGCACTTTTCATTATACTCATCAATAATGGTACAATTCTCACATGATGACCAACTGCCAAAAGTATACATACAAAGTGGACATGTATGGAACATTTTTGTTTCCAGTCTTAACTCTCTCATAGCTAAAATGAAACTGATTTACGTTCGATAAATTCAGAGAGAGGGAGAGAGAAGTAATTTTGTGACGTTACATAACCTGTTTTGAAGGGAGAGTCATCTAGATAGAATGTATGGCAATGTATTCAAAAGTATATGCACGATATTATTTTGCTTTGTTTCTATTAATATATGAATAAATTGAGTAATGCATTTGAGTCACGTTGTAAAAGCTGCATACAATAGTCCAGCAATGGAGAATCATTCCCCATTATGTTGTCAAGTGTTCTTTTGGAAAATATTTTCCGTTGAAGAGATAACTCGAGAAAATCATCATCTAGAATCAAACGTTTTTCCATAATCACAAGATTCGTCATAATTCTCTCTTTCTCAAATTCATTCATTTTTCAATCCTAACATTCTCACTGCTGAATCAAGACTAACCACAATTCGTTCTACTTCAAGAATATTCGAAAACCTACCTGCAAAAAAAAGTCTAACTAAAAGAAAGAGAACATTTTTGATTTTGAAACAATTTTATTGTGTGTGAGCACAATTACAACAATAATATATTACGCATACAATTACCGATATAACTTATTCTCCTCAGTATGTTTCACTGTTGCATTTGAAGCACTTTGAAGTCTATGTATATATACTATATCAACTTTCGCAGCGAAGCATAATCGCTCCTCCAATTTAAATTTACTCAAAGATATCACGTATCTTGCACACACATCATCCCATTCAAGACAAAGTCAAGATCCTCTTGTAATTTCAACTGCAATGTTTGGTACTCTTGTATCATTGCTGCTGCTTCCACTATCAACTTCTAATAGTGTAAACATACCACACATTATTGCAAGTATATATCTTGACAAATAAATAAACGAGTATAGTCAAACTGTTCTCTCTCCATGAATTCTATTCTCACACTACTATCAACTATACTGAAAACCCTTCCTTATATTAGTTGTGGTTGCTATGAGTGGTAAAAGTAAATAAAAATCGGAAAAGTAATTAATTTAAAAAATGACACAAAACAATAGCCTACTTACAGAAACTAAGATATAAACTCCCGGCATTCAGATATGTTGAGCAATGCTGAAGCGTTGGACGGATATTTTTTAACAATACCGACAGTTTTGAACTTGGTTATCAAACACCAAAAGATTTAATACCTTTAGACTCAATTGTTTATAAAAAGTAACGGATAATCAGAGTAGTTTGTTGAAAGTAAAACATTAAAACTAAGATTAAGAAAATCAATAAAAATTTTTTATTCAATATTTGTAATTTAATATTGAATACCAAAAACCAATATATTTTACACCTTTATATTTCATATTTGTAAAAAATAATTTTTTTTCTAAGCGACAACTGGATAAATACTATCACTTCTGGAAAAATAGATAAATGATAATACAACACAAAAACGTATCCGTCCATGGGGAAAATACAAAATTTCCAGCATTCCGTTCAGGGGAAACAGTTTTGATTATAGTGGCGTCATATATCGGCTCATGGGTACTCTGGCAATGCAAGCAAAAGTTGACGGCAATTTTTTTTTTTTACCAAAATTGCCCATTATTAAGTTACTTTCCTTATGTTTTCTTTAATTATACGAACTTTCTTGTATACTAATATCTGCACTAATTGCTAACAAACAAATACATATTTAGGATCGCCGTAAATAGCTGATTCTTTGGTTTAGTGTTATCGATAGTTAGGCTCTTACACTTTAGTTATAGGGTCAAAATTTATTGGCAGGCAGTCAACGATAGGTAATACATGTTTTTTCCATGGTTTTTCCATATTCTGCCTTTTTTCTTTTGGTTTCCTTATAATTACTTTATAGTCCTAAAATTCCAGGTCAATGAAAATATAATACTTTAGTACAAAAAATTATGGAAACTACAGCAAAAAATTATAGAAAGCAGGCCGCCCAGAACGCATTATATTAAATACCTAACCTAATCCAAATACCAACTCTGTATATTAAATGTTTAATTAAAATATACCTAAAAAGTAGTTTATCTCATTCAGCCTAATCTCATTTTCTCCAAATGCAAACAGAGAAACTGGTTTTAACACACCAAACTTCTTGAGTCAGGTCGGGTTATTTAACAAGTACCTTTGTCAGTACTGTATCTAGACTTGACCGTTTTGTCTAAGATTTTTTTTTTCAGACGTCATTTGCAAACTGCTGTAACATTCTAAATTAAGGGCTCCTCAAAAGAAGATATCTTCATAAAATAAAAGTAAGCCAACCATAGTATTCTACATTTTATGCTCTTTTTGGATATCATATTTACGTTTCTGATATCGTATCTCCTCCCTTGATGGCCCCATTTATAGCCATAGGATATATATGAAACTAAAAGAAAACAGCAAAACCAAATTTTTGCTTTATAATATTCAGCATGTTTTTATTAGTGAGATTAATGTTTCTATTAGTAGGCTACCAATTTTATTAATATTATCCATTAATAGTTTCCGATTGATATTACCTGACAATTAATTTCTGTTAATCAATATTCCTTCAATTTTTATCCACATCCCTATATTCTTTCAAATAATATTTTATGCAAAATTCCATTGCAGCAGCTAAGACAAAATTAGATTTCATTGAGTAAAGGCTTTAGCTGCCTATTATGCGACGGATCATGAGATGAAAAACAACAAAAAAATTTATTAAGGCTATATATGATATGATCAGGGGGAGGGTAAATTGTCGGAAATGCGGATATAATATTCAAAAAAGGCACAAAATGCGAATTCTGATGGTACCATTTTATTTTATGAAGATTTTCCCCTCTGGGGAGCCCCTAATTTAGAACCTTACCGCAAATTGCTTTTTATGACACTCGCTTTTTATTTTGAACATTAATTTATTCAGCAAATTTACTTAATTTGTAATGCCATTTAGTATTATAATTTCCTGAAAGTAATTAAATTAAAAAACAAGCATTTTTCAAATAAAAGTAAAGAAGAACATTAAAGCTTACAACAAACAAAAGCTATTACGTATATGAGGGGACTATCCTCTTCTCAACCTTAACCCTCCCCCTTCTTTTCTTACATTAAAGTCTTATAGTGCTTTCAAAATTTTTCCTACGCAAATTCCACGGTCCTTGTGTTTGACCTCTTGATTACCCTCGTCCTTCCGGTTGGACAAACGGCTTTGAATTTTTAGCTGGGAAGCAGTTTGCACTGGAGCCATCTAACTGCCACAGTTCGATTCAACGTACTTTGTTTGCCATCTATGAATTCTATTGGTCTTGTATTAGCAGATTAAAGTTTGATAACAGGACATGGAAACTGATCAAAGCTCAGAAGTCAAGAAGAGACGAAGACAGAAAAGTAAGAAAATTTCTTTGAAGTAATCCACTAAAAGTAAGAGCGTGGGAAAATTAACCTACTTTAGAAGGGTTAGAGCTGTATTTCAGATGAGGCTTTGTAACAAAAGGCAGTAACGTCATCTGGTCGGAGAGAGCTGAAGTTGCTTGTCCACCCCGGTAGATCTTGGTTCTCAATCCAGTAAATGTCCAAGGACTATGCCACAGCCAAAGGACCAATATATTTCATGTCATTAGTTTACTTTCTTTTTATGTGAATTAACTGCGTAATTTATTAATTCATCATAAATTAACTTAACAATCCTGTCACCCATTCCGATGCTTAATTTCTCTTTTGGTGTTGCTTATTATCTGGTGTGAGTGCTTCCACTATCAACTTCTAATAGTGTAAACATACCACCCATTATTGCAAGTATATATCTTGACAAATAAATTAACGAGTATAGTCAAACTGTTCTCTCTCCATGAATTCTATTCTTACACTACTATCAACTATACTGAAAATCCTTCCTTATATTAGTTGTGGTTGCTATGAGTGGTAAAAGTAAATAAAAATCGGAAAAGTAATTAATTTAAAAAATGACACAAAACAATAGCCTACTTACAGAAACTAAGATATAAACTCCCGGCATTCAGATATGTTGAGCAATGCTGAAGCGTTGGACGGATATTTTTTAACAATATCGACAGTTTTGAACTTGGTTATCAGTAGAAAGGGGGGTCCGACTCCGAACCCTCACCCCTGCTGCCACCTACAACTTTTTTTAACATCAAATATGGGCATAGAGTCCTTAGGGGAGATGGATTTCTGAGAAATTGATTGCGTAATCAAAGTGTGTCAATGACCTCTTTTTTCCAGGTCGATTTGTTTGTTGTTTCTAGATGAAATAACTCCGGGACAAAGGTTGCACATGAGCATTGAATTCTAACGGGAACAATGTTATTGATCTAGGACTCGAGGGGGAAGTGAATTTCCGAGAACTTGATTGTGTAATCGATCGTGAATGTCAAGGTGTTCAGAAATAGGAATCAGCATTTGTTGTTGTTGTTGTTTTGGGCAAGTGCATGCTCGAGGCGAATGTTAAGAGTTTCCAGGAATAGGAAACAGTTAGATCACGTGTTTCCTTCTCAGCCAATCAGAGGGCTTGCTTACATATTAGCGGCGGAGGGAATATGAGGAAAGGATTTTTGCTATAGTTTTATTAGTCTGTGAATAGAATTCACTAAGTTTTTAGTTAGCAGTGTAATAACATGAGTGAACAAGTTGAGTTAGAAATATCCTTTTATTGCAACTGTTCTATTTGTAAAGGACATTTTCATGATTTTGAACATTCTCATGAACCTACTGCATGTTTAGACAGCATAGAGGCAGAGACAGATGAGAAGAATCTGGAGGAAATGAGAAGAAAAATTATATGTGACACGGAGAGAAATTTATACCGGTTGCAAGTATGTTCACATAAAAGAAGGGTTGATATGATAGATAAGGAAGATCAAAAGAAGAGACTGATAAAAGAGGGCTTTCTCTATAGTGTAAAAGACAGCAGTGAAAACCCAATGAAAAATGTATATAACGCAAGATATAACTCGGAATATTATGATGATTATGTTCTAAGAGAAGAGAAAAAGTGGCCCTTTAAGAGACAACATAAGAGGTCACACTACGAAAAGGATTTTAAACAACGGAAACCGTGGTGGAAGAGTTCTCATATATGATTTAACGTTAAATCTAATTATTAATATGTATAATGAGTTTTACATTGTAATCATACAATAAATTTGTTTGTATTATTTTAATTTTCATATACTAGATATATATAGAGTGGGGATACCATCAGAGACTTCTGTACATGAATAGTTCAGTTTGATTAGATCACTCCATAGAGTATTATCAGTCCACAACCAAGTTTTCTATCAAAGATAACAAAAAATAATTCATTCTTTCTAATCTTTATTCTCTTGAAATATCAATATTCACAATACTTTTTAAATAAACTATATCTGGTTCAATTATCTGAATATCCATGTCACCATCCTCCACTACCACTATATCTACCAGAGGGGGTGGTATACATTCATTTTCAACCTCCGGTTCATCATTTATTGATATATCAATCAAAGGGATGGGCCTGTATTCAAATAAATCGCCGCGTATTCCTATTGTAGGCAAACTAGGAGCCAACCGCTCGTCATCCTCTATGCAAAGACGGCCTGAAGGCCCCCGCCGTACCAGATCTTCCGACGTATATGACAGACCATCTTCCGTATTATGTACTTCTAGCACATCATCAGTACCTTCGACGGTTGTAGTAGTACAAAGAAGGACCTCCTCATCAAGTGAGAGATCCCAACCAAGCCATACATCCTAAAAGATTGATAACACTATGATCAAAAACTAGAGTTTCCTGCGGAAAACCTATATTAGTTCAGATTTTACGGGAATCAGATTTCGAACCAAAGAAATGTATTTACCATAATTTTCTTACAAAACTAGAGTTCTGGTACAGTGGTGAGTTGTATTAGTAGTAGTAGTAGTACTAGATGAACCAAAAATAACGACACTATTAAGATTTGAATGAATTTATCCCTCTTTGGGCAACTAAATACACTAATAGGATACGATAGCGTCAACAAAGTGAAAATCTGCATAAGAACTCCAAACAGTTTTGTGTAAATGATTTTAAACAATTTTTTATTTTGATCTTATTCCACATAGCAAATATTTTTCATAGTTAAGGGGGGGGGGTACTGTTAGATATGGCACACTGAGATTCATAACTATAATGTCCTCATGAAAATAAGGCCCCACTTGACGGATACATATCTAATTTGGAATGGAGAGAACCTGATCATTTGAATATATATTTGTGACGTATATCCGTATTCACACAAAAACTCTTTATATTATCTCTTATATACGTGTAAAATTCCATGTAGCGAAGGGGGGAAAGACAAATTCCTCTATGTATATGAAGGTTCATCAAATTCTAACCAAAATGCAGGACTGTTTTCTTCCTCAAATAAAGATTAAACCATTATTTCCATTAACTTTATTAATGTTTATTCCTTCAATGACTGATATTCACGATTTTTAATTTTCGTGCTTTTGATTTTATATTGATGAGGAATTTAAACACAACTTCAACTAGTTATTTTTTTTTGTTCGGCATAGATAAAAGGTCCAATACCTGAGTTAAACTAAGAGGTTTCAATTTCAGGAAAAAATTACATTTTGACAACATTTGACAATTTATTAATTTTAAAGTTTTCTTTAGTTTCAAAAATGTTTTTTTGTCAATCATCATCTTTTAATCATTCACAAACAATACTAAAGAAAACCACTTTCCACGGTTTATCGATGATAAATTATTAAGAAGGCTATTATTTCTTTGAAATATACATTTTACATTTTTAATTTTCATGCTTTTGATAAGTATCTTGTCCTTTTGGTGTAAATTGTAGCTGAAGGCTTATCGCAAAATCACTGTTTCAAGTTTTTTCATATACTAAAATTGAAGGAAGCTAGAAAATGTAAAAAATTCTTTTTATCCCGAATATTCTTCAGAGCCCAACCTAATTACGACGTGAAAACAATAATATAACTTATAGTTGGACAAATTTTTTTTTAAAATAGCTCTTTCCTAACATCATTTGGAACTTGCAAATTATTATAAGTAGTAACTAACTACTTAATTTTTAATGAACTTATAATTAATTGAACCAACAATCCAAATTTTTTGATACCACAACAATAAATGGCAAACGAAAAAAGAATATAAAAAAACTACAATATTTTAAGAAGTACAGAGTTTGGCTCATGAAATTGAATAGAACAACGAACTATGACAAATAGCCTCAGAATCAAAATCTGACCCAGTCGAATAAAGGTCCATCCGGCATTTTTGGTCATTCATCCCCCCACCAAACAAGCAGTGCAGTTAAAACCTACATAGAATCTGTACTTAGACCTTGAAACTAGAAGAAACTAAATCTTCTGTAAAGTTATGTCTAGCGATAGACTTATTAGAGTGACAGAAACTTTTTTTTCCACTACCCTCAAAAGGACATTTTTCAACTAAAAGTAAAGAGCTACTAGACTAAATCAAACATTTGCTGAAATAATAACGAATAATTGTTCAAACTTAAACTTTCTGTAAAGTTATGTCTAGCGATAAACTTATTAGAGTGACAAAAACTTTTTTCCATAAGAGAACATTTTTCAACTAAAAGTAAAGAGCTACTAGACTAAATCAAACATGTGCTGAAATAATAACGAATAATTGTTCAAACTTAAATTTTCTGTAAAGTTATGTATAAGGATAAACTTGATAGAGTGACAAAAACTTTTTTTTTCACAAGAGGACATTTTCAACTAAAAGTAGAGCGAGGGTTGAGGTGGGGGCAGTCCCATTCATATACAGAATAATTTTTGTTCGTCTTAAGTTTTAGTGTTTCTTCTTACTTCCAACTGAAAACTTATTTTTTAATTTGATGTTTTACCTTTTTTTCAAATCGTGTCATAAATATCAGTTTGAATAGACCCTCTCTTATCAGTTTAATTCGATTTGAGTACTGGATCGATTCGAGCAGCAAACATTTTTTCAAAAATGCTGGCATTAGTCATAATGCTTATGCTGAAAATGTACTATTAGTTAGTCACACTAGGTCAGGTACCATACCTGGTAACGGACCTAATTTCTTGAAGTAATTGATACTTAATGAAGAAAAAGGTGAAAATTAGAGGTTCTATTGAAGTTACGAGCCTATTAATTGGAATTTAACACCTAAACACACTCGCAAAAATCACTGCACTGGTGTTTTGGATTTGCCAAGATTTAAATGTTAAGACTGATAACATTTTAAATCAAATGAATCGCTTAATAATTAAATTATCTGAAGACTCATTGCAAATTGATTTTAATAGTATAACTTTTCATTTATTATTACAGCTTCTCTAATTAAAAGTAAATCTAGACCAGAATTTGATAACAAAAAATGTTTAAAATTCTTCTTACTTCCAACTGAAAACTTATTTTTTAATTTGATGTTTTACCTTTTTTTCAAATCGGGTCATAAATATCCGTTTGAATAGACCCTCTCTTACCAGTTTAATTCGATTTGAGTACTGGATCGATTCGAGCAGCAAACATTTTCTAAAAATGCTGGCATTAGTCATAATGCTTATGCTGAAAATGTACTATTAGTTAGCCATACTAGGTCAGGTACCATACCTGGTAAGGGACCTAATTTCTTGAAGTAATTGATACTTAATGAAGAAAAAGGTGAAAATTAGAGGTTTTATTGAAGTTACGAGCCTATTAATTGGAATTAAACACCTAAACGCACTTGCAAAAATCACTGCACTGGTGTTTTGGATTTGACAAGTTTTAAATGTTAAGACTGATAACATTTTAAATCAAATGAATCGCTTAATAGTTAAATTATCTGAAGACTCATTGTAATTTGTTTTTAATAGTATAACTTTTCATTTATTATTAAAGCTTCTCTAATCAAAAGTAAATCTAGACCAGAATTTGATAACAAAAAATGTTTAAAATTCTTCTTACTTCCAACTGAAAACTTATTTTTTAATCTGATGTTTTACCTTTTTTTCAAATCGTGTCATAAATATCCGTTTGAATAGACCCTCTCTTATCAGTTTAATTCGATTTGAGTACTGAATCGATTCGAGCAGCAAACATATTTTCAAAAATGCTGGCATTAGTCATAATGCTTATGCTGAAAATGTACTATTAGTTAGCCATATTAGGTCAGGTACCATACCTGGTAACGGACCTAATTTCTCGAAGTAATTGATACTTAATGAAGAAAAAGGTGAAAATTAGAGGTTTTATTGAAGTTACGAGCCTATTAATTGGAATTTAACACCTAAACGCACTTGCAAAAATCGCTGCACTGGTGTTTTGGATTTACCAAGATTTTAATGTTAAGACTGATAACATTTAAAATCAAATGAATCGCTTAATAATTAAATTATCCGAAGACTCATTGCAAATTGATTTTAATAGTATAACTTTTCATTTATTATTACAGCTTCTCTAATCAAAAGTAAATCTAGACCAGAATTTGGTAACAAAAATGTTTAAAATTCTACCTTCACCCTTTGCCACTAAAATGGTTACTTTCTATGAATTTAGAAAGATGTGTCACAAATAAATATGCCGCCTTCAAGAGCATTCTTCATACTATTAAGCTAAACACAAAGCGTACTGAAACTAATTGTTTATCAGCCTTCTATAAACTTAGCGCTTTTTTACGGTCCATGATGCCAAAAAGATCTTTTCCTCTCATTGAGAAAAGTGGAATATCACTTATGATAAAAATGCCTTTAAAAAAGCATTGGGCGGACCCTTTATTAATAAATTAAATTAAGTAAAAAACTATGTTTTTTTAACTGAAAGTAAGGAGCGACATTAAAACTTAAAACGAACAGAAATTATTCCGTATACGAAAGGGGCGGTCCCCTCCTCAACGGCTCGCTCTTTACGCTAATTTTTTTATTGTTTTAAAAAATAATTTTGTGAGACAGATTCACGTAACTTTTGATGGGATAAGACGAAACTTGACGAAACTTATATATATGAAATCAGCATAAAAATCTGATTCTTATGGTGTATCTATTGGTATAAAAACTCTATTGTTTAGTTTCGGTTACTATTGAGCCGGGTCACTCCTTGCTTAAAGTTCGTTACCACGAACTGTTTAAAACTCGTGTTTAAAAAAAAATACCCATATTTAAGTCTGAACTGCTTCTACTTTACAAGATCGAGTACGGGGATTACCGGTAGCATATTTCAGTCAGTTGCCTCTAGGGTCTCAGAAGAGTGCTTGCGTTTTCATCTTTTTTAGTCTCAAGACAAGTGACAACCTCAGATTGAGGTTATGACAACCTCAGATTGCATGCAGTCATTAATGGCTGAGAATTTTAACACATGTTTTGATAGGTATACCCTCCTTTGGATCACAGCTCAGGAATCAAGTTGGAATTTACGAAGTTTCTTTTATTTAGATGGGGTGAAGGACACTTACAATTGAGGAAGGCGGTAACGTTTTTGGTCAAATCCCTTTGAGACAATAGCTGCGTTCGTTTTCGCCGTTCGTCGTTCTTAGCTCTAAGATGTTCTTCATTTTAAATATTTACAATTGGAATAAAAAGTAAATTCTATGGGAGTGTACTAGCTACCACAGACCCAGATGGGGTGAATTCACATTTTAGAGACAAAAAGTGCACACAAAAAAAAGCAAATATAATAGCAATTTAAAATCTCCCTTCCCCCCAAACTCAAAAATTTCTGGGGGGACATATTTTCATTGTATTTTGAATATTTTCATTGGAAAACACACTGAAAAGCAATATTAAGAGCTAAATTTGTGAGTTTTTCACTGACAATTCCTTTTTTAGCCAAGACTTAACCCCCCTAATTGAAGGAAATGAATTATAATCAATGGAACATAGTTCATCGTATTATACATATTTTTGGTTGGAAAACACAATGAAAGGTCATATTATTTGAACTTACATCAAACGTTGGAGAGCATACATTTGAAGAACTATCCATTATTTTTTTATATTGTTCTATATTTCAGCTTATACTGATTTCTAAAACTTGAAAACCCTGAAATATACTGACCTAACGGTTATTTATTTGCGAAAATCGTGCTAGGTGACGATTTTAGAACAATAATTACCTTTCTATTTATCACTTAACACTCGCGGGAATTATCAAATAACACTCATGGGGAAAGGACTCAAAACAAAACTTCTTACATCATATAGTGTAATTGCGTCAAACGATGCATGTTCAATGCAGATTAAAACCAGAAAAGAACAGAAACGCATAAAAATAAAAAAAAAGGAATTGCAACTAATAATATGCAGAGCGCTAGTGCTGCCTAAGTAAAGAACGATGTGCGAACAATGTGTTGTTTTTGGTTTTTTCTTCATAGCCGGGACACTTCGTATAGAAGGAGTCGTCACAGAAACTTTGAAAAGGACTCATTTGATTGGAATTTAAAGTGGATAGTGACCAATTCACAGGAGGGAGCATGAAAACTATGGTTTTTAGCTTTGATATGCAAGACTAGAAAGAAAAGTCTTTAGGAGTGGGGCTGCCCACCGCCTCAACCCTAGCTCTTGAAATCCCCCACCACCTCCCCCAAACTCTGATTTTCCAGAGGATTCAAAATCTCCTCCCCCCCCCCCCAAACTCAAAATTTCTAGGTTAGGTTAGGTTAGGTTAGGTTAGGTCTAGGAATAAAAGGTTAGGTTAGGTTAGGTTACCATCGCTCTTGAAATCCCCCTCACCCACCTCTCCCCTATATTTATGAGGTTAGGTTAGATTAGGTTAGGTTAGGTCTAGGAATAGCAGGTTAGGTTAGGTTAGATTAGGTTAAGTGGCCAGGGAATTAAAGGTTAGGTTAGGTTAGGTTAGATTAGGTTAAGTGGCCAGCCACTTAACCTAATCTAACCTAACCTAATCTGCTATTCCTAGACCTAACCTAACCTAATCTAACCTTACCTCATAAATATAGGGGAGAGGGGGGTGAGGGGGATTTCAAGAGCGATGGTAACCTAACCTAACCTGTTATTCCTGGACCTTACCTAACCTAACCTATGTAGCGATAAAAGAATTTGTATTGTGGAAATGGAAAGATTCTTTACTGTGGTGATAGAAATTCCTCCGATAGCGCTGGAGATTGTGTCAACTAGGCTAGCGCCGCTCTCAATTAATGAGAGAAAATTGAATATGTAGACACACAAATGTGGCTTCTTCTTTCTTGGCTATCTGGAGATCAGATTCCTTTGGGAGCATTTACCTTGGAGACTGGCGAACTAATTACCTATTATCAGACTAGACTCAGACACATAAGGGAAACAAACACATATAAAAAGACAATAGATTTATTGAATTTAGATGCTTAGTTGTACAGCAACGGGTTACTTCAATGACAATTATGGTGACCGAGATTATTTGCGGTACTAATCGTATCAGGTCTGACTTAAGATTCAAATTAAAAAACACATTTACCCCACTCCCAAACGCAGTTCTTTCGTCCTGCGCTGTAGGGACTGCCTGCCATTGGCTTACGTGGCCCAAGGATGCGAACCCTCGTCCAATAATACGTCTTAAATATTTTTGATGATTTAGGTGTTCACACGGTTCTTATCGTTTAAACTTCCTTAGAAATATTGTGCGTAGCACCTTTCTTATTGCTCACTGTCTTAGCGAAATCCAAAGACTGCAGTTTCTTTTCTTTGCTGATTAAGGACTTTTTCATTTTGAAACTAGATTTAGCTTAATTATAGGAGTCAGAATTATCTTTAGAAAGAAGGAACTTTATTTTGGTATTTCAAATACATCGTGTTTTACTCCCGGTACATATCACCCTTCCCATCAATTAATGACGTCCCGTCATTAGTAACTGCTCGCCTTTGGGCTTTTTAAATGTTCGCCATTTATTAACTATTTTTTTTTTACATAATTATTTTATATATATGTTATGGCTTAATCAGGAGTGCTAAAAAATTTTTCTATTACTTTTCTTATTTTATTCTACATCCCTATCTAAAATTCATCTACCGGACTAAGATTATTCTCTACTATACTAAAGATTTTTTTTTTTAATTTAATTTTTACAAGGTTTTTTTTTTTTTATTTTGCTGTCTATATGGCATGCTACATTCTATCTACGCTACATTAAATGAATGACATGATAATACTACACCTAATTCTACTTGTGGTACATACATGAATGATTTATAACATACAATATTTGGTTCATCATATTCACTGATGACATTAAAACACTTTCACTATTGGGATTTTTGAATTGTCAAACTTATTAGGAAGTACAACATGTAGCTTCTTATCTATTCATCACCTTTCGTGTCCTTAGTGTACTACACCCTTTTGTTGTAAATTACTGTCCTTCACTCCTTTTGTCCTGGCGAAAATTTCGAAGCACTTACGTTATGGTTTCTTCATGGAACAGTTCGAGTCTAGTTGTCTTTACTCGGTAAGTTTTCCCCAATAGTCAACTGGGAAATGACCGTTAAATATCGTTCTAATAGTCAACTGAGAAATGATTCTTCCCACTGCAGGTGTTGGTGTTTTTCTTCTCAGCATATCATTTTTTAGGATTTTAGAGGCACATAGAGAATGTATTCTCGCGTAAAATTGTTCATTTGTGCCTTTTGAAACGGGTTGTCGTCCTACTATAGTGACTCTCTTAATATATTGTCTTTAAATTCAACTTCGAACCTCTTCAACTATCATTTAACTTCAAATATCGTTAAATATCGTTTATCTTGTACTGCTCGATGGTGTTCTCAGAGTTAAAGTTCAAATTGTCTTTAATTTCTGCTTCAAATATCTTCAAATGTCTTTAAGTGTCATTTAACTTCAAATATCATTTATCGTGTGCTGATCGATAGAGTTCTCAGAATTAAACTTCAAATTGTCTTTAATTTCGTCTTCAAATATCTTCAACTGTCTTTAAGTATTTTTCAACTTCAAATATCGTTAAATATCGTCTATCTTGTTCTGATCGATGGGGTTCTCAGAATTAAACTTCAAATTGTCTCTAACTTCAGTTTCAAATATCTTCAAATGTCTTTAAGTATCTCTTAACTTCAAATATCGTTAAATAGCGTTTATCTTGTTCTGATTGATGGGGTTCTCAGCATTTATGTGATTATATAGTTCTTTAAAGCACTTTATACTGAGGTTCAAATATAGTGTTACCTGATACATAATATGGTTCATAGTCGAAGAAACGACGATCGAAGGCAACTGTTGTTTTCGTAGACGAAGCTGGGATGAAGTTGCCTGGAGTCATGGTGAGTACTCTTCGTTGGTTGAGATATGATGAAACTAGATGTTACTGGGTCGTATCTGTACTGTCGCATATTATTGTAATACTCAATGACCAAAGTGTCCATTTACTTTCCTGTAATAAAAATAGCGAGGTAGAATCACATGTTCTTTGAAGTAAATACATATACAATAATTCACGCATTAATTGGGTTATAATTTCTTAGCTATGAGACAGAATTAAATAAATACACTAATATTAGTACTCACAATGAAAATTTAAAAATTTAAAACAGAGATGTTTTCAAATTTGTTTTGAGAACGGAAACATCGATAAAGGGCTTATATACTTCTTCAATACTTATTAAATAAACGTTATTTACCCTACATTATTAAGTTTGAGGTCTAATTTTACGACTTATTTCATGCCTTTATTGTTCACGCAAGTCCGTGCTGTTTAAGAAACGCATGTGCAGCGTCTTAACCACACGGTTTTACACAAACGATACTACAATGGGGGAACAAGACATAACAAGGACGAGTGGAGACCTCTCTACCCACTCGTCTTCTAATGTCCTCCCTATTTCGAGGCTTAGACGTTCTCATGGGGTTCCGGGTTTAACGGCTGAAATGCAGAGGTGTTCTTCTTTGTTTCCCCGTGTTCTTTTCTTGGATTTTCCGTAATTACGAGTCAACATTGGTGCCTCTTATTCGCTTTTCGAATAAGGTCATTAGATGCAGGATTTCAAAGCTTGCCTCCGTAGATTCCAGTTAATGCTTGGCAAAGAATATAAGCATAATGAAGAACTGACATCAATATCTTTTTAGAAGGCTATTGTTTGAGCAAACTTCTTTTCAAAATACCCGACGCTCCGAATTAGTCGTGTTTACTTCAGCTAATAAAAACAAATTCGCTCTATCAAAATATACTGAAAACTGGCTGAAATTTGTACGGGTATAATGGGGGTGAAGAAATATAGGTTTCAAGAGGAAATCTTTTTAGTAGTCACTATATCAGAATTGGATAATTTAATATACATGTTGCTCAAATAAATTTCGCATAAACTAAAAAAAAAGGGAGAAACAGGAAAAAAAATTGACAAAGATAAACGTTTTTCACTAAATGAAGCACAGTCTTTTCAAGTTAAATATAAACCTTAGTCTAACTTAAATAAATTATCAGGTTCTAAATAGTTTATTGTGATAATTAAATTTCAATTAATAATTTATTGAGAAATTAT
The DNA here is from genome assembly GCA_027921565.1 of Artemia sinica. Taxonomy (NCBI): domain Eukaryota; kingdom Metazoa; phylum Arthropoda; class Branchiopoda; order Anostraca; family Artemiidae; genus Artemia; species Artemia sinica. The sequence continues at coordinate 28,997,326 of CM051263.1, read as the reverse complement.
ATTTTAATAAATAATTAAAGTAAAAAATTGAGTACGAATTGATTATTAGAATAATTAAATCAGAATTTGACTGATATTTTAAGCAAGAAAAACGAACAAAACGGCAAGTAAAAAAAGGAAGATTAAACACTAAAAACCTAAAAATAGAGCAAAACACGATTCAGATCAAGCTCTAGCTATGAATAGTGTCAGATTATCGAATTTCTAAGTCAAGTTAGGCATATTTGATTTACTTTTGATTAATTTTCTTCATAGTTAAAGTTTTTTTTTCAATCTTCACGTGGAAGGCAGTTTCATCTTAGAAAACTCTTATGCCCGTTGTAGAGAGGAGATACACAACAGAAATCGTGATAGTCCTGATCTGACTCCGTTGTCATGATTTGATGCTATCCACAGTTAGAACTGTGTCTATGAAAATATCCGCAGTTCCAACTGTGAACACGACCATCTCACAATTAGACTCCTCTGTACTGGTGTTTTTTTTTTTTTGTTTGGACCTGGGTCGATTTTTCATAGAAAATCCGAGGGGACCGCCAAAACCCAACAATTAAAAGCTACATGGGCTTTGAGTTTCTCCCCAGGCTTCCCACAAAACGTGGTCCATCTATTTAGATTTAACTACACAACTTAATACTGAGTAGGGGATGATTTCCATAGTTCATTTGTAGAATATAAGATGAATTCTATGGAGAAGTAAAGGGACGTGTCCCCTTTAAACTTAAATAGGCCACTGTGGCTGGGTGAGCGTCCGAAATCCTCCATTCCCCACGCTTCGTTGTACACCCGGCGTCCAGTGGCCAAGTATAACAACCAAACGTATAGAACAGATGATATTGTCCTTGAAAACATGGTCGGTAGGGGAGACAGAACCTCCCCTCCCCATGATATAAGTTCCGCTATTGATCTCAATAATTGGGTACATTATAGGTTATCCAACTGATTAATTCGCATTTAAAGGGGTATAGTTGATTTTCATAAGGGATTTGAAATTTTTCTTTACATCAATTAGGGATATTTCCATCTGTCAGGTTTTTTAACCGTTCTACCTGACTGTGTCGTTATTTTCTCCTCTGTTTCTTGCGGTTTTTTCCCTTTCGGTTTGTCTAGCGAAATAAGGTCAAACTTTTTGTATTGTTTTTTCAAAAATTCTTGCCCTTTTAATTTCGTTTGTTTCCCGTGTGCGGCTGCTGAGGTCGGCCTTGATTTCCCTATTTCTTTAGCTACTATTTGGTCTGATTCACCATCAGACTCTTCTGAACTAGTTTCCGACGAATCCGGATTAGAACTTTTAGAGGTGGCACTTTTTGAGGTGTCACCTGCCCTTCCTTCGTAAATTTCTACTCCTCTGGAAGTAGAAGGTTTATTCTCTAAGTCCTCGCCTTGAGTTCTCAACTCGGGGGATTTGAAAGATTCTTGAGAGCTTTGGGAGGAATCAATAGTTTTTGCGGGGTTCCTCCATTGTTTGAAGGCCATGTCTTCAGGGGGATGGGGCACTCTTTGCAATAGGGATTCCCTCCGTGAAATCCATGTCCAGTCGTGTTTAGGTTTGACCTTGGACACAGTTATATCATGATATTGACCTTGCTGGTCATCCTTTGGAGTTTTATTCCCGGGCAATGTACTTTGACTCGTTTTTATGGGAAAATTTATTAAATCCATAGCTTCTCGCAGGTTTGTCCTAGTTAAAGCTTGGGGAGGAGTTTTCTTCACAGTAATACCGGGGGTTTCTACAGCTCTGTTTAGTTCTTCTTGTAAAGACAGGAGCCTTTCTATTGGTGTTGCAGGGGAAACCATATCGTCTGGAAATCTTTTGGGGGGACATGGGGTCGAGATTCTATCGGGGAAAAATTGGGTTTTTGGAGATATTGTATAATCTAAATCTCCCGCGCTCGCCGATGAATAACTTTTTGGACTTTTTGGCGTTTTTATTTCAGGAAAAAATCCTGGTATTAGGGATTTTTTCTTAGGAACAACTAGATTTTCCATTGCTAAAAATTCTTCAAAGTTTTGTTCATCACTTTCATTTTCAAAATAATCTTGTTTGAAATTAAAGGGTTTTAGCTCTGCCAGTCTTGACCTAGGGGGCTCATTTTCCGAATCTGACGAATTAGTAGAAGAGGGATGTGACATCCATCTCTCTGGAAATTTGGCTCTTTTTATTCGGCTAACATGCGCCTTGTAAGTTTTTCCACTATCGGGGTTCTCCATTTTAAAGGTATATTCATTATCGTACTTTTTGACTATTCTGTACGGCCCAGAATATTTGTTGGAAAGTTTTTTTCCTTCCGTTTTCGCCTCGTTCTTTAAGTAAACGAAGTCTCCTACTTTGAAATCCATATTCCCCTTAACTTTGGGTTGGTTTCTTAGCTCTTGGTTTATTTTACATTTTTCCAACTCTTGCCTAACTATTTTATAAGTTTTCCTCATCCTATTTATGAATTCTTGTTTATAATCTTCTGAGTCGTTATAATATTGCCGAGATTCAATAATCTCATCATACGGGATTCTAAAATCACGACCAAAAAGTAAATAAAATGGATTGTCTCTGGTTGTTTCGGAATAAGCAGTGTTGATTACGTTAGTTAAATAAGGTAGGAATTTATCCCAGTCGCTCCTATTGTCTTTCGTATAAATACTTAGAACATTCGAAAATATTTTATGTCTGTTTTCTATTTTGCCATTAGCTTGTGGATGGTACGGCGCTGTCACCATTTTCTCTATATTAAGGAATCTCATTAAATCTTTTGTTACTTTTGCAACAAAATTGCTCCCGTTGTCGCTCAAAATTTTATTAGAAATGCCAAATTGTAAAAATAATTTTGCTAATGCCTTACTTGTGGCATAAGCACCTTGATTTTTTAATGCTTTTGCAAAAGTAAATCCGGAAAAATGATCTACAACCGAAAGAATACAAGTATTACCCCTGCTAGAAACAGGTAAGCCTCCACTTGTCCCGTATAGGTCAAATGAGATAATATCGAAGGGGTACTTTGCTACTGGGACCCTTCCCATTGGAGGATTTGGATAAGCTGGGGGGATTTTTCTCAAATTACATGCTTCGCATGTACTTACAAATTCTTTAAGTTTTGTCAGTGCCGATTGTACGTAAAAGTATTGTTTTAACTTATGGAACGTTTTCATAACTCCTAAATGTCCACCTGTGTCCGAATGAAAATATTCAAATGCAGGCCCTATCAAGTTTTGTGGTAACACAGGTATTATCGAGGTTTGGTTTCTATTTGTCTCAGCAGTCACAATCCTACACAGTATTTCTTCATCAAGGTCGTAGTAAAAATTATCTATCTCTTTTCTAAGAGTTTTGAATTTATCCGGTAACGCCTCATCATTCACAAAATAATCAATTAGTGCTACACACATTTCGTCCTTTTTTTGCTTTCTTTTTATATTTTCCAAAGACAAGGGACAATAGTTAATCTTATTTTCTTTTACTGCGTCTTTGACTTTGTTTTTCTTACATCCATGTTTGCTTTTAGCATTAATAGCATTAACTTCATTTTCTTCAGTTTCCGATGGACTATTTTCTGGATATCTACTCAAAAAGTCGCAAGCTGCGTTTTGTTTTCCCTTTAAATGTTCAAATTCATAATCTAGGTCTTGGATTTTCATAATCCATCTAGCTAGAATGCCCGTGGGATTTTTAAATGTGCGCAGGTACTGCAAGCTTTTATGGTCTGATCGTAATATAAATTTTCTACCAATTAAATAATGCCTAAACTTGTCCAAGTGGTAGATAATAGATAGTAATTCTAAGTTTGTGGCGGAATAACTACTTTCGCCTTTTGATAAAGTTTTACTTGAATAGCATTTAACTTTTTCTATTTGTTTGGGTGTTCCCTTGAGAGGGTTAGGGTTTTCTACTGGGATTGTTTGCGAAAGGATAGCGCCTATGCCCTTTGAGCTAGCATCAGTGGTAACGATGAATTTTCCGTTTTCGAAATCAGGGAGTGATAAAATTGGTTCAGAAGTGAGCACCTTTTTGAGTTGGTCTAGGGAAGTTTGAGCTTCCTGGGACCAGGTAACATTATGGGAGTTTCCTTTGGTTAATTCCGTGAGGGGTTTCGCAATTTGGGCATAATTGCGTACGAATTTTCTAAAGTAGTCAGTAAGTCCTAAAATTCCCCTTAATTCTTTCATAGTTCTGGGGGGCTTGAGGTTTTCAACACATTTTATTTTATCAGGGTCTGGGGATATCTCTCCCTGGGTAAATACTACTCCTAAAAATTTAATTTTGGATTGAAATAAATTTACTTTCTCAGGCCGGCATTTTAAATTGCCTTGCCTGAATTTCTCGAACACCTTAGCTAAAGTTGCTAAGTGTTGCTCAGTGTTTTCCCCCACGCATATAATATCATCAACAAAATGAATTATGTTCTTTAATCCTCTTAACAGGTGCAATAGGGGTATACATAACGCGCTTGAACTTGTTTTAAGCCCAAATGGTACCCTTAAGTATTCATAAGATCCATATTCGGATGCTGAAAATGCAGTTTTATGGACATCCTTTTCGGCTATTTTCACTTGGTGGTAGCCTTGGGTAAGGTCCAAAGAAGTGAAAATTTTGTTTTTGCTTGAAATTGAGTCAAGAATTTCGTCTATTCTTGGTAGAGGAAATTTATCGCTAACTACTTGTTTGTTGAGAGCCCTATAATCTACTACGAGTCTAAGATCTCCATTCTTTTTTGGTACTAAGATCACTGGTGCGCTATACGGACTTACACTTGGGCGTATAATTTCGTTTTTTTCTAATTCATGGATTTTATTTTTTAACCACTCTTTGTGCTTATATGGCACACGGTATGGCTGTTTTGCAACGGGATTACCAGTCGTTAAAATTGAATGCTGATAAAATGGAATCAGCCCGATATCATTTTCAGATGCAGAAAATATATCCTTAAATTTCCATAATAATTCGCATAATTTTTTCTTAAGTTCCATATCCGTAATATGATCCATTTTAAATTTGTTTAAAAATTGCGATTTAGTTAAAGGATATTCGTTATTTGAAGTTTTAATACCGTTAACTAGGTTTCTTTTAGGATTTTCCCATTTATTTAAATCATTTTCCGTTAAAACCTCGATTTGGACTAAACGCGTCCCCTTTTTAATTGTAATTGTATCATTTTCATGGTTATTGGTTACCCAAATAAAACCTTCCCCTTTGTCATAAGATATAATCTGTTCCTCGCATAACAGATTTTCAGGTATTTCAGACGGTGTCGCAAACCATATTTCTGATTTGCTAATTATTGGCTCGATCATTTGCGATATTTGGATTTTTTGCATCGTTTTGGGAGGGATTTTTGTTTTCCTGATCGCAAATCCGTAATATTTCTCTTCATTTTCATTGTTTATTAGATTCATACTGGCGCTATGCTGCGCCATTGCGGCATTTTGCGGCGTCACGTTGGGTTTTATTATGTTTTTCCACAATTCCACTATTTTCTTAATTTCATTTGATCTGTACTGTCGCATATCTCCTATTTTTATTTTCGCAGATTCAATACTGTTATTATTTAAATTTACTTCATTTCTGCGATATCTCTCAGGATAATTGAATAAATTTCCAATTATGCCCTGTCTTTGCGAGACATGAGGTTCAAAATACTTCGACATTATACCATTAGAAATTCTGTTTACTGTTATGTTATCTTCGTAACCTCTGTTACGATTTCTTAAGGTAGAAATTTCTTCCCCTACCTTAGCTGGGTACACAAGCTTCTCGTTGGCTACGTCTAATAGTATTCTATTAGACCTTAGAAAATTTGCCCCTATAATAGCTTCATATAAGAGATTGTCACATATAATAAAATTTGTCATGAAGGTTCCATTGTCTCTTTTTACGTTTAGGCAAATTGACCCTTTTGCATTTAATTTATGACCTGTAACGCTTGTTAAATTGGGATTATTAGGGTTCTTTTGTCGCCTAATGTGCAGAGGCAACATATTAAATACGCAAGAGTTTATGATATTTACAGTAGCTCCACTGTCAACTAAGGCCGTAAAGTAAACGTTTTCTACACAAAAAACATTCAATATAGGTAACTTGTTAATAATATCACTACAAGAAGGCACTAGTATTGTTTTGGACCTATTAAATATCCCTGGCACCCTCTGGGTCCAACTTATGTTTCTGAGGGGTCTGAAGCGTTTCCCTGAGGATTTACTTCATTTGTCGGTGCCTGTAATAGATATTCAGACGTATTAGGTTCCGTAGGCATATTTAAATGATTTACGTCTGCCTGTGTTTGCCATGTATTATTATGGTAACGTGGATGTCTCTTGTCAGTGCCGTTTGCTGGCGCTGACTGCCAGTGCCGTTGGCTTGTAAAATTTTCATTTCTCATCGGCAAATTTTCATGATTTTTATATTGCATTCTCGCATTATATTGGCCTTGGCGAGTATTTGGGTTTTCAAACCGGTAATTAATTTGCCTGTTGGGGAAAGGGCTATACAAATTTGGTTGGTACGCATTATAAGGTACTGATTGGTGCAATCCCCCCTGGCTATAGCCTATTGCACGACCGGTGCTAAAATTTGTTCTTCTGAACAAATGGTTACCGTAATTTTGCGTATTACCGACAGCATTTCTTGGTATGGGATTGGTGACGTAGTGGCACTCTCTTGCTATGTGGCCAACACGATTGCAGTTATAGCACCTTATTATTGTAGGGTTAATGGGCTGAAAACGTACTGTTTTCTGCCTAGCGGGTTCTGGCGTTTTGTTTCTTTGTGCTACTGGGGAGTTATCCCTTGAAAAGAAATTGGGGATGCCTGATCGCCCTTGAAAATTAGGTTCGCGTTTGAGTCGTTTAGGCTGTATATTTTTGCATTACTATGATTAGCAACCATTTTATCAACTTCGATTAGTCGCTCTACCTCTTGGACTGCAAGATCCAACGTTTGAATATTCTTGGATATTACTACTCTATATAGTTTTGGGGGTAGCCCTTGCAAAAAGGTATTTAGTATGACTTTTTCATACAGTTGCCCAGAACCACTTCCGTATTTTGCTTCTACAGAAATGCATATATTATCCAGATATTCCCTTATATTTTGTGAAAAATCAAAGTTCACTACTCCATGTTTTAATTTATTTATTGAACTGGTTTCTATAAATCTCTCTTTGAATGCTTTTAATAAGTCATCAACCGTATTTATTGGCAAGTTGGTGTTATTTCCTATGGTATGTTCGACCTGTTTTAGAAAGGTTAAGGTCTGGCCTCTTAATCGTAGAAGCAGCATGTCTTTTAACGCTCCGACGTCTGTTTTGTTAATTGTACAAACTGGGTCAATTGGATATTAAATTCGTCAATGTCTGACTGACCATTGTATTCCGGGATAGATTTTGCAATTTCTATATTTTTTGCGACTAACTTTTGCACTATTAATAAATCGTTTAGGTCGTCTATATTTTTTTTTTGCGTTTGTATTAAATTAAAATTTTACTTAACCTATTTTGGGGTAGGCTATTATCTCCTATGAGATATTCTAAAGGGTTTCCCTGTAGTAGCTTAGCGGCAATAGGCCTAATCAATTTATTTATATGTCTGTATCTCTCCAACAATCAAATCCAAATTACAAAGTTTAAACAGCCCAACTAGTTCGCAGTCTTCCTCCAATTTCCGACACGCACCATTTGTAGCGATAAAAGAATTTGTATTGTGGTAATGGAAAGATTCGCTACTGTGGTGATAGAAATTCCTCCGATAGCGCTGGAGATTGTGTCAACTAGGCTAGCGCCGCTCTCAATTAATGAGAGAAAATTGAATATGTAGACACACAAATGTGGCTTCTTCTTTCTTGGCTATCTGGAGATCAGATTCCTTTGGGAGCATTTACCTCGGAGACTGGCGAACTAATTACCTATTATCGGACTAGACTCAGACATATAAGAGAAACAAACACACATAAAAAGACAATAGATTTATTGAACTTACATGCTTAGTTGTACAGCAACGGGTTACTTCAATGACAATTATGGTGACCGAGATTATTTGCGGTACTAATCGTATCAGGTCTGACTTAAGATTCAAATTAAAAAACACATTTACCCCACTCCCAAACGCAGTTCTTTCGTCCTGCGCTGTAGGGACTGCTTGCCATTGGCTTACGTGGCCCAAGGACGCGAACCCTCGTCCAATAATACGTCTTAAATATTTTTGATGATTTAGGCGTTCACACGGTTCTTATCGTTTAAACTTCCTTAGAAATATTGTGCGTAGCACCTTTCTTATTGCTCACTGTCTTAGCGGAATCCAAAGACTGCAGTTTCTTTTCTTTGCTGATTAAGGACTTTTTCATTTTTGAAACTAGATTTAGCTTAATTATGGGAGTCAGAATTATCTTTAGAAAGAAGGAACTTTATTTTGGTATTTCAAATACATCGTGTTTTACTCCCGGTACACCTAACCTAAAAATTTTTGAGTTTGGGGAGGGGGGGAGGAGATTTTAAATCCTCTGGAAAATTTGAGTTTGGGGGAGGTGGTGGGGGATTTCAAGAGCTAGGGTTGAGGCGGTGGGCAGCCCCATTCCTAAGACTTTTCTTTCTAGTCTTGCATATCAAAGCTAAAAACCATAGTTTTCATGCTCCCTCCTGTGAATTGGTCACTATCCACTTTAATTTCCAATCAAATGAGTCCATTTCAAAGTTTCTGTGACGACTCCTTCTATACGAAGTGCTCCGGCTATGAAGAAAAAACAAAAAACAACATATTGTGCCCACATCGTTCTTTACTTAGGCAGCACTAGCGCTCTGCATATTATTAGTTGCAATTCCTTTTTTTCTTATTTTTATGCGTTTCTGTTCTTTTCTGGTTTTAATCTGCATTGAACATGCATCGTTTGACGCAATTACACTATATGATGTAAGAAGTTTTGTTTTGAGTCCTTTCCCCATGAGTGTTATTTGATAATTCCCGCGAATGTTAAGTGATGAATAGAAAGGTAATTATTGTTCTAAAATCGTCACCTAGCACGATTTTCGCAAATAAATAACCGTTAGGTCAGTATATTTCAGGGTTTTGAAGTTTTAGAAATCATTATAAGCTGAAATATAGAAAAATATACAAAAATAATGGATAGTTCTTCAAATGTATGCTCTCCAACGTTTGATGCAAGTTCAAATAATATGACCTTTCAATGTGTTTTCCAACCAAAAATATGTATAATACGATGAAATCTGTTCCCTTGATTGTAATTCATTTCCTTCAATTAGGGGGGTTAAGTCTTGGCTAAAAAAAGGAATTGTCAGTGAAAAACTCACAAATTTAGCTCTTAATATGGCTTTTCAGTGTGTTTTCCAATGAAAATATTCAAAATACAATGAAAATATGTCCCCCCAGAAATTTTCGAGTTTGGGCGGAAGGGAGATTTTAAATTGCTATTACATTTGCTTTTTTTTGTGTGCACTTTTTGTCTCTAAAATGTGAATTCACCCCATCTGGGTCTGTGGTAGCTAGTACACTCCCATAGAATTTACTTTTTATTCCAATTGTATATATTTAAAATGAAGAACATCTTAGAGCTAAGAACGACGAATGGCGAAAACGAACGCAGCTATTGTCTCAAAGGGATTTGACCAAAAACGTTACCGCCTTCCTCAATTGTAAGTGTCCTTCACCCCATCTAAATAAAAGAAACTTCGTAAATTCCAACTTTATTCCTGAGCTGTGATCCAAAGGAGGGTATACCTATCAAAACATGTGTTAAAATTCTCAGCCATTAATGACTGCATGCAATCTGAGGTTGTCATAACCTCAATCTGAGGTTGTCACTTGTCTTGAGACTAAAAAAGATGAAAACGCAAGCACTTTTCTGAGACCCTAAAGGCAACTGACTGAAATATGCTACCGGTAATCCCCGTACTCGATCTTGTAAAGTAGAAGCAGTTCAGACGTAAATATGGGTATTTTTTTTAACACGAGTTTTAAACAGTTCGTGGTAACGAACTTTAAGTAAGGAGTGACCCGGCTCAATAGTAACCGAAACTAAACAATAGAGTTTTTATACCAATAGATATACCAAAAGAATCAGATTTTTATGCTGATTTCATATATATAAGTTTCGTCAAGTTTCGTCTTATCCCATCAAAAGTTACGTGAATCTGTCTCACAAAATTATTTTTTAAAACAATAAAAAAAATTAGCGTAAAGAGCGAGCCGTTAAGGAGGGGACCGCCCCTTTCGTATACGGAATAATTTCTGTTCGTTTTAAGTTTTAATGTCGCTCCTTACTTTCAGTTAAAAAAAACATAGTTTTTTACTTAATTTAATTTATTATCAAAGGGTCCGCCCAATGCTTTTTTAAAGGCATTTTTATCATAAGTGATATTCCACTTTTCTCAATGAGAGGAAAATATCTTTTTGGCATCATGGACCGTAGAAAAGCGCTAAGTTTATAGGAGGCTGATAAACAATTAGTTTCAGTACGCTTTGTGTTTAGCTTAATAGTATGAAGAATGCTCTTGAAGGCGGCATATTTATTTGTGACACATCTTTATAAATTCATAGAAAGTAACCATTTTAGTTGCAAAGGGTGAAGGTAGAATTTTAAACATTTTTGTTACCAAATTCTGGTCTAGATTTACATTTGATTAGAGAAGCTGTAATAATAAATGAAAAGTTATACTATTAAAATCAATTTGCAATGAGTCTTCAGATAATTTAATTATTAAGCGATTCATTTGATTTAAAATGTTATCAGTCTTAACATTTAAATCTTGGTAAATCCAAAACACCAGTGCAGTGATTTTTGCAAGTGCGTTTAGGTGTTAAATTCCAATTAATAGGCTCGTAACTTCAATAAAACCTCTAATTTTCACCTTTTTCTTCATTAAGTATCAATTACTTCGAGAAACTAGGTCCGTTACCAGGTATGGTACCTGACCTAGTATGGCTAACTAATAGTACATTTTCAGCATAAGCATTATGACTAATGCCACCATTTTTGAAAAAATGTTTGCTGCTCGAATCGATTCAGTACTCAAATCGAATTAAACTGATAAGAGAGGGTCTATTCAAACGGATATTTATGACACGATTTGAAAAAAAGGTAAAACATCAAATTAAAAAATAAGTTTTCAGTTGGAAGTAAGAAGAATTTTAAACATTTTTTGTTACCAAATTCTGGTCTAGATTTACTTTTGATTAGAGAAGCTGTAATAATAAATGAAAAGTTATACTATTAAAAACAAATTGCAATGAGTCTTCAGATAATTTAACTATTAAGCGACTCATTTGATTTAAAATGGTATCAGTCTTAACATTTAAATCTTGTCAAATCCAAAACACCAGCGCAGTGATTTTTGCAAGTGCGTTTAGGTGTTAAATTCCAATTAATAGGCTCGTAACTTCAATAAAACCTCTAATTTTCACCTTTTTCTTCGTTAAGTATCAATTACTTCAAGAAATTAGGTCCGTTACCAGGTATGGTACCTGACCTAGTATGGCTAACTAATAGTACATTTTCAGCATAAGCATTATGACTAATGCCAGCATTTTTGAAAAATGTTTGCTAATCGAATCGATCCAGTACTCAAATCGAATTAAACTGATAAGAGAGGGTCTATTCAAACGGATATTTATGACACGATTTGAAAAAAAGGTAAAACATCAAATTAAAAAATATGTTTTCAGTTGGAAGTAAGAAGAATTTTAAACATTTTTTGTTATCAAATTCTGGTCTAGATTTACTTTTGATTAGAGAAGCTGTAATAATAAATGAAAAGTTGTACTATTAAAATCAATTTGCAATGAGTCTTCAGATAATTTAATTATTAAGCGATTCATTTGATTTTTTATGTTATCAGTCTTAACATTTAAATCTTAGCAAATCCAAAACACCAGTGCAGTGATTTTTGCAAGTGTGTTTAGGTGTTAAATTCCAATTAATAGGCTCGTAACTTCAATAAAACCTCTAATTTTCACCTTTTTCTTTATTAAGTATCAATTACTTCAAGAAATTAGGTCCGTTACCAGGTATGGTACCTGACCTAGTATGGCTAACTAATAGTACATTTTCAGCATAAGCATTATGACTAATGCCAGCATTTTTGAAAAAATGTTTGCTGCTCGAATCGATCCAGTACTCAAATCGAATTAAACTGATAAGAGAGGGTCTATTCAAACTGATATTTATGACACGATTTGAAAAAAAAGGTAAAACATCAAATTAAAAAATAAGTTTTCAGTTGGAAGTAAGAAGCAACACTAAAACTTAAGACGAACAAAAATTATTCTGTATATGAATGGGACTGCCCCCACCTCAACCCTCGCTCTACTTTTAGTTGAAAATGTCCTCTTGTAAAAAAAAAGTTTTTGTCACTCTATCAAGTTTATCGCTATACATAACTTTACAGAAAATTTAAGTTTGAACAATTATTCGTTATTATTTCAGCACATGTTTGATTTAGTCTAGTAGCTCTTTACTTTTAGTTGAAAAATGTCCTCTTGAGGGTTGTGGAAAAAAAAGTTTCTGTCACTCTAATAAGTCTATCGCTAGACATAACTTTACAGAAAATTTAGTTTCTTCTAGTTTCAAGGTCTAAGTACAGATTCTAAGTAGGTTTTAACTGCACTGCTTGTTTGGTGGGGGGATGAATGACCAAAAATGTCGGATGGACCTTTATTCGACTGGGTCAGATTTTGATTCTGAAGCTATTTGTCATAGTCCGTTGTTCTATTCAATTTCATGAGCCAAACTCTGTACTTCTTAAAATATTGTAGTTTTTTTATATTCTTTTTTCGTTTGCCATTTATTGTTGTGGTATCAAAAAATTTGGATTGTTGGTTCAATTAATTATAAGTTCATTAAAAATTAAGTAATTAGTTACTACTTATAATAATTTGCAAGTTCCAAATGATGTTAGGAAAGAGCTATTTAAAAAAAAATTTGTCCAACTATAAGTTATATTATTGTTTTCGCGTCGTAATTAGGTTGGGCTCTGAAGAATATTCGGGATAAAAAGAATTTTTTACATTTTCTAGCTTCCTTCAATTTTAGTATATGAAAAAACTTGAAACAGTGATTTTGCGATAAGCCTTCAGCTACAATTTACACCAAAAGGACAAGATACTTATCAAAAGCATGAAAATTAAAAATGTAAAATGTATATTTCAAAGAAATAATAGCCTTCTTAATAATTTATCATCGATAAACCGTGGAAAGTGGTTTTCTTTAGTATTGTTTGTGAATGATTAAAAGATGATGATTGACAAAAAAAAACATTTTTGAAACTAAAGAAATTTTTAAAATTAATAAATTGTCAAATGATGTCAAAATGTAATTTTTCCTGAAATTGAAACCTCTTAGTTTAACTCAGGTATTGGACCTTTCATCTATGCCGAACAAAAAAAAAATAACTAGTTGAAGTTGTGTTTAAATTCCTTATCAATATAAAATCAAAAGCACGAAAATTAAAAATCATGAATATCAGTCATTGAAGGAATAAACATTAATAAAGTTAATGGAAATAATGGTTTAATCTTTATTTGAGGAAGAAAACAGTCCTGCATTTTGGTTAGAATTTGATGAACCTTCATATACATAGAGGAATTTGTCTTTCCCCCCTTTGCTACATGGAATTTTACACGTATATAAGAGATAATATAAAGAGTTTTTGTGTGAATACGGATATACGTCACAAATATATATTCAAATGATCAGGCTCTCTCCATTCCAAATTAGATATATATCCGTCAAGTGGGGCCTTATTTTCATGAGGACATTATAGTTATGAATCTCAGTGTGCCATATCTAACAGTACCCCCCCCCTTAACTATGAAAAATATTTGCTATGTGGAAAGAGATCAAAATAAAAAAAAATTAAAATCATTTACACAAAACTGTTTTGAGTTCTTTTGCAGATTTTCACTTTGTTGACGCTATCATATCCTATTAGTGTATTTAGTTGCCCAAAGAGAGATAAATTCATTCAAATCTTAATAGTGTCGTGATTTTTGGTTCATCTAGTACTACTACTACTACTACTACTACAACTCACCACTGTACCAGAACTCTAGTTTTGTAAGAAAATTATGGTAAATACATTTCTTTGGTTCTAAAATAAACTATTCCCGTAAAATCTGAACTAATATAGGTTTTCCGCAGGAAACTCTAGTTTTTGATCATAGTGTTATCAATCTTTTAGGATTTATGGCTTGGTTGGGATCTCTCACTTGATGAGGAGGTCCTTCTTTGTACTACTACAACCGTCGAAGGTACTGATGATGTGCTAGAAGTACATTATACGGAAGATGGTCTGTCATATGCGTTGGAAGATCTGGTACGGCTGGGGCCTTCAGGCCGTCTTTGCATAGAGGATGACGAGCGGTTGGCTCCTAGTTTGCCTACAATAGGAGTACTCGGCGATTTATTTGAATACAGGCCCACCCCTTTGATTGATATATCAATAAATGATGAACCGGAGGTTGAAATTGAATGTATACCACCTCCTCTGGTAGATATAGTGGTAGTGGAGGATGGTGACATGGATATTCAGATAATTGAACCAGATATAGTTTATTTAAAAAGGATTGTGAATATTGATATTTCAAGAGAATAAAGATTAGAAAGAATGAATTATTTTTTGTTATCTTTGATAGAAAACTTGGTTGTGGACTGATAATACTCTATGGAGTGATCTAATCAAACTGAACTATTCATGTACAGAAGTCTCTGATGGTATCCTCACTCTATATATATCTAGTATATGAAAATTAAAATAATACAAACAAATTTATTGTATGATTACAATATAAAACTCATTATACATATAAATAATTAGATTTAACGTTAAATCATATATGAGAACTCTTCCACCACGGTTTCCGTTGTTTAAAATCCTTTTCGTAGAATGACCTCTTATGTTGTCTCTTAAAGGGCCACTTTTTCTCTTCTCTTAGAACATAATCATCATAATATTCCGAGTTATATCTTGCTTTATATACATTTTTCATTGGGTTTTCACTGCTGTCTTTTACACTATAGAGAGAGCCCTCTTTTATCAGTCTCTTCTTTTGATCTTCCTTTTCTATCATATCAACCCTTATTTTATGTGAACATACTTGCAACCGGTATAAATTTCTCTCCATGTCACATATAATTTTTCTTCTCATTTCCTCCAGATTCTTCGCATCTGTCTCTGCCTCTATGCTGTCTAAACATGCAGTAGGTTCATGAGAATGTTCAAAATCATGAAAATGTCCTTTACAAATAGAACAGTTGCAATACAAGGATATTTCTAACTCAACTTGTTCACTCATGTTATTACACTGCTAACTAAAAACTTAGTTAATTCTATTCACAGACTAATAAAACTATAGCAAAAATCCTTTCCTCATATTCCCTCCGCCGCTAAAATGTAAGCAAGCCCTCTGATTGGCTGAGAAGGAAACACGTGATCTAACTGTTTCCTATTCCTGGAAACTCTTAACATTCGCCTCGAGCATGCACTTGCCCAAAACAACAACAACAACAAATGCTGTTTTCTATTTCTGAACACCTTGACATACACGATCGATTACACAATCAAGTTCTCGGAAATGCACTTCCCCCTCGAGTCCTAGATCAATAACATTGTTCCTGTTAGAGTTCAATGCTCATGTGCTACCTTTGTCCCGGAGTTATTTCACCTAGAAACAACAAACAAATCGACCTTGAAAAAAGAGGTCATTGACGCACTTTGATTACGCAATTAATTTCTCAGAAATCCATCTCCCCTAGGGACTCTATGCCCATATTTGATGTTAAAAAAAGTTGTAGTTGGCAGCAGGGGTGAGGGTTCGGAGTCGGACCCCCCTTTCTACTGTTATCAAACACCAAAAGATTTAATACCTTTAGACTCAATTGTTTATAAAAAGTAACGGATAATCAGAGTAGTTTGTTCAAAGTAAAACATTAAAACTAAGATTAAGAAAATCAATAAAAATTTTTCATTCAATATTTGTAATTTAATATTGAATACCAAAAACCAATATATTTTACACCTTTATATTTCATATTTGTAAAAAATAAAATCTTTTTCTAAGCGACAACTGGATAAATACTATCACTTCTGGAAAAATAGATAAATGATAATACAACACAAAAACGTATCCGTCCATGGGGAAAATACAAAATTTCCAGCATTCCGTTCAGGGGAAACAGTTTTGATTATAGTGGCGTCATATATCAGCTCATGGGTACTCTGGCAATGCAAGCAAAAGTTGACGGCAATTTTTTTTTTACCAAAATTGCCCCTTATTAAGTTACTTTCCTTATGTTTTCTTTAATTATACGAACTTTCTTGTATACTAATATCTACACTAATTGCTAACAAACAAATACATATTTAGGATCGCCGTAAATAGCTGATTCTTTGGTTTAGTGTTATCAATAGTTAGGCTCTTACACTTTAGTTATAGGGTCAAAATTTATTGGCAGGCAGTCAACGATAGGTAATACATGTTTTTTCCATGGTTTTTCCATATTCTGCCTTTTTCTTTTGGTTTCCTTATAATTACTTTATAGTCCTAAAATTCCAGGTCAATGAAAATATAATACTTTAGTACAAAAAATTATGGAAACTACAGCAAAAAATTATAGAAAGTAGGCCGCCCAGAACGCATTATATTAAATACCTAACCTAATCCAAATACCAACTCTGTATATTAAATGTTTAATTAAAATATACCTAGAAAGTAGTTTATCTCGTTCAGCCTAATCTCATTTTCTCCAAATGCAAACAGAGAAACCGGTTTTAACACACCAAACTTCTTGAGTCAGGTCGGGTTATTTAACAAGTACCTTTGTCAGTACTGTATCTAGACTTGACCGTTTTGTCTAAGATTTTTTTTTTTTCAGACTTCATTTGCAAACTGCTGTAACATTCTAAATTAAGGGCTCCTCAAAAGAATATATCTTCATAAAATAAAAGTAAGCCAACCATAGTATTCTACATTTTATGCTCTTTTTCGATATCATATTTACGTTTCCGATATCGTATCTCCTCCCTTGATGGCCCCATTTATAGCCATAGGATATATATGAAACTAAAAGAAAACAGCAAAACCAAATTTTTGCTTTATAATATTCAGCATGTTTTAATTAGTGAGATTAATGTTTCTATTAGTAGGCTACCAATTTTATTAATATTATCTATTAATAGTTTCCGATTGATATTACCTGACAATTAATTTCTGTTAATCAATATTCCTTCAATTTTTATCCACATCCCTATATCCTTTCAAATAATATTTTATGCAAAATTCCATTGCAGCAGCTAAGACAAAATTAGATTTCATTGAGTAAAGGCTTTAGCTGCCTATTATGCGACGGATCATGAGATGAAAAACAACGAAAAAATTTATTAAGGCAATGAGATGATCAGGGGGAGGGTAAATTGTCGGAAATGCGGATATAATATTCAAAAAAGGCACAAAATGCGAATTCTGATGGTACCATTTTATTTTATGAAGATTTTCCGCTCTGGGGAGCCCCTAATTTAGAACCTTACCGCAAATTGCTTTTTATGACACTCGCTTTTTATTTTGAACATTAATTTATTCAGCAAATTTACTTAATTTTTAATGCCATTTAGTATTATAATTTCCTGAAAGTATTAAATTAAAAAACAAGCATTTTTCAAATAAAAGTAAAGAAGAACATTAAAGCTTACAACAAACAAAAGCTATTACGTATATGAGGGGACTATCCTCTTCTCAACCTTAACCCTCCCCCTTCTTTTCTTACATTAAAGTCTTATAGTGCTTTCAAAATTTTTCCTACGCAAATTCCACGGTCCTTGTGTTTGACCTCTTGATTACCCTCGTCCTTCCGGTTGGACAAACGGCTTTGAATTTTTAGCTGGGAAGCAGTTTGCACTGGAGCCATCTAACTGCCACAGTTCGATTCAACGTACTTTGTTTGCCATCTATGAATTCTATTGGTCTTGTATTAGCAGATTAAAGTTTGATAACAGGACATGGAAACTGATCAAAGCTCAGAAGTCAAGAAGAGACGAAGACAGAAAAGTAAGAAAATTTCTTTGAAGTAATCCACTAAAAGTAAGAGCGTGGGAAAATTAACCTACTTTAGAAGGGTCAGAGCTGTATTTCAGATGAGGCTTTGTAACAAAAGGCAGTAACGTCATCTGGTCGGAGAGAGCTGAAGTTGCTTGTCCACCCCGGTAGATCTTGGTTCTCAATCCAGTAAATGTCCCAGGACTATGCCACAGCCAAAGGACCAATATATTTCATGTCATTAGTTTACTTTCTTTTTATGTGAATTAACTACGTAATTTATTAATTCATCATAAATTAACTTAACAATCCTGTCACCCATTCCGATGCTTAATTTCTCTTTTGGTGTTACTTATTATCTGGTGTGAGTGAACTACAAGTTTCAATCCATTTTACTAGAAATGAACAGGTGCTTTTTAGCCATTTTTTGCAGGTAGATTTTTAAAATGTCGATTTTATTTTTCTTTTTCGACACAAAATTTGAAAAAGTTTGTGTTTCATTTGGAGTAAAGTTTTTTTTGGAATGTTGGAGTGCTTTTTTAAGGATTAATCTGAGAAAACAATCGTTTAGAAATTGTGATAATTGGCTTAACCATGCGGCATGACTTTGGCGTAAAAGCTATAATATAAGGATGTGTCTACTACTCTCTGCTGCAAAAAACAACACAGTTTCACTGTTCTCTCTCTCTCTCTCTTTCTCTCTGTCTCTATCTCTCTCTCTCTATCTCTAAAAAAACAACACCGTTTCACTGTTCTCTCTCTCTCTCTCTTTCTCTCTGTCCCTCTGTCTCTGTCTCTGTCTCTCTCTCTCCCTCTCTCTCTCTCTCTCTCTCTCTCTCTCTCTCTCTCTCTCTCTCTCTCTCTCTCCTCTCTCCTCTCTCTCTCTCTCTCTCTCTCTCTCTCTCTCTCTCTCTCTCTCTCTCTCTCTCTCTCTCTCTCTCTCTCTCTCTCTCTCTCTCTCTCTCTCTCTCTCTCTCTCTCTCTCTCTCTCTCTCTCTCTCTCTCTCTCTCTCTCTCTTCTCTCTCTCTCTCTCTCTCTCTCTCTCTCTCTCTCTCTCTCTCTCTCTCTCTCTCTTCTCTCTCTCTCTCTCTCTCTCTCTCTCTCTCTCTCTCTCTCTCTCTCTCTCTCTCTCTCTCTCTCTCTCTCTCTCTCTCTCTCTCTCTCTCTCTCTCTCTCTCTCTCTCTCTCTCTCTCTCTCTCTCTCTCTCTCCTCTCTCTCTCTCTCTCTCTCTCTCTCTCTCTCTCTCTCTCTCTCTCTCTCTCTCTCTCTCTCTCTCTCTCTCTCTCTCTCTCTCTCTCTCTCTCTCTCTCTCTCTCTCCTCTCTCTCTCTCTCTCTCTCTCTCTCTCTCTCTCTCTCTCTCTCTCTCTCTCTCTCTCTCTCTCTCTCTCTCTCTCTCTCTCTCTCTCTCTCTCTCTCTCTCTCTCTCTCTCTCTCTCTCTCTCTCTATCTATCTTCTTCTTCTCTCTCTCTCTCTCGCTCTCTCTCTCTCTCTCTCTCTCTCTCTCTCTCTCTCTCTCTCTCTCTCCTCTCTCTCTCTCTCTCTCTCTCTCTCTCTCTCTCTCTCTCTCTCTCTCTCTCTCTCCTCTCTCTCTCTCTCTCTCTCTCTCTCTCTCTCTCTCTCTCTCTCTCTCTCTCTCTCTTTCTCTTTCTATTTCTCTCTCTCTCTTTCTTTCTTTCTTTCTTTCTCTCTTTTGAAAAGAAAGCAGTTATTGGGCATGAATTGGTGTTTTATTTCTTTTCAAAGCTTACTTCCGGTTGGTAAAGACGGCCAGAACTTGAGACTTTCAGAAGATATTTTGAGGATGGGGGCTGATTCTTTGACTTCTTAAATAGGGCTTGGCGCCGTTTCTGTTTTGGCTAAAATAGAAACTGTAAAAAAACGGCAATTAAAAACCGGAACAGAAACAGATTCTAAGAGAAACGAGGAACAAAACTGGAATTCTGTTTTTTTACGTTTTTTTTTACAGTCTTTAGTCTTTGTCGTGATAGAAGTGACGTCAATTTGGAAAGATCCAGAGTTCAATTGGATTTGAAGGGGTTCTTCTGTATTCCTCTTCTCGGACATGAACTGCTGGAGAAGTGAAGATACGGACTGACGAGCTGAATCTCTGTCTATATCGTTCATTTTTTCGTAGATTGCAGGGAGTAGGAATGATCTAATATCTCCGAGGAGTACATAATTTATTCAAGGATTATTGATCAAGTCTAATGGGGTCAACGGCCCCCTTTTTCAAGGTCGTTTTATTTGTTGTTGTTCGTCTAGGTGTAATGACTCCAGGGCTAAGTTTGCACATGCACATTGACGGGAACAATGTATTGATCTAGGACAAGAGGGGGAAGTGGATTTCCGAGAAATTGATTTACATAATCGGTTGGGGAATTATTGATCCACTAAAGGAATTAGAAACGACATCACTTGTTTCCTAGGAATTATACGGGACTCTAAAGAGATAGAAATTCTATTTTTAAGTTTGGCTTCTCTGGTCTTTAGACTTAGTGATAAATTCTCTAATATTCTATCGAAGCCATTGGAATTAGAAATATTATCACTTGTTTCCTAGGAATTATACGGGACTCTAAAGAGATAGAAATTCTATTTTTAAATATGGCTTCTCTGATCTTTAGTGACAGAGATAAATGAATATTCTATTTTTTAAATAAGGCTTCTCTGATCTTTAGGTCAGAGAGATAAATTGATATTCTATCGAAGCCATAATAGTGTAGCTAGGAACACCTATGAGATGAAGAGATTAACGCGGGAAATGGTTTCATGGGAATTTCAAATGTGACAGCTTAGGGATGCCAAAACAAAAGGAACACGCAGAAATTATGTTTAGGGATTATTTTGGCAAAGCCGTTTGAAACATTTTAGGGGATTATTTGGGCGAAACCGTTTGAGACATTTTAGAAGATGATTTTAGAAGATGATTTAGAAGATGATTTGGGGTGAAACTCTGTGGTCGTTATAATACATAAGTTCCATTTGAACAATGTTGTGAGGCCCCCTACCCCAACCCCAAAGGTCCCCCCTATCCCAACCCCAAAGACCCCCCCGGGTCCCAAAGGCCCCCCATGCCCCCAAAGGCCCCTCGAGCCCCCAAAGGCCCCCAAGCCCCCAAAGGCCCCTCCGGGCCCCCAAATGCCCCCCGGACCCCCAAAGATCCCCGGGCCCCCAAAGGCCCCCCAAACCCCCTCCCTTTCTCCCTCCCTTTTTTTAATTTTTTAAAAATTTTCGGACTGAATTTTTTAGACTTAGAAATTATCCGACATTTTTTCGGTTTTTTCTTTAACCCATTGGCAAAATGTTTTAGCCTAGAGTCTTAGCTTAGTTTTATTTAGAGTTGAAGTTTAGTTTACTTATAGTTAAGAGTTTAAAGTTTTACCTTAGAGTCTTAGCTTAGAGTTTTTGTTAGAGTTCTAGTTTAGTTTACTTTTAGTTAAGAGTTTAGAGTTTTACCTTAGAGTCTTAGCTTAGAGTTTTAGTTAGAGTTGAAGTTTAGTTTAGTTATAGTTAAGAATATAGAGTTTTAGCTTAGAGTCATAGCTTAGAGTTTTAGTTAAAGTTGTAGTTTAGTTAAGTTTTAGTTAAGAGTGTAGAGTTTTAGCTTAGAGTCTTAGCTTAGAGTTTTTATTGAAGTTCTAGTTTAGTTTAGTTTTAGTTAAGAGTTTAGAGTTTTACCTTAGAGTCTTAGCTTAGAGTTTTAGTTAGAGCTCTAGTTTAGTTTAGTCATAGTTATGAGTTTGGAGCTTTACCTTAGAGTCTTAGTTTAGAGTTTTAGTTAGAGTTGAAGTTTACTTTAGTTTTAGTTTAGAGTTTTTGTTAGAGTTCTAGTTTAGTTTAGTTTTAGTAAAGAATTTAGAGTTTTACCTTAGAGTCTTAGCTTAGAGTTTTAGTTAGAGTTAAGTTTAGTTTAGTTATAGTTAAGAATTTAGAGTTTTAGCTTAGAGGCATAGCTTAGAGTTTTAGTTAAAGTTATAGTTTAGTTAAGTTTTAGTTAAGAATTTAGAGTTTTAGCCTAGAGTCTTAGCTTAGAGTTTTTGTTGAAGTTCTAGTTTAGTTTAGTTTTAGTTAAGAGTTTAGAGTTTTACCTTAGAATCTTAGCTTAGAGTTTTAGTTAGAGTTGAAGTTTAGTTTAGTTATAGTTAAGAGTTTAGAGTTTTAGCTTAGAGTCATGCCTTAGAGTTTTTGTTAGAGTTCTAGTTTAGTTTAGTTTTAGTTAAGAGTTTAGAGTTTTACCTTAGAGTCTTAGCTTAGAGTGTTATTTAGAGTTGAAGTTTAGTTTAGTTATAGTTAAGAATTTAGAGTTTTAGCTTAGAGGCAAAGCTTAGAGTTTTAGTTAAAGTTATAGTTTAGTTAAGTTTTAGTTAAGAGTTTAGAGTTTTACCATAGAGTCTTAGCTTAGAGTTTTAGCTAGAGTTGAAGTTTAGTTTAGTTATAGTTAAGAGTCTAGAGTTTCAGCTTAGAGTCATACCTTAGAGTTTTAGTTAGAGTTCTAGTTTAGTTCAGTTATAGTTAAGAGTTTGGAGTTTTACCTTAGAGTCTTAGCTTAGAGTTTTAGTTAGAGCTGAAGTTTAATTTAGTTTTAGTTAAGAGTTTAGACTTTTAGCTTAGAGTCTTAGCTTAGAGTTTTTGTTAGAGTTCTAGTTTATTTTACTTTTAGTTAAGAGTTTAGAGTTTTTAGCTTAGAGTCTTAGCTTAGAGTTTTTGTTGAAGTTCTAGTTTAGTTTAGTTTTAGTTAAGAGTTTAGAATCTTAGCTTAGAGTTTTAGTTAGAGTTGAAGTTTAGTTTAGTTTAGTTCTACTTTATAGTTTTAGCTTAGAGTCTTCACTTAGAGTTTTTGTTAGAGTTCTAGTTTAGTTTAGTAATAGTTAAGAGTTTAGAGTTTTACCTTAGAGTCTTAGCTTAGATTTTTAGCTAGAGTTGAAGTTTAGTTTAGTTATAGTTAAGAGTCTAGAGTTTTAGCTTAGAGTCATAGCTTAGAGTTTTAGTTAAAGTGGTAGTTTAGTTAAGTTTTAGTTCAGAGTTTAGAGTTTTTTGCTTAGAGTCTTAGTTTTGAGTTTTTGTTGGAGTTGAAGTTTAGTTTAGTTGTAGTTAAGAGTTTAGAGTTTTAGCTTAGAGTCTTAGCTTAAAGTTTTTGTTGGAGTTCTAGTTTAGTTTAGTTTTAGTTAAAAGTTTAGAGTTTTAGCTTAGAGTCATACCTTAGAGTTTTAGTTAGAGTTGAAGTTTAGTTTAGTTTAGTTTTACTTCATAGTTTTAGCTTAGAGTCTTAGCTTAGAGTTTTTAGTTAGAGTTAAAGTTTTGTTTAGTAATAGTTAAGAGTTTAGAGTTTTAGCATGTTACTTTAATACTAACATACTTTTACTGAACACACACAAATTTCTCTTATAAATAATATTTTTCGTCAGTGATAACACGTTTTCAGTTCGAACTAGCAAGTTTTCTGCCAAAGATACCAAATTTTTTCATAGAAGTAACAATTTTTTGATTTTGATAACAACTTTTCTGTTAGAAGTAGCAAGTTTTGCTTAACACTAACAAATTTTCTCATCAAAGTAACGACATTTTACCTTAAAACTAATATACTCTTACTTAACACACACAAATTTCTCTTATAAATAATATTTTTCGTCAGTGATAACACGTTTTCAGTTCGAACTAGCAAGTTTTTTGTCAAAGATACCGATTTTTTTCTAAGAAGTAACTTTTCTATGATTGTGTTAACAACTTTTCTGTCAGAAGTTTTGATTAACACTAAGAAATCTTCTCTTCAAAATAACAACATTCTTCCTTAATACTACCATACGTCTGCTTAACACTAACAGATTTTCACTTCGAATCATCAACTTTTCCTTAATACTAGCATACTTTTTCTGAACACACTCAAATTTCTCTTAGAAATAATATTTTCATCAGTGATAACACTTTTTCTGTTCGAACTAGCAAGTTTTCTGTCAAAGATACTTTTTTTCTTAGAAGTAACAATTTTTTGTTCGCGATAAAAAGTTTTCTGTCAGACGTAGCAAGTTTTCTGTCAAAGATACCAATTCTTTCTTAAAAGTAGCAAGTTTTCTGTCAAAGATAACAAATTTTTCTTAGAAGTAACGAATTTCCTCTAACAGCACCAAGTTTTCAGTCAAAGATAACAAATCTTCTCTTCGAAGTAACAACTTTTTCCTTAATACTAACAAACCTTTACTTAACACATCCCAATTTCTCTTGGAAGTCATATTTTTTCATCAGTGATAACACGTTTTCTGCTTGAGCTTGCAAGTTTTCTCTCAAAGATACCAAATTTTTTTCTTAGAAGTAGCAATTTTCATTATGATGACAAGTTTTTTGTTAGAAATAACATACTTTTACTGAGCAAACACAATTTTCTCTTAGAAATAATAGTTTTCATCAGTGATAACACGCTTTCTGTTCGAACTAGCAAGTTTTCTACCAAAGATACCAAATTTTTTCTTAGAAGTAACAATTTTGTATTGTGATAACAACTTTTCTGTCACAAGTCTGAAGTTTTGCTTAACACTAACAAATTTTCTCATCAAAGTAACAACATTTTACCTCAAAACTAACATACTCTTACTTAACACACACAAATTTCTCTTAGAAATAATATTTTTCGCCAGTGATAACACGTTTTCAGTTCGAACTTGCAAGTTTTCTGTCAAAGATACCAAATTTTTTCTCAGAAGTAACTTTTCTTTGGTTGAGAAAGAAATTCGTTACTTCTAAGAAAAATTTGTTATCTTTGACAGAAAAATTGCTACTTTTAAGAAAGAATTTGTATCTTTGACAGAAAAAATGCTGCTTCTGACAGAAAACTTGCTATCCCAATCAAAAAATTGTTACTTCTAAGAAAAAAAAGTATCTTTGACAGAAAACTTGCTAGTTCGAACAGAAAAAGTGTTATCACTGATGAAAAATATTATTTTTATAAGAGAAATTTGATTTTGATCATTAAAAGTATGTTAGTATTAAGGAAATGTTGATGATTCGAAGTGAAAATCTGCTAGTGTTAAGTAAACGTTTGGTAGTATTAATGAAGAATGTTGTTACTTTGAAGAGAATATTTGTTAGTGTTAATCAAAACTTGCTACTTCTGACAGAAAAGTTGTTAACACAATCAAAGAAAAGTTACTTTTGAGAAAAAATTTGGTATCTTTGACAGAAAACTTGCAAGTTCGAACTGAAAACGTGTTATCACTGGCGAAAAATATTATTTCTAAGAGAAATTTGTGTGTGTTAAGTAAGAGTATGTTAGTTCTGAGGTAAAATGTTGTTACTTTGATTAGAAAATTTGTTAGTGTTAAGCAAAACTTCAGACTTCTGACAGAAAAGTTGTTATCACAATCAAAAAATTGTTACTTCTAAGAAAAAATTTGGTATCTTTGGTAGAAAACTTGCTAGTTCGAACAGAAAGCGTGTTATCACTGATGAAACATATTATTTCTAAGAGAAAATTGTATGTGTTAAGTAAACGTTTGGTAGTATTAAAGGAGAATGTTGTTACTTTGATGAGAAGGTTTGTAAGTGTTAAGCAAAACTTGCTACTTCTGACAGAAAAGTTGTTATCACAATCAAAAATTGTCACTTCTAAGAAAAAATTTGGTATCTTTGACAGAAAACTTGGTAGTTCGAACTGGAAACGTGTTATCACTGATGAAAAATATTATTTCGAAGAGAAATTTGTGCGTGGTTAGTAAAAGTATGTTATTTCTAACAGATAACTTGTCATCAGAAATTGCTACTTCTAAGAAAAATATTTTGTATCTTTGAGAGAAAGCTTGCAAGCTCAAGCAGAAAACGTGTTATCACTGATGAAAAAATATGACTTCCAAGAGAAATTGGGATGTGTTAAGTAAAGGTTTGTTAGTATTCAGGAAAAAGTTGTTACTTCGAAGAGAAGATTTGTTATCTTTGACGGAAAACTTGGTGCTGTTAGAAGAAATTCGTTACTTCTAAGAAAAATTTGTTATCTTTGACAGAAAACTTGCTACTTTTAAGAAGGAATTGGTATCTTTGAAAGAAAACTTGCTACGTCTGTCAGAAAACTTGTTATCACGATCAAATAATTGTTACTTCTAAGAAAAAAAGTATCTTTGACAGAAAACTTGCTAGTTCGAACAGAAAAAGTGTTATCACTGATGAAAAATATTATTTCTAAGAGAAATTTGAGTGTGTTCAGTAAAAGTATGCTAGTATTAAGGAAAAGTTGATGATTCGAAGTGAAAATTTGTTAGTGTTAAGTAAAGGTTTGGTAGTATTAAGGAAGAATGTTGTTACTTTGAAGAGAATATTTGTTAGTGTTAATCAAAACTTGCTACTTCTGACAGAAAAGTTGTTATCACAATCAAAAAATTGTTACTTCTAAGAAACAATTTGGTATCTTTGACAGAAAACTTGCTAGTTCGAACTGAAAACGTGTTATCACTGACGAAAAATATTATGTCTAAGAGAAATTTGTGTGTGTTAAGTAAGAGTATGTTAGTTTTAAGGTAAAATGTCGTTACTTTGATGAGAAAGTTTGTTAGTGTTAAGCAGAACTTGCTACTTCTGACAGAAAAGTTGTTATCACAATCAAAAAATTGTTACTTCTATGAAACAATTTGGTATCTTTGTCAGAAAACTTGCTACTTCAAGCAGAAAACGTGTTATCACTGATGAAAAAATTATTTCTAAAAGAAATTTGTGTGTGTTCAGTAAAAGCATGTTAGTATTAAAGAAGAATGTTGTTGCTTTGATGAGAAGCTTTGATAGTGTTAAGCAAAACTTGCTACTTCTGACAGAAAAGTTGTTATCACAATCAAAAAATTGTTATTTCTAAGAAAAAATTTGGTATCTTTGGTTGAAAACTTGTTAGTTCAAATAGAAAACGTGTTATCACTGATGAAAAAATTATTTCTAAAAGAAATTTGTGTGTATTCAGTAAAAGTTTGGTAGTATTAAAGAAGAATGTTGTTACTTTGATGAGAAGGTTTGTTAGTGTTAAGCAAAACTTGCTACTTCTGACAGAAAAGTTGTTATCACAATCCAAAAAATTGTTACTTCTAAGAAAAAATTTGGTATCTTTGGTAGAAAACTTGTTAGTTCGAACAGAAAAAGTGTTATCACTGATGAAAAATATTATTTCTAAGAAACATTTGTGTGTGTTAAGTAAGAGTATGTTAGTTTTAATGTAAAATATTGTTACTTTGATGAGAAGGTTTGCTAGTGTTAAGCAAAACTTGCTACTTCTGACAGAAAAGTTGTTATCACAATCAAAAATTGTTACTTCTAAGAAAAATGTTGGTATCTTTAGCAGAAAACTTGCTACTTCTGACAGAAAAGTTGTTATAACTGATGAAAAATATTATTTCTAAGAGAAATTTGTGTGTGTTCAGTAAAAGTATGTTAGTTTTAAGGTAAAATGTCGTTACTTCGATGAGAAAATTTGTTAGTGTTAAGCAAAACTTGCTACTTCTGACAGAAAAGTTGTTATAACAATCAAAGAAAAGTCGCTTCTAAGAAAAAATTTGGGATCTTTGACAGAAAACTTGCTAGTTCAAGCAGAAAACGAGTTATCACTGATGAAAAATATTATTTCTAAGAGAAATTTGTGTGTGTTCAGTAAAAGTATGTTAGTATTAAAGTAACATGCTAAAACTCTAAACTCTTAGCTATTACTAAACTAAACTTCAACTCTAACTAAAAACTCTAAGCTAAGACTCTAAGCTAAAACTATAAAGTAAAACTAAACTAAACTTCAACTCTAACTAAAACTCTAAGCTAAGACTCTAAACTCTTAACGAAAACTAAACTAAACTAGAACTCCAACAAAAACTCTAAGCTAAGACTCTAAGCTAAAACTCTAAACTCTTAACTAAAACTAAACTAAACTAGAACTCTAACAAAAACTCTAAGCTAAGACTCTAAGCTAAAACTCTAAACTCTTAACTAAAACTAAAGTAAACTTCAACTCTAACTAAAACTCTAAGCTAAGACTCTAAGGTAAAACTCCAAACTCTTAACTATAACTAAACTAAACTAGAACTCTAACTAAAACTCTAAGGCATGACACTAAGCTAAAATTCTAAACTCTTACTATAACTAAACTAAACGTAAACTCTAACTAAAACTCTAAGCTAAGACTCTAAGGTAAAACTCTAAACTCTTAACTAAAACTAAACTAAACAAGAACTTCAACAAAAACTCTAAGCTAAGACTCTAAGCTAAGACTCTAGGCTAAAACTCTAAATTCTTAACTAAAACTTAACTAAACTATAACTTTAACTAAAACTCTAAGCTATGCCTCTAAGCTAAAACTCTAAATTCTTAACTATAAATAAACTAAACGTCAACTCTAACTAAAACTCTAAACTCTTAACTAAAACTAAACTAAACTAGAACTCTAACAAAAACTCTAAGGTATGACTCTAAGCTAAAACTCTAAACTCTTAACTAAAACTAAAGTAAACTTAAACTCTAACTAAAACTCTAAGCTAAGACTCTAAGGTAAAACTCTAAGCTCTTAAATAAAACTTAACTAAACTATAACTTTAACTAAAACTCTAAGCTATGCCTCTAAGCTAAAACTCTAAATTCTTAACTATAAATAAACTAAACTTCAACTCTAACTAAAACTCTAAACTCTTAAATAAAACTAAACTAAACTAGAACTTCAACAAAACTCTAAAACTAAACTAGAACTTCAACAAAAACTCTAAGCTAAGACTCTAGGCTAAAACTCTAAATTCTTAACTAAAACTTAACTAAACTATAACTTTAACTAAAACTCTAAGCTATGTCTCTAAGCTAAAACTCTAAATTCTTAACTATAAATAAACTAAACGTAAACTCTAACTAAAACTCTAAGCTAAGACTCTAAACTCTTAACGAAAACTAAACTAAACTAAAACTTCAACAAAAACTCTAAGCTAAGACTCTAAGCTAAAAACTCTAAACTCTTAACTAAAACTAAACTAAACTAGAACTCTAACAAAAACTCTAAGCTAAGACTCTAAGCTAAAACTCTAAACTCTTAACTAAAACTAAAGTAAACTTCAACTCTAACTAAAACTCTAAGCTAAGACTCTAAGGTAAAACTCCAAACTCTTAACTATAACTAAACTAAACTAGAACTCTAACTAAAACTCTAAGGCATGACACTAAGCTAAAACTCTAAACTCTTACTATAACTAAACTAAACGTAAACTCTAACTAAAACTCTAAGCTAAGACTCTAAGGTAAAACTCTAAACTCTTAACTAAAACTAAACTAAACAAGAACTTCAACAAAAACTCTAAGCTAAGACTCTAAGCTAAGACTCTAGGCTAAAACTCTAAATTCTTAACTAAAACTTAACTAAACTATAACTTTAACTAAAACTCTAAGCTATGCCTCTAAGCTAAAACTCTAAATTCTTAACTATAAAAAAACTAAACTTCAACTCTAACTAAAACTCTAAACTCTTAACTAAAACTAAACTAAACTAGAACTCTAACAAAAACTCCAAGGTATGACTCTAAGCTAAAACTCTAAACTCTTAACTATAACTAAACTAAACTTCAACTCTAACTAAAACTCTAAGCTAAGACTCTAAGGTAAAACTCTAAACTCTTAACTAAAACTAAACTAAACAAGAACTTCAACAAAAACTCTAAGCTAAGACTCTAAGCTAAAACTCTAAATTCTTAACTATAAAAAAACTAAACTTCAACTCTAACTAAAACTCTAAACTCTTAAATAAAACTAAACTAAACTAGAACTTCAACAAAACTCTAAAACTAAACTAGAACTTCAACAAAAACTCTAAGCTAAGACTCTAGGCTAAAACTCTAAATTCTTAACTAAAACTTAACTAAACTATAACTTTAACTAAAACTCTAAGCTATGTCTCTAAGCTAAAACTCTAAATTCTTAACTATAAATAAACTAAACTTCAACTCTAACTAAAACTCTAAACTCTTAAATAAAACTAAACTAAGCTAGAACTTCAAAAAAAAACTCTAAACTAAGACTCTAAGCTAAGACTCCAGGCTAAAACTCTAAATTCTTAACTAAAACTTAAATAAACTATAATTTTAACTAAAACTCTTAGCTATGCCTCTAAGCTAAAACTCTAAATTCTTAACTATAGCAAAACTAAACTTCAACTCTAACTAAAACTCTAAGCTAAGACTCTAAGGTAAAACTCTAAACTCTTAACTAAAACTAAACTAAACTAGAACTCTAACAAAAACTCTAGACTAAAACTGAAGTAAACTTCAACTCTAACTAAAACTCTAAGTTAATGCTCTAAGGTAAAACTCCAAACTCTTAACTATAACTAAACTAAACTAGAATTCTAACTAAAACTTTAAGCTAAGACTCTAAGGTAAAACCCTAAACTCTTAACTAAAACTAAACTAAACTAGAACTCTAACAAAAACTCTAAGCTAAGAATCTAAGGTAAAACTCTAAACTCTAAACTAAAACTTAACTAAACTACAACTTTAATTAAAACTCTTAGCTATGCCTCTAAGCTAAAACTCTAAATTCTTAACTATAACTAAACTAAACTTCAACTCTAACTAAAACTCTAAGCTAAGACTCTAAGGTAAAACTCTAAACTCTTAACTAAAACTAAACTAAACTAGAACTCTAACAAAAACTCTAAGCTAAGAATCTAAGGTAAAACTTTAAACTCTTAACTAAAACTAAACTAAACTTCAACTCTAAATAAAACTAAGCTAAGACTCTACGCTAAAACACTATGCCAATGGGTTAAAAAAAACGAAAAAATGTTGGATAATTTCTAAGTCTAAAAAATTCAGTCCGAAAAAACGTTAAAAAATTCAAAAAAGGGAGGGAGAAAGGGAGGTGGCTCGGGGGACCTTTGGGGGTCCAGGGGGCATTTAGAGGTCTAGAGGGGGCCTTTGGGGGCTCGGGGGGTCTTTGGGGGCTCGGGGGGTCTTTTGGGGCTTGGGGGCATTTGGGGGCCCGGGAGCCTTTGGGATCCGAGGGGGGGGGCTTTGGGGTTGGGTTGGGGGGGGCCCTTTGGGGTTGGGGTAGGGGACCTCACAACATTGTTCAAATAGAACTTGTGTATTATAACGACCAAAGAGTTTCACCCCAAATCATCTTTTAAATCATCTTCTAAAATGTCTCAAACTGTTTCGCCTAAATCATCTTCTAAAAGTTTTCAAACGGTTTCACCCAAATAATCCCCTAAAATGTCTCAAATGGCTTCGCCCAAATAATCCCTAAACGTAATTTCTGCATGTTCATTTTGTTTTGGCATCTCTGCGCTGTCACATTTGAAATTCCCATGAAACCATTTCCCGCGTTAATCTCTTCATCTCATAGGTGTTCCTAGCTACACTATTAAGGCTTCGATAGAATATCAATTTATCTCTCCGACCTAAAGATCAGAGAAGCCATATTTAAAAAATAGAATATTCATTTATCTCTGTCACTAAGGATCAGAGAAGCCATATTTAAAAATAGAATTTATATCTCTTTAGAGTCCCGTATAATTCCTAGGAAACAAGTGATGTCATTTCTAATTCCGATGGCTTCGATAGAATATTAGAGAATTTATCACTAAGTCTAAAGACCAGAGAAGCCATATTTGAAAATAGAATTTCTATCTCTTTAGAGTCCCTTATAATTCCTAGGAAACAAGTGATGTCGTTTCTAATTCTGTTAGTGGATCAATAATTCCCCCACCGATTATGTAAATCAATTTCTCGTAAATCCACTTTCCCCTCTTGTCCTAGATCAATACATTGTTCCCGTCAATGCGCATGTGCAAACTTCGCCCCGGAGTCATTACACCTAGACGAACAACAACAAATAAAACGACCTAGAAAAAGGGGGCCGTTGACCCCATTAGACTCGATCAATAATCCTTGAATAAATTATGTACTCCTCGGAGATATTAGATCATTCCTACAGCAGGGTAAAAAAAAACAGCTCTTGTGAAGAGTAGCATATAAAACCTAGGACTGTTAAAAAACTATCTCCTGTGTTGGACAGCTAATAATTCCTTCAGGCCATTGGCTGACTCAGGAATAGCACTACTATCTGGCGTGTCACAAAATAACTGAAGTTTTTTAATCATCAGCACAACTTTGCTCGCCGAAATATAATTATACCCGCTATCTATCACCGTTGCCTGTTTGACCGGGCGAAGAACCTCAATGACAGCTTTCACAATAAACCAAGTTCGAGCTCTCTGATTTTAGCGTTACGAGGGCTTCAGTTGAAGAATTTGCGCAGTGGTTCTTTACGGGCATATTACATTTCTATCATAGTAAGGGTGCTGCTCCATCGAATATTCATGTCTTTTGTGATGGATGGACTAAGACTAAATGTCTTTATACATGACAAGTGTTCAAATCCAGTAAAAGTGGCAAGAATGCGGTATGATTCTATTCGCCACCAAAACACGGAAAATGAAGAAAAACGGGTTTAAGAAAAATAGAAACGGCAAAAACGATAAGAAAAAAAAACGAACAGAAACGAAAAAGGTAATTAAAAAACGGCTACCTGTTTTCTGTTATTTCCGTTTTCTAAAAAAAAAACAGAACAGAAAATGGAGAAAATGGTGGAAGAAAAACAGAAACAGAAACAGAAACGGAAACAGAAACGGTGCCGATCCCTAATTTTAAAACTGACTCTAGCGTTGTCATAGGCAGCGCAATAGTACTACCTAAGTAAAGAACGTAAAGTATCTCAAAATTTTGGTTGTACATGTTTGGTGAAATGGTGGGCATGAGAGGGGATCAGTTGCCCTCCAATCATTTTCAACTATTAAAAAGAGCACTAGCCAAGTCAATTTCTACAACAGCGCTTTCTATAAGAACCTTATAAGCCCCCAGGGCATAACTTACAATCCTTGCCCTGAGGGCTGTGGGATGGGGCTGTCATCCTTAAAGTCCTAATTTCAAAAACTTTGAACGACGTTGAATTAAAATGGCTATCAAAAATTTTGATAGGATGTGTTTGGGAAAAAGGGGGAAGTGAGAGGGGAGTTCGTAGCCCTCTAATCACTTTCGACTAAGTTCTATTTTTTGATGTTTGAAGTTTCTTTGAAGATTTTGTTTGAAGTTTCTACGACAAAGCTTTTTATGATAACCTTATATGCCCCAGAGCATAACTTACAACCCTTGCCCTGAGGGCTGTGGGGGAGTGTCCTTCACAAAAACATAATTTCTATTGTGTTTTTCATAATTCATAATTACATAGTTTCTATTAGCAATTTTCGAAGCTTCTACGACAACTCCTTCGATACGAAGTGCCCTGGTCTAAAGGAAAAAAACACATTGTGCCAATGTGTTGGCACAATGTGTTTTTTTCCTTTGATCGATAGGTTTTGATCAATAGTGTTGTCGTAGAAACTTCAAAGGGGGCTCAATCAATTGGAAATTGAGAGGGCTAGTGCCCTTTTTATAGTCGAAAGTGATTGGAGGGTAACTAACCCGCCTCTCACACCCACCATTTCTCAAAACACATCCAATCAAAATTTTCAGATAGCCATTTTGTTCAACGTAGTTGAATGTTCTGGAAATTAGGTCTTTGATGATGACACTCCACCCAGAGCCCTCAGGGCTAGGGTTGTAAGTTAGGCCCTGGGGGCATCTAAGGTTTTTATTGAAAGCTTTGTCGTAAAAACTTGAAAAAGGGCTCATTCGATTGGAAATTCAATTGGTTAGTGCCCTTTTTAATAGTCGAAAGTGATTGGACGATAACTAACCCCCCTCTCAGGCCCACCTTTTCCCCAAACACATCCAATCAAAATATGGAGATAGCCATTTTGTTCAACGCAGTTGAAAGTTCTGGAAATTATGTCTTTGAACAGGACACTGCCCCCACAGTCTTCAGGGCAAGGGTTATAAGTTATGCCCTGGGGGCATATAAGGTTTTTATTGAAAGCTTTGTCATAGAAACTTGAAAAAGGGCTTATTTGATTGGAAATGCAAAGGCCTAATGCCCTTTTTAATAGTCGAATTTGATTGGAGGGCAACTCCCCCCCCCCTCCCTCTCACGCCCACCTTTTCCCCAACACATCCAGTCAAAACTTTTAGACAGCCATTTTGTTCAACGTAGTCGAAAGTTTTGGAAATTAGGTCTTTGAGGATGACAACCCCCCACAGCCCTCAGGGCAAGGGTTATAACTTGTGCCTGGGGGCATATACGGTTCTTATAGAAAGCGTTGTCGTAGAAACTTCAAAAAGGACTAATTAGATTTGAAATTGAAATGGCTAGTGCCCTTTTTATCGTTGAAAATGATTGGAGGGCAACTAACCCCCTCTCACGCTCACCATTTTCTGCAACACATACAATTAAAATTTTGAGATAGCCCTTTTTTTCAGCGTAGTTTTAAGTTCTGGAAATTATATCTTTGAGGATGACAACCCCCTCCCCCCCCCCAAAAAAAAAACCTTTAAGTTATGCCCTGGGGGCATATAAGTTTTTTTTTTATATAAAGCGATGTTGTAGAATTTCAAAAAGGCTCATTCGATTGGAAATTGAAAGGGCTAGTGCCCTTTTTAAAAGTCGAAAGGGATTGAAGGGCAACTAAGCCCCCTCTCACGTCCACCATTTCCCCAAACGCATCCAATCAAAGTTTTGAGATAGCTATTTTGTTTAACGTAGTTGAAAGTTCTGCAAATTATGTATTTGAGGATGACAAACCCCCCAGAGCCCCCAGGGCAAAGGTTGTAAGTTATGCCTTGGGGGCATATAATATTTTCATATGAAGAATTGTCTTAAAAGTTTCAAAAAGGGCTCATTCGATTGAAAATTGAAAGGGGCTATTGCCCTTTTTAATAGTCGAAAGTATTCGGAGGGAGAATCCCTCCAAACCAAATCTCTCCAAACCCTTCTAATCAAAATTGTGAGATAACCATTTTGTTCAGCGTATCAGAACGGTCTGGAAACTATGTCTTTGAGGATAACCAAACCTCCAGCCCTCAGGGTAAGGGTTGCAAGTTTTGCTCTGGGGAAGCATGGCCTTATAAACTTTGGAGGGGGCTCATTGGATCGGTAATTAGACGCTCTAGTGTTCTTTTTAAGAGTCAAAGTGATCGGGGGGCAGATACCCCCCTCACACGGTATTGTCCCGAAATGTATCTAATAGAAATTTTGAGATAGATATTTTATTCAAAATGGACTATATATCATATAACAAGTCCTTTGGGGTTGAAACAATCCCCAGAGATTAGGGGCAATGGTTGTAAGCTATGCCCAGGGGGTATTTAAGGTTTTCATGGAAGGAATGGTTGTTTAACTTTAGAAGAGGCTCAGTCTTTCTACCTGAAAAGGACTATGTCAATATAAAACGAACAGTAATTAATTTAAAAAAAATTCCAACAAAATAAGTTTTTTAAAAAAAAGTAAAGAACTCCATTAGACCAAAATGAACAAAAATAGAATCAATTAATCTACCAAGAATACAACTACCACAAATCAGTATCAATAAATAAATGAAACCCAAAACAAATAGAAATTAAAATAAATAAGAGTCAAACTAAAACGAACAGAAATTAATATGAGTAGGGTTCTAAACCCCAAGCTTTCCAAAAGCCGGAATATAATTTGTACTTTACTGAAAAAATTCTTTTAAGTCTTTTCACTTATCTAACTTTAAGAAATCAATTGGGATTTTAAGGAATAAATGTCAGTATATGTATATTAAACCGACATTGCAGATTTTTTCTCAGTAAATTCATTTGGTTTTTTTTCAGGAATGAGACTTTACAACATCTTGTCATCTAAAACTAATATTTATTCGAACCTTTTTCACTTTATTTTGTGTGATACTCGAGATGGCAATTTTTCATAGTTGTAGTACAGAAAAACACTTGAAGATCGACAATAACTGTTTGGACGGGAGCCCTTCTTTTACTTTCGCAGTCTTCACCACAAGATCTGGATCGTTCAGATGACCAAACACGTAAATGTGTTCCCATATTCCCTAGCAAAACATCTTCCGCTACAGTGAAAGTTCCCTTCCTCCTTTTCAGCTTCTGATTTTTATCAGCCACTACCTGAGCTTTGGAACGAGGGTATCCCTTGTCGTCTCCATTGGTAGCTTCACAGATATCTGGATTGTACCTCTGGCTAACCTTCTTCTAAATCATATCAGTGGGAGTCGTGCCCCCCTTTAGCTTCATTGCTTGATAGAAGCATAAGCGTTTGTGATGACCATACTTAAGAAACAAATGAACAGCCTACGCCACCACTTATAGTACTTGATTGTAGACGCTAATTCCATGCAACATGTCAGCATGATCGACTCCTCCCATATATGCGTTATATTCACTGACCAGTTTTGGACAATAAAAGGTCAATTTTCTTCCGTCCTCGTTCTTCCTACCAATTACTGTCAGCTCAGTCGAGTGCCAATTCGACGCCGAAAAGACACTTTTAGTGTCTCTCTACCTTCTTGTCCTCGATATGCTCAAGGCCATAATCTCTTGTATCCCTTATTGTCTCACGGGAATACTGGAACAAACTTTGAATAATACCATACTCTTGCCAATTGGGAGAGCCTCTGTCTCATTCCAAGCAGTTGATAACTGTATGCTCAGCTTTTCAATCAATAGTTGAATCTTGAATAGTTTGTCCTTACACCTTTCTGGTATTGCACGGCTGTCATTGAGATGGATAAATCGTTACATTTGGCAGAAACTGTCCTTAATAATTTTCCTACAGAAATTTGGGATCTGCATGTCTTCAGAGCTCTCCCAGTACATTCTCGCATCTTGGAGTAAAATTTCGTAGAAACTTCAAAACAGGCTCATTCGATCGAAAATTCAAAGCGCTTGTGACCTTTTTCATAGTCGAAAGTGATTGGAGGGCAACCTTTTGTAGGACAATTACAGTCCACCACCTTGAACACCAAGGAAAATGACTTTTTTGCATGGGTAGCACTGATCCGTCTCCCTTTTTTTTGCTTTTTTTATAATTATGAGTACATTTCAAGAGATTAAATTACATCACACCCCCCCCCCACCGCCAAAGAGTGAACGTAATGTTTTCATATCTATAAGTTTTTGTTGCAAAAAGACATTTATGGTGATAGTAGAGTGCTAACTTATACTTCTATGGCATTATGTTCCTTCCTATGCTATTCTATGGCATTATGTTCTTTGGTACCTTTCCAGAGCATGGCCTTATGAATTCTATGGCATTATGTTCCTTCCTATGCTATTCCAGGAGTTTATGTTCCTTCCTCTGCTATTCTAAGAGTTTATGTTCCTTCCTATGCTATTCCAGGAGCTTATGTTCCTTCCTATGCTATTCCAGGAGTTTATGTTCCTTCCTATGCTATTCCAGGAGTTTATGTTCCTTCCTATGCTATTCTAAGAGTTTATGTTCCCTTCCATGTTATTCTATAGCGCTATGTTCCTTCCTATGTTATTCTATGGGACCTCTACACGTGAATAAACACGTTTTGAAACTACATGCTATTTGCTTGCCTTTCCTTGGTACCTTTCCGAAACCAGCGGGGATTTCCCACTGGTTCCTACAAATTGCAAAAAAGTGAGCAGTACGAACGGGGATTCCCAACACAACTTTGTTTCAACTCCATGTTTTTCAACCAGACTGGTTTTTGAGGCAACACCTATTTTTAGGGCCAATCAGAGAAAGATGGAGTTATAGGATGATTTACTCCTCTCTCTCTCTCTCTACCCCACTCAATTTGTTGTTGTTGCTAGCTCAGTTTCATTGTGGCAGTGAGATTGTCAACACATGAAAAAATGTTCCATACATGCCCATTATGTATGTACACACTGGGCAGCTGGTCATCATGTGAGAATTGCACAATGATTGATGAGTATGATGAAAAGTGTAGATTATGCAACCCGTGTAAATTGCATAAAGGATATGCTGTACAAATTAAAGGTTGTAATTCCTGTCTTGAAGAGGTGTGTGACTCTCATCCTAGAGGGCATTTATGCTCCAATTGCCACTATGATAAATGTAATCAGTGGGAGAATACATATCCCGGTATGATTGGAAAGAATCCTAAGCGTGATTTTAGTTTATTACTACGAGATTGGTATCGTCATGGTTTTAGATTGTTCTGGGAGGAGGAGCCGGGTCAGCGATTCAACTGTTGGAACAACAAAAGAATATGGTTTCTACGTCATCGTTGTGAAGACAATGACTACTACGATTATAAGCCCACTGATTTTCATTTGGCTGTGTCGGAATGTGATTCGCCACTTGAGGACACTGTTTGTGACATTACTTCAAATAAAAAAATTGAAACATGTGAATTCTATAGAATGAATGAGAATAGTAACATTGACTATACAAAGAGGTGACAAGAGTGAAGTTACACTTTACTGTAGAAAATGTTACCCTGACATTGCAACACATCAGGATCAGTATACTGGGAATTCGAATAATCTACCTACATTAGTTGTTGTCGACAAATGCCTAGTAGGAGATGAAATCTAAAGAGTAGAAAAGTCGTTTTATCATGTATATACATTATTTTTATTAATAAACAATTTCACATACATTTTTAGAAAATTTTATTCGTAGGGCACTAAAATCAATATTAAATACGCTTGTAAGTATATTTTCCACTAGAAAGTCATTCAATCGAGGTAAGTCAACGTAGATGTCGAGAAACTGCTTGTAGGTATAACCACGATATCTAAACATCAAAAAGAGTAGTGCATGAAAGCCACATTTCTTAGTCGTTAAATCCTGTACTCTTCGTTGATTTTGAATAATATTTTTCCCTCTGCTTTCAATAAAGTTGCTGATGTATGGAGTATAGAATTTATACGATAGGCCAAAAGGATCAAAAAATTCAATATTCTTCGCTTTTTGAAAGATGCATAGCCAATGGCCAGTCTTCAAAGTCGATGGACTGCTATTAACAATGATTAGGGTATTGTTAACACTTGTAAATTTTCAATGAAGTCCGATGGTATACAATAGGACTTTTACTGGGACATGTATGGATCCATACTAAATACGTTGATTATTTGGTTTGTGTTCATGGTGCTAGGTCTAGTAGAACACTGCCGTCGGGTGTGATTTCCCAATAGGTTTCAAATTGACTCAATGATATTAGCGCGATACTCTCAGTCAAAGCATCGGCAAATGTACACTCTAAACGTACATTCCCTGTTCGTACTATGCTCATATCCTGAGTCCCCGACAAGTCCAAAACAATTACCCCATGATTTTTTGAAAACATTGAATCGGTTATTCCATTTTCAAATAGTTGAGAGTCATGATCTAGGGATTGCATGGTCAAGTCGTACAGAGTTCTATAGGATTTTTGTCAAATGATAGAGTGTACAGTGGAATACCATTCACTTTGCACACAAGGCTAGATAGACCGAAAAAATTAAAATCATGGGGGGATTCAGTCCAGGATCCAACGGCACTGCCACTCTTCACAAAGGCCAAAGCCAATTTTGATGGGATTTCTCCATTGATAAATGATGAATCGGTATAGCTACGAGAGCCGGTGACAATGTGACGTTGATTGGTGATTGTATGGGGGACAAGAAGTTTAATGTTGTTGCCATTGGCTCTTCGCTTTTCCACTGCCAATGCAACAGAGCTCATAACCTGTTGTTTTCAAACGTGGAGAATTGCCGATGTGATAATGACATTTGCATCGGGTGCTGCAGGAAGTGTTTTTCTCAAAATGAAATTCGATTGGGCCAGTTACAACTTTAAGTCAATCTTGACATTGGGGGGTAACCATTGAGATATATTGAATATCTCATGATTTAATTTTCCAACCAGATGATACTCCTGGGTCACTGCAGTAGTCAACTCACCTTCAGTATCAACACCGGATCGATATTCATAGCCCAATGATTGTCCTCTCAACTCCTTGTATGCCTTTGGTGTCATCATCATAAATTGTATGTAGCTTGCATAGTTGGATAAATTATTGCTAGTGCTCACCAATGTTCCATTAATAAATACATTAATTTGCTTGAACAGGTTGTGTAGAATACAGTTTTCGTAGGAGAGACCGTCGGTAACAGTTGGAGTTGTATTATCTGACTTTTTCTTCACCACAACACTTAAATCAATAAATGTTGATGACAAATCAATGAAATAGTCTTCATTGGAAAATATTTGAAAGTGTATATTTTCCGAAAGGGGTTGTTGGGGGTGAAATTGTTCATAATAGCCATACTTGACACTGACATCAACATTTTCAGCATTGAACAGATTCAATGAGGAACTGATTGATGGATGTGATTCCTTGTGAGGGATATAAGTCATCTTAAGAGAAGAAATCCTTCTTTGATATAACTTTCTTTTTCTTCATCTTATTGGTCTTCGTTGTTTTATTTCTCGAAGTCCTTGTTGATGTCCTTCGCTTCCCGCCTGGGTGGAGACTGATGAGTGAATGAGGCGTACGCATCCTTTTCAATCCCTCCCCATTTTGCCGAGATTTTAATTGCTCACCAACGGCTCTTGCTGAAGATCTAATATTTTCCTTAACACTCTCCTTGAAATTCCTGCCCGACCCCCAGTCCTGTAGTGTTGAGGCAGCAAAATTTGATGCAGCAGGTAGAAGATATTTTCGGGCAAGGGGTAGTGCAGAACTAAATAGCCTAGCAAACCAGCTACCAAGACCACAGCCAGACATTGTAGTACGCCCCTTGTAGTAGTCCAATCCATTGCCTATTTGACGTGGACTCAGAGCACCAACATAGCAATCGATATCAGGAATGACAAATGGAATTCTTCTATTGTTCATTTTAGGTGCTGCTGTCGCCGACAATGGGTCGAAAATGACATGTAATCACTGCTAAGCCTTTTGTTATTGCTAGAGGATCACCCAATTCACTTCTTAGTGTTAACTGACAGAGTTCCAAATACGAAATGTTTACAGGAACATACTGAAGATGCTTTATATTATAGTGATAAACAAGTTCATGGGTTGTTTTTTGTTCAAGAACACGTAGGAGGGGACATTTCAATTACCAGCTCTCGATGTTTCCACAAAAGATGCATAGTGTAATATGCAAGAGTCCGAGGCGAAACCAGGTGGATAATCAGCAAAAGTAACTTGATCCATCGCGTAAACGTTGCCAGCATTTTTCCCATTGATCATATTCTATTTAAAGCCGAGAACATCTCTCAGAATATCATTGAGAATAATTATTTCGCTGTCAACAGGTGAGGTAATGTAAATCCTATCGTGTTCCAATGAATAATTAAAATGGAATGTACCATTCCTACGATATGAGATTTTTCTATTGATTGCACGACACAAATCTCTCATATCATCATATTCAATATATTTTAATTTGACATGTGGATATTCGCTAGATTTAAGTGCTTCAACCCGTTCATAGTCGAAAAAGAGTGACCAATCGAATGGTATAACTTTTATATCATACACACGATCCTTTCTGAGGATGTCATAGGTATTTTCGAGAATACAATCGACAAGAGCCACTTTATACGCACCGTCAAATTTGATGGCGGGAGAGAGTTTCGTCCAAAAATCACTTGTCTTATTCAAGTCGTTGTAGAGAGGATCGGAAACGTTGGACATAAACGTTACATAGAAATCATTGGGCATTGTCAATATCTTCAACACCGATCCAAGAATCAAAATCAGAGTTGTATCCTAGCCACCGAACAAGTAACTGTTTCCTACCCCCGTGAGTACGAGTCTTTAATATCTTTTCAATTTGCTAGATTTCACTATTATTTTTAGCTTTTTGTAGTTCATAGTCATAAAATCCGCCGAGAATCTCTTCATCTTTGGTATCACGCAAACGATAAGCTATGGGTTTAGTGTCTAGGATTTTTGCCACTTTAAAAAGTTCTGTGGACCACAAGTAATT
Organism: Artemia sinica; assembly: GCA_027921565.1. Classification (NCBI taxonomy): domain Eukaryota; kingdom Metazoa; phylum Arthropoda; class Branchiopoda; order Anostraca; family Artemiidae; genus Artemia; species Artemia sinica. Next base: position 28,955,482 of record CM051263.1, on the reverse strand, counting down.
ACCCTTTTCAAAAACATTAGTTGTCCTATTAATTTGAAAATTATCACCAACATTGAATTTTTTCTTCTTGACACTCGTTTCATTGGAATATTGTTTAAGAAAAGTGTCAATTGTATCATGATCAGAATGAGGAACTTCCGTTGGGGTTGAATTGGACAATGATCGATGAGTTCGTTGATTATAAATCAACAGGATTTTATCTAAATCATGAATAAAATCAGATGTATTTTTCAATGTACAATATCTTGAAATTAAAAGTCGAATAGTTCTTATCAATAATTTGGCCAATGCAGCCTTTATAGGGTTATGACTATGATAGATCAGTGTATTATATTTCGCTAGTACTTTTGCAACATGGGGATTAACAAATTCACTACCGCGATCCGTTTGAATTTTTTATACAAATCCTGTTCGAGAATACTTTCAATAGCCTGAGCAACTTCAACACCTCTCTTCGAGCACAATGGAATGGCATATGCATAGCTACTAAAAACACTGATTGCAAGTAGAATTTACTTGTACGGTGTATTGTGACGTCTTTGAATCTCATCTAGAGTTAGGAGATCTGCTTGCATTATATGCAATGGGAAAAACGCTTTAGTTTTTCGATAATGATTAGCACAAAGCCTATGATTTCTATGCAGAGTGTAACTTGATTCATTTTGTAGATAGTCTTGTACACTTTTAGCGTGAACACCAGTGACTTTGGAAAAAGTGGTGGGAGAACTTAAACTCCCCAATTCACCAATATTTTCATAAAAACGTTTCAGAACTTCAACCATTTTGAATGTAAACGTGTAGTGTAACGTCCGCTACCCTATTGTATACTGGTGGTTGGTGGTGGTGGTGGTGACGTTGACTTGATACTTCTTCGCTTTTGTCTAGCTATCAATGGTGTGCTGCTGCTCCTCCTTATTGTCAAGTTTCCACTAGGTGTGCTAGTATTTTCCAAAATTGATTTAAAATCTTCTTCTTCTTCTTCATGTTCATATTTTAATGGTGTTGTTGATGCATGTTCATTTAAATTTTTTTGAATTTGCCTATTGCTAATAAGACTTTTGGGAAAGTTTAATGTATTTAGAAATTTGTATAGATGAGCGTTAAATGATAATAGTCCTTTACGATTTGTAACCATATCATAGATTAAATCAAGTAGATTATATCTCTTGCCTTGAATTATAATCTCTTTCCCATTACTATAAACTTGAATATGATCTTGACCACTTTCCATGATATAAGTTATGAGTCGTTTACTTTGTTCACGATATGAGTGGGGTATTAGATTTCAAATTTTCGATACAATTGAATCCAATTCCTCCTTCCTTAATTGTGTTCCAGCAGCAGCAGAATCCTGAGGAGATGATTCTTTTTTGTGATCAATACCACTGGCCTTCGCACGATAGGGCTTATGTTTGTCCACTCGGCGAAGTGCATCTTGAAGTAAAAGCAGTTTTTATCATCCTCAATATTCTCGTTGTCAATGAATTTACTCAGATTGTTCTCAAAGTGTTCCACAGGTGAGAGATTGAGTTCTATTGGAGTCAATTTATAGGGTTTGGCCATTCTCTAGAGAAAACTGTTTACAAGTCCTGCAATTATCGGTAGTAAAAGTGTGAAAAAGCTACCGCCTGCCTGAAGAAGTCGTTTCCTTTTAAAATTCTTTCCTTTGTTTTTAGAGGCCAATGTACGTACAATGAAACGATGTTGCTTTGCCTGTTGCTTAACGACTTCTGGCAGTTGAACATTGCCCTCGGTCAAATTTAAACAAAGTTCAGATATTAGATTAATGAAATCTTTGTCAATACCATGTTCGAGCATGGCTTTCCTAAGTGGGGGTTTTGAAGTGCTTAGAACTGAAAATAAATGTCTATTTTCATGTAGTTTCTTCAGTGTCATGATAGCGACTAATAGGTCTTTTTACTGTTCACGGGGAGATATACTGTAATTTCATTGTCAAAAATATATGTGACTACACGCAAATCCTCGGGTGTATTTTGACTAAGATCCAATAGGATATAGCCGTAGGGTTTATTAGTTGCCTGATTGTACGCTGAGAGCAGAAATTTGGGGGCACCTGGATAGATTTGTTTATTGAGATTTATTAGGGAGCTAGAATCACGAACAACTCTGTAGATGATATAGTAGGTGCAGTTCAATGCAAGTGTTCGCATACATTTGCTCTGATGAAAGAGATTGTGTAGAACCAGAGTAATGGAAATCTGTTTATGATGAGAGCGAACGGTGAACAATTGCAGCATTTCCTGGGACCATTGTTCAATAGATTCAGCCAGATCGTCAATAATCAACCAAGAGTTTGGTTCAATAATGTTGAAAACATCAAGTCCCTGTATGAATTGTATCTGCACCAATCCCGTCGTGGCAATTGCTTTTATTTTATCGTATGACTCCTGCCCTTGGCTTTTCCACAAACATTGTATCACAATTTTTAATTATTTTAGTTAAGAGTGTTGTTTTGCCTGACATTGACGGCCCACACAGAAATGATCTGAATGGTGTTTTAAATTGATACATGTTCCCTTCAACAGTTCACCTGGACAACTAACTGTAGACTATAGTTGTCTAATGACTAAATAATTTCTCCTATTACTACTAGTCTGTTCAAGAACAAAATCAATAAAGAATCGTATTTCTTGTATTATAAACAGCACTTTATAGAAAACAAAAGAAAATACACTTTTTAAATTTATTTATAAAAAAATGCACTAGAAAAAGCACTTAAAATAATATGACTTTTTCTTTTCAGTGAAACATGTATATTTACAAAAGCACAAAAAAAAATCTGCTCTAAGTCAAAAAAAGAAAACCTTGGTAGTGGCGGCGCGCCTCCCCGCTGGCAGCCGGCCGCCCCCCCTCCCCGGGCCGCGAGGTTTGATTGCCAGTTGAAAAATGAAAATAAAAAATGTCCCCAGATGTCCCCTTTTGTAAATAAACTTTTTGATTTACCGATGCCTTAATCCCCCCCTGACCCCCCCCCCATTTCTGAATCTGAATCTCAATAAGTGCTCGAATTCGGTCGATGTAGGTATGAAGAACATTTACAGGGTCTGTTAAAATGACGCTCCCGTCAACCAGGTTTTCCTCGGGGGGATTAATATCTACCCTATGTGTTTGCAAGTGACCTAGAGCAGATTCCAACAAATAAAATTCACTTAGTTCCGGGGACGTGACACTATTTTCATGTCCTGCACCTATTTGCAGAGGATCCAATTCACTAATTATAAAGTCATCGTCAAAAATGTCCCCGGAAACATTAGGTCCAACAATTTGCATAAGGCTGTCCATTTCTTCAGTTGTAAACTGAAAATTCAGGGTGATAATAAATGACGTACCTTCACTAACATCATCCGGCGAGAGGGGACAATTACCCATGATATTCTGAAGTCCTGGGCCAGGGAAGGCAGTTGTTTTCGTAGCTTCCCCCTGAAACTAGAAAATGAATGGATTGAGTTTTTTTCTTTGAGGAAAGTTTTATCACAATTATAGCACACTATTTTTTTCTTAGTTGGATTTATCAAACAATTTTTTTTTCTTAATTGGATTCGTATTTATCAAACAAATGCATAATAAATTACAAATTTTGTTAATAGCACACACGCGCACACACACACATGCACACACACACACACACGCGCTCACACACACGCACACACACACGTACACACACACACACGCGCACACACACATACGCACACACACACACACACACACACACACACATACGCACACGCACAAACGCACACACGTACACGCTCTCACACACACACACACACACACACACACACACACACACACATAAGCACACACGCTCACACACACATACGCACACACACACACACACACACACACGCACACACACACACACACACACACAAACACAAACACACACACACACAAACACACACACGCGCACACACATACACACACACACACACGCACACACACAAACGCACAGGCACAAACGCACACACACACACACACACCCACACGCACACACGCACACACACACACACATACAAACACACACACACACACACACATCGCGACATTTGACTAATAGCAATAAAATACAGTAAAAAAAAATGTTCATTTTTCGCCCCATCCTCAAAACTCAATTTTACTCCTCCTAGCATTATTTAAACTAAATACTTGCCTCAACCCCACCCCCTCCCCGGAAAGTTCAGAAAGACGAAATAGTCTATTTATCCTGAAACATTTCTAGTCGTATGTTTACCAGGATATTGATTAAGTACCATTTTTCACACCACCACAAAACTCAATTCCTCCTAACATTTTTTAAACTAAATACTTGCCTCCATCCCCCCGCCCCCAGAAAGTTCGGAAAGACGCAATACCCCTATTTATGCTGAAGCATTTCTAGTCGTATGTTTACAAGGATATTGAATAAGTACCATTTTTCACACCACCCACAAAACTCAATTCCTCCTAGCATTTTTTAAACTAAATACTTGCCTCCATCCCCCCGCCCCCAGAAAGTTCGGAAAGACGCAATACCCCTATTTATGCTGAAGCATTTCTGGTCGTATGTTTACCAGGATATTGAATAAGTACCATTTTTCACACCACCCACAAAACTCAATTCCTCCTAGCATTTTTTAAGTGAATAATCAAGTAGACGATAGAGGTAAAATACCTACATTTCCAAATTTAGATGCATTATGAGAAGCCATCCATTCCCTCTTGAATTTTCTGCCAAGTTGCATAGAGGTTTGTGCAGAGCTGACACTGGCATGAGAGTGTCCTGGCATTAAAAGTTGTGTGGTCATTGGCTGGTCCAGAGAACTTGTAATGGAGCTAGCATATCTGATGATGGAAGGCCTTGCAGCTTGCATCGATGTGGTATCGTTCCATCTTGCTCTGTTTTCCGGGGGGAGTAATTGTATGAATCCACCTCCTCCTCCTTAAAAAAGAAGAAAAATTTAGTATGGAAAAACGATTTCCCTTTTTACAGAAGAAAAAATGAAGATATTTAAGCACACTTTCAACTAACTACGGCTAAGTTCGTTAAAGGCGAGCTATTTTCTTGCGAAAGCACAAAATAAAACAGAAAAAACAATGTTCATTGTTCGTTTAGTAGCCACGCAAGTGTCTTGAATCAGACAAACACATGTGTTATTAATCTGTGATAACCCGAGCGTTCGAAGTCTGTTTTCCAAAACTGACTGTTTCTTGTAACACAGATGGTTCTATTTAGATTGGAAAAAGACAACACATCTTAAATGCATGATGGGAGAAACTGACATTTTTGAAGGAAAAAGAACTAAATCTAATGAATTAAACTCATAAACAGAGCAGGGGGGGGGGGGGGGTTAGATTTACATAATAGAAAAAAGAGCGTACTTTACGTTTTCTAGCGACTATAATCTTCATATTGTAGAGTTTGTATTGTTGGGGGGAGGGGGGCTATGCCCCTGAATTTTAATTTACTAGTGGGGTGGTAAAATGATTTTATTTGGAAATAAATTAAGAAATTTACTAAGCTGTACTCACATTATTAATCGAACTAGGCATAACTTCAACGTCAATAATATTTAGTGTATTATCCATGATAAGTTAAATCATTATGAAAATTTAATCGTAAGGTATGGGCATTTTATACAAAATCTCAAGGACGAAAAAAAATCACTCCTTTTATTTGTAACCAATCATCAATCAAGATATCGTATATTGAGCAACCTCCGCTGTCTCTGATTAGCCCCCTAAAAAACGAATGTTGCCTAAAAAACCACTCTGCTTGTGTTATATAATTTCGACTATACTCTTAAAACATGTTGGACCACATTATAGGTTGCCAGCTTTTTTGCAATGTGCACGTGGAAGGAACATGCATATTCTTGTATAGTTGATATCAATTACATAAAAAGCCAATCTAGTTGTCTTATACAACCATGACCATACTCTCAAAACATGTTGGACCACTTTATAGGTAGCCAACTTTTTTGCAATGTCCACGTGAGACCACATTGCCTCAGGCGTAGGTTTTCTTGTAGGGTTCATATCTATTACACTTTTGAGCATCACAGGAAGGAACATAAAGTACTAGAATAGCATATGAAGGAACATAGACCCTTAGAATTGCATAGGAAGGAACATAAACTCCTGGAATAGCATAGGAAGGAACATAAAGCCATAGAATCCATAAGGCCATGCTCTGGAAAGGTAACAAGGAACATAATGCCATTGAATAGCATAGGAAGGAACATAATGCCATAGAAGTATAAGTTAGCACTCTACTGGTGATTTTTAAAAAGAGCCTGAAACCCCTTGAAAATGGCGTCATATCGAAAAAAAGTGCACCATTGGAATCATCATGGTCGAAAACCTTTTTAGGACAATTACAGTCCCTCACCTTGAACACCAAGGAAAATGACTATTTTGCATGGGTAGCACGGATCTGTCTCCCTTTTTTTCCTTTTTTCATAATTATGAGTACATTTCAAGAGAATAAATTACATCACACCCCCCGCCAAAGAGTGAACGTATTGTCTTCATATCTATAACGCATGCGATATTACAAAAAGACCACATCTAAGTATAAAATACCAAGTGTAATTAGTCTATTTACAAAAAGCGTTTTAAGTAGTTTCATAATGCCTAGAGGATAATTGAACAACCTAGACCATCCAACGTAACAAGACCAATCTGACCAGCTAAGGTAAAGGGCATTAAAAAAAATCTCTGAATTAATGATACTTATAAAACGATACTTTAATAATACTATTTAATCCTTCGATAAGATCGAAGTTACGCAAGACTACGCCGCCAATTATGTATCCTATGCGTAATTTAGAGAGCTGAGCTACGTTCAACTTTCATGGGTAATGTTATGATTGACTTCCACCTGTTAGTAATTACAGCCAGTCCCAAGCCTGGATATAGCAGGAGGGTTTTGCGGTGGTCTAGCAAACTCCCCTGCAAAAACTTATGCTATAGAAACGTCCAAAAAGAGCCAAAGTTTCTTTGTTTGTGTTATGATTGCCCAATTGAATACAACCCCAATGGGAAGATGTTTTGGTGGCAGCGCAACTGCAGAACGACTGGCAGCTCTTCGTGGATGCCCTGGGTGCCTCTAGTGGCACAGGAGGATCTAAGGTCTAAGGTAAGGTAATCAGAGTAAGTGAAATCTGGAAATTCGAAAATATGAAGCCTGGAATAAAAGTTTTTCGTATGTATGCAGGAAAGTCAATTCAGGAAGATATAAGGGGGATTATATTTCAAGACAGGGGCTTGATTTTGTTGTTTTTTTATTTTTTCAGTGAAAATCTCAGAAAGACAATTTAGTTGAAAATACATAAAAAAGTGTTTTTCCAAATATACTATAATTGGGTATGGTATAGGTATTTCCTATACCATACCCAATTGACAGCTACTGATTGTATGCATGGGCGCCCATAAGAGGGGGGCCAGGGGGGCCAGCTGCCCCTGACTGAATGACGGTGTCAAATATTTGTATCAGTTTAAAAAACCATCCACAGAATAAGTTTTCAAAGAAAAGTAAAGAGCTCTATTAAGCCAAAAATGGGCAGAAATAAATTCAAATAATCTTCCAAGCGTAAAACTACCACAAATCACTATTAACAATTGAATGAAACTCAAAACGAACAGAAATTATAATAAATAGCCGAGTCAAACTCAAAACGAGCAAAAATTAGCATTACTAGGGCTGACAACCCCCATGCCTTCTCAAGATCAGAACATAACTTAGACTTTACTGAAAAAAAAATTACCGTGGATTGTAAGTTTAATCTACCTTTACTGATATATATTCCTTAAAATAAAAAATGGGTAAAAAAGGTGAGCAAAAAAAAAATTTTTTTTACTTATTTAAGTAAAAAAGTGAAAACATTTAACATATTTTGTTTTCGGTAAAGCGCAAATTACGTTTTGGTCTTGAGAAGGCATGGGGGTTATCGGCCTTACATGTCAATTTTTGCTCGTTTCGAGTTTGGCACGGCTATTTATTCTAACTTCTGTTCATTTTGAGTTTCATTTATTTATTGATAGTGATTTGTGGTAGTTTTACGCTTGGATGATTACTTGACTTCATTTCTGCCTATTTTTTGCTTAATGGAGCTCTATAATTTTCTTTGAAAAGCTAGTTTTGTGGAAAAAGTTTTTTTAGATGAATTTCTGTTCGTTTTTTATTAACAAAGTCATTTTCAAGAAAAAAAATATTTTATATCTTTTTGGTGTTTTTTTTTTCTATAAGAATCCATAGTTTTGCATAATTGTGAGGGTTTGACATGCCCAATATCCCTAAGGACCTAGTTGCTGGACCTTTTTACTATGCTGAACAAAATAATTGTCTCAAAATGTTGACTAGATGTGTTTGGGAAAAAAATTGGCATGAGACACGGGCTTATTGCCCTCCAATCTCTTTTTGCTCTTAAAAGGACCCCAAGAACTTTGAATTTTGAATCGGATTAGCTTCTTTAAATGTTTTAATGATATTTCTAGCTATAATAGAGCGGTGCTGCCTATGATATTATATGCCATTTTGAAAACCTACATGTATACAGTTTTTTTCGTTTATTTGGAACGCCCCCTAAACACTTCCTAGAAGTTTCACCTTAATACTCTTAGCGTCATTAGTTACAGTAACTTTAGTTGTACCAGTAAAGTATATACACAAGTAGTCTTATCTATATATTTCACACCTACAAGAAAACCTACGCCTGAGGCAGTGCAGTTTGACCTGCACATTGTAAAAAGCGACCAAGCCTTTTATATTATATACCTATAAAGTGATCAAACAGGTTTTGAGAGTATAATTGTGATTGTATAACGCAAGCAGACTGGTTTTTGAGACAGTTTCATCATAACATGTTTTCTTTTTTGGTTTTTGTTTTTTTAACACAGAAACTAGAAATTATCAAATTGCGTAATCAAAGAATGGTCTCATTCTAGAAATACCGGTTTACAGTTGGTTATAATCATGCTTTTTTTGTTTTTTTTTGTTTTGTTTTTTAACCAAAAACTAGAAATTATCAAATTGCGTATTTAGGAATGATTTTGTCGGAAAAGCTGTCTATCACCCATGCATTATCCAGTGTTCCATTTCTTTGAAGTATGTGCTATCAGACTGGTTTCTGATTTTTTGGACAATTACCTTTAGTCAAGACTAGTTTGTTAGGAATGTGTCACTAGATAGCATTTGCGAAATGGTTCGTATTAAGGTGGAGAAAAAAAAGGGTATAGCATTTGCGAATTAGACTATACGAATAATATTAATTGAATAATAGGGAAAAAACAGAGCTAGGTTAGGTTGGAGTTGCACGGGGGTTGAGTTGCATGAGGGTTCAGTTAAAGAGGGCTCAGTTGCACGAGGGTTCAGATGCATGGGGGTTCAGTTGCTTGGGGTTCAGTTACACGGGGTTTCAGTAACAATGGAACCCACACAAAAACAATGGGGCACACACAAAAGCCAAATTAGGCCAGTGGCCTATGAGAAATCGTAAAATACCCAAAACAATGAACAAGTCCCAATGGGTCAAGTATTTAGTTAATATAATACTTGGAAGGGAAATTGAGTTTTGAGGGGGGTGTAAAAATGGTACTTATTTAATATTCCGGTAGACATACGACTAGAAATGCTTCAGGAGAAATAGACTATTGCTTCTTTCTGAACTAATCGCAATTCCTTGACAAATATTTTTTTATTTTTACTTTATTGCTATTAGTCAAAACATTGCATTGTCTATGCCACACCAAACTAGTGAATATTTATCGGGGCTTTTTAGGTGTTCAATTTTTTTTCAGTGTAATTAATAACATAAAAAAATGATGAAATTTAGAATTGGCTAAGCTCTATTTTGACTACTTTATATGAAGTGATGGGGTGGGGGCAAGTATTCAGTTAAAATAATTCTAGGAAGGGGGAAATTAAGTTTTGAGGGAGGTGTAAAAATGCTACTTATTTATTACCCCGGTAAACATCTGACTTGAAATGCTTCAGGAGAAATAGACTATTGCTTCTTTCTGAACTTTCTGGGGAGGGGGTGGGGGCAAGTATTTAGTGAATATAATGCTAGGAAGGGGAAATTAAGTTTTAAGGGGGGTGTGAAAATGGTACTTATTTAATACCCCGGTAAACATCTGACTTAAAATGCTTCACGAGAAATAAGGCTATTGCTTCTTTCTGAACTAATCGCAGTTCCATGGCAAATATTTTTTTGTTTTACTTTATTACTATTAGTCAAAACATTGCATTGTGTATGCCACACCAAACTAGTGAATATTTATCGGGGCTTTTTAGATGTTCAATTTTTTTCAGTGTAATTAATAACATAAAAAAAGTGAAATTTAGAATTAACTAAGCTCTATTTTGGGTTCTTTATATTGGGTGAGGGGTAGGGAGCGAGTAATTAGTGAATATAATGTTAGGAGGGGGAATTAAGTTTTGAGGGTGGGGTGAAAAATGAACATAGATTTTTAACTTTATAAAATAATGGTTATTTCACATAGAAAAAAACCCTTTTTCTACAGATTAATGAATTAGCAGCGCCATCACCATCAGGTCATGAAGGATCCATTTTTAGTGGACCTGAACCAATCGTCACACCACCAATGGAGTTTAGGGATGAGTCTACACTAGTTCTTGGTAATATGGAGTGGCATAGAGGTTTTTTAAATGATTGTTTTGGGGACATGGTCAGCCTAGATGATCTAACCTGTGACATTGACATGGTGGAGGACCCGGAATGGACAGATAGATTTTTGAGAGATCATTTAGGTGATGTTAGTAGTACTAGTGCATCTGAACCGGGTCCTCATAAAGAAATACCGTCATAGGACAATACAGGCTGGATTGATCAGCTATCCCCAAACACCCTGGAAGACATAGTAACTAGCCTAGGGGATTTCATGCCACGTCCATCCAATGCAATTGAACAGACTGGGGGTGGTGCTATCGACAATTCTATGCCACCCCCTAGTACTAAAACCACCCCCTAGTACCGCTAGTACTAATAACGATATACCATCATCACAAGTGTCCCCACTTCCAGATTTTTTCTTTCCAACTCTGCCTTGCACCATACATTGATGAGGACTGATGGTTCTCATTCAATATTTTTTCATGCAAAACAAACTATTTTTTTAACTAAATTTTTTTTGGACTTCGAAATTATTCTACTTTTTTTACATCTAAATCATATCAGAAAAATAGAATGACACTTTTGATTTAAATTTTAAACGTATTCTTGTGCATACCAATACTCCTATTGATGAGGACTGATGGTTCTCATTCAATATTTTTCATGAAAAACAAACTATTTATTTAACTAATTTTTTTTTTAGACTTCGAAATTATTCAACTCTTTTTACATCTCTAAATCATATTAGAAAAATAGAATGACACTTTTGATTTAAATTTTAAAACATATTCTTGTGCATACCTATACTCCTATTGATGAGGACTGATGGTTCTCATTCAATATTTTTTCATGAAAAACAAACTATTTTTTTAACTAAATTTTTTGGACTTCGAAATTATTCAACTTTTTTTTTACATCTCTTAGAATGACATGAAAAATACTTAAAACATTAAAACTTTACAATTAATATTTTCCAAACTCAAAATGAGAATGGTATAGATATGTTAGTAATGACCTTTACTATTAGAAAAATAATGTTTGTAGTAGCACTTTTTTATATTGGACTAAATTTTTTTATGCACTTAGAAATTATTCAACTTTTTTTTACGTATCTTAAAATGACATGAAATATGCTTATGGCTCTAACAATTGTACTCTATGCTTGCTCAGAGACACGATGCCATAGAAGTATGAAGATGAAGCATTTTAAGAAAGTTTGTTCACATGATGGTGTTACTGTAGCATTGAATGCTGACAAGGAGAAGTATTTAAACTATAAAATAAGTACAAGTGGTAGCACTATCGGAAACGTATGCGTGCATTGTCATGACAGTAACGAATTGAATTTCTGTGGAGTACCAAAAAAATTCAACTCTTATGATGGTGGATATGCGAGATTCAGATCTCCGGAGATGATTGCACTCAAAGAGAATGCCAACATAAAAACAATAGTTGATGAAGAGGGGCATCTTCTTGCTAGTGCTTTTGGTAACATGTTACCCAGTGTTAAACCATATCGTCAGCTTTCGGGTATTAGCATTCAAATGAAAGCAAAGACGAAAAGAAAGGCCTACTCTTCTACTAAAATCATAAACCATATCTTGTCTACGTGCCGGAACTGTTACCTGTGTAAAAATAGTGTGATAATAGACAGTGAAATTGCCAGAAAAATAAAAAGGGTATTGGCAGAAAATATCACTAAGGAATATAAAGATGAATCAATGAAAAACAAAGTATCAGCAAGCGTTCCTGCCATTGATCAAACAGTCAATGAACCAAATAATACAAAAGACGAAAAGCATATTGAGCCTGTCGATGATACACCTGTAAAAATTGTGTATGACTCAAAATGGAATAATGATTATTGTACTGATAACGGACTAAGAGAAGACAATAGCTATAGTATCAAGAGAGAACATGGTGAACCATTTTATGGAACAGATTCAAAATGTCCAAAGTTGTTCAGTGATATTAATAATGTGTAATAATATATTTTTTTTGTATTAATATTCTACATGACATTATTTCATTAAAAATATGTTATGCATTACATTGTTATGTGTTCATTATTTTTAGAGTAAGCTAGCATATCAAACGTTTAGAATGTCTATTAAAACATCGGAGATGTAAGAAAAGGAATTTACATACATCATATGTCGGATAGATAGGTTAACATACAGAAAATCTAAGTATAAGAATGAATAAATTCTCTATCAACATCTATTGACGGATACTTGGGATATAATTAACAGAATCTAAGTATCAGAGTGAATAAATTCTTTTTCAATGTCTTTTGACTGATACGTTTGATAACACTGACATAATTTAAGTATCAAATTGAACGAATTCTTTATTAACATTCTTTATCGATATCATTTGTCGGGTACGTTGGATAACATTGACAAAATATATCTATTAGAATGAATAAATTATTTATCATCATCCGTTGTCGGATTTGTCATTATGAAAAAATTGTAAGTAAGTAAGTAACAAACTCTTTCTTGAATTCACCTCTTGGATACACAATACAGAAATTATAAAAAAATTGTAATTTCCAGACTTCATTTGCATGCAATAGATACCGAGAGTTCTATGTCTCCTCCCCGCAATGAATTCTAAGAGTTTTATGACTACCCCCCACAATGAATTCAGATGGTTTTAGGACTCATCCCCCTAGCCATAACTCCATTCAACCGTGAACGAAGGTATAAAAGTTTGATGAAGTACTTCTCTACTTAACAACTACATTAATAGCTTCCAAGATGATAGGACTGTATGACAAAGAATTTATCGGTTTGAAAAAATCATCTTAAGGTGTTATATTCAAATGTGCATTTTTATTATTGTCTATGGAACTCGAAGAAATTGACTGTTATCATTAGATAGTGAACTATAATATGTTTGAGTATGATAAAAGCTTGTGGAGTACTACATTACGTCGTATAAACAGACTGGGATTCTACGATAGAGTGATAACACCACCTAATAGTAGTGGTCAGGAACTGAGAAATGTTCAGGAGGAAGTCAGTGAAATTTGCAGCTTTTTCGGGGTTGAAGCACTTTACGTAAAGGGTAATGTACCTACAGATAAAGTTTTAATTCATAAGTGTGTCACTAGGATTCCACTTTTCAATCTAGAAGAATTTAAGTGTCCTAAATTTGAAGCGGCTTATCACCGTCCTGAAGACGAGGTTAGGTTCTTCGCGCAGTGGATACCTAAGGACATACCTGATCGCGATAAATGCATAAGACACGGTAAAAAACTATTCTATATCATGGGATCCTCGTTTCTGGATGTTTAAGAGTGAACTTTGAGTACTATTTTTATGTAAATATGTGTTTTTTCTCAAATAATCTATTAATATGTTTAAGCAATAAATATCTTTAAGCTTAACCCGTCTTTATTCTTTAGGATAGTTCTATTCATTTCATTAAATTATGAAGAATTTGTAAGTAAGTAACAATCGCTTTCTTGAATTCACCTCTTGAATACACAATACAGACATTTTATTCAAGAAATTATGACAAAATTCTAAGTAAGTAACAAACTCTTTATTGAATTCGCTGTTTGAATGCACAATACAGAAATTTAATTCAGGAAATTATTAAAAAAAAATTGTAAACAAACTCCTTCTTGAATTCACCTCTTGGATACACAATATGGAAATTTCACTCAAGAAATTATGAAAAAAAAGATTGGAAGTAAGTAACAAACTCTTTCTTGACTTCTCATCCTGGATACACAATACAGGCATTTCATTCAAGAAATTATAAAAATATTTAAGTAAGTAACAAACTCTTTATTGATTTCACCTCTTGGATTCACAATACAGATATTTCATTCAAGACATTATGAAAAAATCGCAAGTAAGTAACAAACTCTTTATTGTTTTCACCTATTGGATACACAACAGGGAAATTTCATTCAAGAAATTATGAGAAATTGCAAGTAAGTAACAAACTCTTTCTTGAAGTCACCTCTTGGATACGCAATGCAGAAATTTCATTCAAGAAACTATGAAAAAATTGTAAGTAAGTAACAAATTCTTTCATGAATTCGCCTCCTGGATACACAATACAGACATGTCATTCAAGAAATTATGACAAAATTCTAAGTAAGTAACACTCTTTCTTGCGCTTTCTTGAATTCACCTCTTGGGTACACAATATGTAAATTTCAGTCAAGAAATTATGAAAAAATCTCAAGTAAGTAACAAACTCTTTCTTGAATTCGCCGTTTGGATACACAATACAGAAATTTAATTCAGGAAATTATAAAAAAAAATGAAAACAGACTCTTTCTTGAAATCGCTTCCTGGACGCACAATTCAGCAATTTCACTCAGGAAATTATGAAAAAAAATTGTAAGTAAGTAACAAACTCTTTCTTGAATTCTCCTCCTGGATACAAAATACAGACCAAAAAGTCGGGTTGATCTAGGTTCGCTACAACCCAACTTAGAGCGGCGCGCCACTCTAAGCGAACCTAGATCAACCCAACTTTTTGGATATCTCTCTCACTATGATTGTGTGTCTGACCACTCTAAGTCAGGGTAGGTGTTTGCTCGTCCCAATGCTTGTCATTGTTGGGTTGTAGGTAACCTAGATCAACCCGACTTCTTCGAGTTCCATAGACAATAATAAAAATGCACATTCGAATATAAAACCACAAGATGATTTTTTCAAACCGATAAATTCTTTGTCATACAGTCCTATCATCTTGGAAGCTATTAATATAGTTGTTAAGTAGAGAAGTACTTCATCAAACTTTTATATCTTCGTTCACGGTTGAATGGAGTTATGGCTAGGGGGATGAGTCCTAAAACGATCTGAATTCATTGTGGGGAGGAGTCATATAACTCTTAGAATTCTATGCGGGGAGGAGTCATAGAACTCTCGGTATCTATTGCATGCCAATGAAGTCTGCAAATTACAATTTTTTTATAATTTCTGTATTGTGTATCCAAGAGGTGAATTCAAGAAAGAGTTTGTTACTTACTTACAATTTTATCATAATGACAAATCCGACAACGGATGATGATAAATAATTTATTCATTCCAATAGATAGATTTTGTCAATGTTATCCAACGTACCCGACGAATGATATCGATAAAGAATGTTAATAAAGAATTCGTTCAATTTGACACTTAAATTATGTCAGTGTTATGTAAACACACTTTCTTAAAATGCTTCATCTTCACTTTTTAGAGATGTTAGTTATGTGTTTATCGTTCCATTGTGTAAAAAATACTGATTTAATGCATGCAATAAACTAGGTAGTGTCGATAACCGGCCATAGAGTACCAGTGGGAAAGCCACATCGTGTCTCTGAGCAAGCATAGAGTACAATTGTTAGAGCCATAAGCATATTTCATGTCATTTCAAGATACGTAAAAAGAAAGTTGAATAATTTCTAAGTGCATAAAAAAATTTAGTCCAATATAAAAAAAGTGCTACTACAAACATTATTTTTCTAATAGTAAAGGTCATTACTAACATATCTATACCATTCTCATTTTGAGTTTGGAAAATATGAAATGTAAAGTTTTAATGTTTTAAGTATGTTTCATGTCATTCTAAGATATGTAAAAAAAAGTTGGATAATTTCGCAGTCCAAAAAAAATTAGTTAAAAAAATAGTTTGTTTTTCATGAAAAAATATTGAATGAGAACCATCATTACTCATCAATAGGAGTATGGGTATGCACAATAATATGTTTTAAAATTTAAATCAAAAGTGTCATTTTATTTTTCTGATATGATTTAGAGGTAAAAAAAAGTTGAATAATTTCGAAGTCCAAAAACAATTTAGTTAAAAAAATAGTTTGTTTTTCATGAAAAATATTGAATGGGAACCATCAGTCCTCATCAATAGGAGTATTGGTATGCACAAGAATATGTTTTAAAATTTAAATCAAAAGTGTCATTCTATTTTTCTGATATGATTTAGATGTAAAAAAAAGTAGAAATATTTCGAAGTCCAAAAAAAAATTTTGTTAAAAAAAAGAGTTTGTTTTGCATGAAAAAATATTGAATGAGAACATTCAGTCCTCATTAATGTATGGTGCAAGGCAGAGTTGGAAAGAAAAAAATCTGGACATGGGGATACTTGTGATGATGGTATATCATTATTGGTACTAGCGGTATCATTAACCAGAATGGTGGGGGTGGCATAGAATTGTCAATAGCACCACCCCCAGTCTGTTCAATTGCATTGGATGGACGTGGCATGAAATCCTCTAAGTTAGATAGTATGTCTTCCAGGGTGTTTGGGGATAGCTGATCAGGCCAGCCTGTATTGTCCTGTGACGGAACTTCTTTATGAGGACCCGGTTCAGATGCACTAGTACTACTAACATCACCTAAATGCTCTCTCATAAATCTATCTGTCCATTCCGGGTCCTCCACCAAGTCAATGTCACATGTTAGATCATCTAGGCTGGCCATGTCCCCAAAACAATCATTTAAAAAACCTCTATGCCACTCCATATTATCAAGAACTAGTGTAGGCTCATCCCTAAACTATATTGGTGGTGCGACGATTGGTTCAGGTCCACTAAAAATGGATGCTTCATGACCTGATGGTGATGGCGCTGCTAATTTATTAATCTGTAGAAAAAGGGTTTATTTTCTATGTGAAATAATCATTATTTTATAAAGTTTAAAAAAAAACTATCTTCATTTTTCACCCCACCCTCAAAACTTAATTCCCCCTCCTAGCATTATATTCACTAAATACTCGCCCCCCCAACCCCTCACCCAATATAAAGTACCCAAAATAGAGCTTAGTTAATTCTAAATTTCACTATTTTTTTTATGTTATTAATTACACTGAAAAAAAAATTGAACATCTAAAAAGCCCCGATAAATATTCACTAGTTTGGTGTGGCATACACAATGCAATGTTTTGACTACTAGTAATAAAGTAAAATAAAAAAACATTTGTCAAGGAACAGCGATTAGTTCAGAAAGAAGCAATAGCCTTATTTCTCCTGAAGCATTTTAAGTCAGATGTTTACCGGGGTATTAAATAAGTACCATTTTTACACCCCCTCAAAACTTAATTTACCCCTTCTTAGCATTATATTCACTAAATACTTGCCCCCACCCCCTCCCCAGAAAGTTCAGAAAGAAGCAATAGTCTTATTTCTCCTGAAGCATTTCAAGTCAGATGTTTACCGGGGTAATAAATAAGTAGCATTTTTACACCTCCCTCAAAACTTAATTTCCCCCTTCCTAGCATTATTTTAACTGAATACTTGGCCCCACTCCTATCACTTCATATAAACTAGTCAAAATAGAGCTTAGCCAATTCTAAATTTCATCATTTTTTTATGTTATTGATTACACTGAAAAAAAAAATTGAACACCTAAAAAGCCCCGATAAATATTCACTAGTTTGGTGTGGCATAGACAATGCAATGTTTTGGCTAATAGCAATAAAGTAAAAATAAAAAAATATTTGTCAAGGAATTGCGATTAGTTCAGAAAGAAGCAATAGTCTATTTCTCCTGAAGCATTTCTAGTCGTATGTTTACCGGGATATTAAATAAGTACCATTTTTACACCCCCCTCAAAACTCAATTTCCCTTCCAAGCATTATATTAACTAAATACTTGCCCTATTGGGACTTGTTCATTGTCTTGGGTATTTTACGATTTCTCATAGGCCACTGGCCTAATTTGGCTTTTGTGTGTGCCCCATTGTTTTTGTGTGGGTTCCATTGTAACTGAATCCCCGTGTAACTGAACCCCAAGCAACTGAATCCCCGTGCATCTGAACCCTCGTGCAACTGAGCCCTCTTTAACTGAACCCTCATTCAACTCAACCCCCGTGCAACTCCAACCTAACCTAGCTCTGTTTTTTCCTATTATTCAATTAATATCGTTCGTATAGTCCAATTCGCAAATATTACACCCTTTTTTTCCCCACCTTCATACGATTCAATTCGCAAATGCTATCTAGCGACACATTCCTAACAAACTAGTCTTGACTAAAGGTAATTGTCCAAAAAATCAGAAACCAGTCTGATAGCACATACTTCAAAGAAATGGAACAATGGATAATGCATGGGTGATAGACAGCTTTTCCGACAAAATCATTCCTAAATACGCAATCTGATAGTTTCTAGTTTCTGGTTAAAAAAAACATGATTATAACCAACTGTAAACCGGTATTTCTAGAATGAGACCATTCTTTGATTACGCAATTTGATAGTTTCTAGTTTCTGGTTATAAAAACAAAAAAAGAACAAAAAAAAGAAAACATGTTATGATGAAAGTGTCTCAAAAACCAGTCTGCTTGCGTTATACAATCACAATTATACTCTCAAAACCTGTTTGATCACTTTATAGGTATATAATATAAAAGGTTTGGTCGCTTTTTGCAATGTGCACGTCAAACTGCACTGCCTCAGGCGTAGGTTTTCTTGTAGGTGTGAAATATATAGATAAGACACTACTCACACAGTGCCTTCTGGCTAGTTCAAAATCCCTCACAACTTACTCTTAAAGATCTAACTTAATAATATAAGTTGTTCTTAAGATATTGCTTTGTCACCTTTTTGAAAGTTTACATGCTCATAGTTTGTTTTGATTTTCTTCAACGTCCGCCTAAATATTTCTTATATTTGATTACTGAAGACATTATTATATTCTCTTTGGACTATTGGCTACAAAATGGCTGTCTCACAATTTCAATTGAATTGGTTTGGGGAAGAGAGGATATCAGGGAGATTGGGGGGCTATTTTCTCTCCATCACGCCTCACTCTTAAAATGGAACTAGAACTATACATTTCCAATCAAATGAGGCTCCTCTAAAGTTCACAAGACCACCTCTGCATAAAAACCTTACATTCTCCGGGGCATAACTTAAAACCCTTATCCCCATACTTTGGGGGGTTATGTCAACCCCAAAAGCCGTGTTATGAGATCTTTGGACTATTTCTGAGCAACTGGCTATCTTAAAATTTCTATAGGAGGCATTGGGTGGAAAATATGACCTTGGAGGTTATAGCTGCCCTCCGATAAATTTGGCTCTTAAAAATGTCTCTTCAACTTCCCATATGATCATTGTGTAGTATCCAGTATTTTTATTAATATTATTCTAGTCATTTTCCAGATCTCAAGCCTTTTATTTCCACAAAATAATCTATTGCACAGCTGAATAACTTTTTGTCATAGCACAGTGCACAAGGCCGCCTGGAATAACTGTGGGGACCAAAGGTATCCATTCATTTCCTGTTTTTTTATGCTATTATCTTAAATTTATTCAGTTTTCACTGTTACAGTTACAAGCCTTTTCTTGGTAAACAAGCCAAGTTTAGATTGATATAGCGTCAGTATGAAGGCTGTTAATTGATTTCTCTATCTATGATGGCTTTCTGTTGTAGAGTATTTATAAAAAAAAAAGTTAAATTGAATTTCGTAAATTTCAAGGAAATCAGTCTGTCCAAAGTTATCAATTTCACTATTCCCAAATAAAAACACTTTTTATCATTTAGAAAAATCTATTTTACTATCCGACATAACTTCACTGTTTCACCATTTAATTAATTGTCTTTTCAAAATCATTTAATTTTTCTACTCCTCTTTATTATTATTGTTTCCGCTACTTTGGTACTTGTCTCCTTTGATCTGTCTCCACGTCTTACTTCTTTTTATCTGTTTTATATTCCACGAAGGATTTGGGGGTAATTTGATCATTTTACTTCTATCTTTTCGCCACATTCTATATAATTCTTTAATGTATACCTGTTTGTAAATTCCTGGTGGCCGTTTCAGACTAAATTCTCTAATTGCTTCCTCTAATTGGTATCCAAAAACATCTACCAGATATGACACCATAAGAAACCCTGTTCGATTGCACCCATGTGTGCAATGGACACCTATGGCACCCGACGGATTTTGTCTTAAAAAATTTCTGCACAGTTTTTCGAAAATTTGATACTGCTTAGGTGTTGGAGCCGCGTTGAATCCTTGAAATTTTATTTTAGCAAATTCAACGCCTACATCTGTGATGACAGATGATCTGTAACGCTTTTCATCTTCTACAAGAGTTAAATCAATCCACAGGCCTATTTTAGCTTCTTCTAATTCGCCTGTATGTGGATTTCCGATTTTGAAGTTTAAA